>OZ026625.1:68858796-69218796 GCA_964020975.1 Hermodice carunculata
TGAACCTGACTACTACCACAAGAACATCTTTCATACATGCGCGATGTTCCTAGCCAAGAGGAAGATTTAGAGAAAGTGGACATGGCGTTGAAGGACAATGGCGTTCCATCAGGTTCAAGTGTATGGTTTTCATACGCAACATTGATACAAAAATGAGATGGCTCTACCTGCTATGTCTGAAGCATTAAACTTGACACTCAGCCTTACCCTTCGATGCAGGTTATTTTCAGCAGGTATGTAGTGCCAGTGTGCATTCTTCCGAAAATTTTAGATTAGGCTAATGGCAAAAAAAAATGTAGTCAAAATAGTAATATGAAACTTCTTAATGCGGGACAGAGGGTTGTATAATTTCTCCCGGGGAATTTCTCAGACTGTCCTGTCACTTAAGAATAGAAATAGTCAGCTTTAATGAATCAAGGACGATTAAAGCAGTCTGGAAAGTTCAGAATAAAATGAGTGTTTTCTGGCATGCAAAAATCATCTGATTATTTACCATAATGATTAAACACGTGAAATATGGAAAATGATCGGACAGATAAGGCAAGATAATACTGGCTTTACATGCTTTTGTGTATTTAGTGCAATCGCCGAACATATTACGTCAGTGAATGTTCGCATCTTTCGGAAAAACGTGTTGGCAATGTAACAGTACTTTTGAGTAAAATGTTTAGCATTAGATAAAAGAAGCCTGAACTTTTTTCTCTCTGTTTGCTTTCAATGCTGCAGTCACCTACGATAATAATTAAGTTGTGACAACTGGCATTTGGATCATTGATTCACTCGACATCTTTCTTCCTGCGTCTGTGAGTCTATATATGTATATATACATGTGTATACACTGCAGCTATTGATTATATCTCGTCTTATGGCAGGACTGCTCTGATCCTTTGCCAAATGCCAATATTTCTTGAATTTTGTTTAAGAAAGTGAATATGGCTAAAATATTATAAAATAAATTATTAAAGGGCGAAGACTGAATTTTCGTAAATAATGCCTGAATTTCCAATTTTGGCTAAGGATTTTGAAGTCTAGATGTGCCCTGTATGGGTCTATTTTGAGTAATCTTGTGAAGCCCTAGATTTTGCAGGAACCACTCTAAATGTAACTCTTGATACACTGATGACCAGACCTCTGCGTAATTACAGATAATTTATAGCATATGACGATCTACTATTGAATTCTTTAAGGCAATATATGCACAGTTTATTCAGTCTGGGATGGAATCTCCTCTATCTTTAATCGTACCGTCATACTTCTTTGTTGTGTTGACTTATGTTGTCAGGTTGGCTGTATTGGTACCTGTGCATTCAATGTTAAAATTATATGGTCTGAAATTTTTATTTTTGTTTTTCTTTTGTTTGTTTGTTTTTTTTTTTTTTTTTTGTTTTGTTTTGTTTTTTTTTTGTTTTTTTGTTTCATGTCCTGTGTCTGGCAACAGAATCTTTGTTATTGTGCAAAGTCTTTGCCCTGCTATAGTTTATACATTGACTGCACCCTGCAAAGTAAATGCAGTTGTCAGTTTGGCAATTGATTTTACGTCTAACGTTGTCTCTAATTTTGGTACACGTCTAAAAAAAATTACTTGGATGTGAAAAATGGGCAAGTTCGGCAGCCCCAAGAACAAATGTGGACCCCTCTGGCAGTTGTATTGTGGGTATTGAAATGTGAATTGACCACAGGATCATTCAGGGAACATGGTTTACTGTAGCTTTTGTTGTAATTGTGTAGTGTTTCCTAATATGTAAGAAGTTGCCAATTTCTTTTAGAAGTGCCCTGGAGATTGGACTTTTTGGTAAGACATGGCACTAGCAGTGATATGATCAGCTTGTACCTCGATCTTGGGTTTTCTTCAACAAATGCATTTTTAATGGCTCCCTTCACTTATGGTCATTTGTATCTTGTTTAGGATTTTTTTAACCGATTATGGCATTGAATATTGAAATTTGGTAGTTCTGAAGAAATTCCTTTCAGTTTGAATGCTTACCTGTAAGAGATGGATTCCTTTTTGTGTTTTGGGTGACAAGATTTATAGTATGTGCATTGGTGGGTTTGGCATAAAGAGTAGTTTCCAAATGCGCACCAGTCTTCATTATCAATACATCGAGGAAGTGCATTTTGTCCTTAAGAGTAATCAACCGTGAATTTGATGGAATTCATCTGTGAGGAGGTTGACATGATTCAGGCCATCTTGGTTCCAATTGCTTTTCTCATCTTTGAAACATAAAATTTATTGTTGAATTTGAAACACTTGTTGGATAATATAAGGTGGGTCATTCAGAAGAGGAGCCATGTGTTGAGAATGTCATGACTTTTGTTTGAGCACTTTCTTTGCAGTGGACACACCTTTGTGGTGATATATCTGTGTAGAGTGATGAAACGTCCAATACCAGTATGCCATTGTTGGCAAAGTCTATTCCATTTAATTTGTCAAGAAATACATTAACTATGTCAATGCCTGATTTGAAGCCCATGAATTACCCCAACAAAGTGACCCCACAACTGTCTTGTATTTCATTGTATATTTAAAGCCTACTTCTATTATACACACTAGTTTTTGTGTGTCCTAATGCAATTTATTGTCTTGTATTATTTTTATTTTAATTTGATGTCAACCTTGCAAATCTTCTTGACACTGAATCTGTGCTGTATGTTTTTTCACTACACTATTGTACTTTGAAGTCAGAATATATTTGACCTCGATGTGGTTCATTGACTGATGAGCCAAGACTGACTCCTGTTCATCATCATTATTATTATTATTATTATTATTATTATTATTATTATTATTATTATTATTATTATTATTATTATTATTATTGATGTATGTCTATGGACGTAGGATAAAGATTTGTTGTTGTATGTTTGATATATGACATGGTAAGGGTGGCCATGGATTTAATGTGCCAAGTCCCCCAGTATTTTCTCTACACTGGTCCATGTAGAGTAATTGTCTGATGTCTTCACCCAAGTACTTCTGTTTGTCTGTAAGTGTAACTGGGTTATCAGCCTGTGATCTTGATATAACTACATTATTCACCATCTGCACCTGCTGCACTTTCATGTTACAGACACTCAGTGACTGTACTAATTATACACATGAATGGCATGTACACCTGTTGTTGGGCATCACATTTTACACATAGAAAACTCTTTGATCTTCATTTGTAGTTGGGAGATAAGTTATCCATTTAAAAGCTACTTAATCTTATGTGAAAAAAGCACATCAAGATCCCAGTACAGTCCATTGATAACAGTTGAGCAAAGTACACATATCATGAATATAGTGCTGCCCACAAGCAAAGCATTTCAATATTTTTATTCAATATTTACATTGAACAGTAGAAGTTTGCTTTTCCCATACAGTTACAATATGAATGGAAAGTTGACACGTTCTGTCTTGGCAGTCAATTAGATATGTTGATGAACATGGGTTGCACATTGTAGATGAGACATGAGCCCCCTTTTAATGGTGTGATCATGAGCACTGATTACACATGTACAGGATTCCCTCTTGAGATGTATTCATGCACACTGGTAACAAACATATGATCCCACCTATAAACATGCTCATAAACACTAGCAATAAATACGCACAATCCCACATTGAGATGGTATATTGTTGTCCAATATCTGATATACTTCACTCATATGAAGTCTGAGAACAATGCTCTGAATGTGTCACAAAGCTTTCCCGGCGTACATTATAGTGATTTTGATGCAACGCATGAAACTGACATCCACAGGAGCACATATACAGGTAACTATATATGTAGAGTACCTGCTGTGCAATTCATCAAGTAATGTTTAGCATGAACGCACAAACTAATGCTTTGAGTGCATGGAATGCCAGCACTGCAGTTCACTCATTAACCCTTTCCCCCTTGAATTAAGACTGAGTCAACAGCTTTCCTTGACATTGGGTTGGGCACTAAGTGCCCAACCCATGCCAAGGAAAGCTGTTGACCTGGGGCATGTTATCTTGATAAGTCTCTTGTACATTTTTCAGTCAAATTGTTTTTCATAACTGTTGAAATTAGTTGAAAACACTGAAGCAGACGGCATTTGACCACCAGCCCGTTTTGGCCGGTTTGAGGGGGAAAGGGTTAATGTCCTTTACATACATAGGAAGCCTCCATTACACTCAAAGAGTAATGTTCCTCGTGTATTTCATGAATTGGGGCTTTCAGTGTATTGTTCCTCTGTGCCTGTAACCCCACGTCATCTCCGAGAGTATTTTATCTCTGTTGTGCTTCAGGGCAAAGCTATCAAAAGCTGGTTTGTTGTAGGGTAAAGTTGATCTAACTGCCTGAACTCCAGAGAACATTTATTCCTCTCTGCTTTGTAACCAAGCTCATTATACAGCCGGGCCTGCAACAAATTCAGAACGTGTTTAAAGTACAGAGTTTGCAAAGAAGTTTCATTCAAACAGATACCCATATACACATGCACTAAAGACAAAATCACTTCTCTTGAATGCCTACTGAGGAACCTACTCTAGATATCAAAAAATGAAAAATTTCATGGCATATTTAGATTCACATATTTATGCCAATTGCAAGAACACATCAATTTACAGTATTGACTTAACTCGTCCCATACCAGTCCCTTATTTTTCCATATATTTACCTAGATTGAAGACGACAATTGCATATTTAAATTCTTCATGAAAAGAGCTTTTGTTAAAGTACCAACATGCCTACAGTCTTAAGTCAGTGGTTGTGGCACTGCCTGGCAAGTAATGCTGCAAGGGCAGCTGCAGCATGACTTGCCAGACAGTGCCAGGTCTGTCACCACAATATGGAATGAGTTAATGAACCTGTTATGAAATAGACAGATCCTGAACGAGATTTGTTGTATAGTATACCAATTGTGTATGATTTTATTCATTGGGAACACAACACATTCTCAAAGAATTAACAGAGGTAAATGATTATATTTTTTATCAAAAAAAAAAAATAGTTACATTTTAATATTGTTTCAAGGAAAATGTTTTGGGGGATTAAGATGCAAATGAAACACTACAGCAACTGACTCATTTATAATTACATATTAATTTGACAATGACCATGTCACCATCAGATGTTCAACAGGCAAGGCATTATTCCATTTTGCTTTGTCAAAACTTCTCTCAGCTTAATCGCTAGAGATAGGGAAGCACAAAACATTGTGACCAATAGATAGAGGTCACTTACTGTAGCCTATTACCTGACAGTGATTGCCTACCTGTAAGTATATTGCTTGTTTTAGTTTATAGTTGGATTCTATTTTCTTCAGTGTGGAGACAACGTCATTCAGCACCTGCACAGCTGTATGAATTGCTGAAAATAGGATTTAAATAAACATAAACAACCAGACAATAGATAGCAGTATAATGTCATTCTCACCACAACAGCATTCAGAGACGCTTTTTTCAGATGCTGCAGATAAAGTAAACAAAACTTTATGGTTAATTCTTTTCAGTGTTTTGTTCTCTGTCCTAAATCTTCAGAGTGGTTACAAATGTGGAAATAATGGCAAAAGATGTCCTCTGTAGCTCTGAACTAAATTGCAAGAAAATAAGATTTTTCAGTGTCAGCCATAGGCCCATTAAAAATTAAATTGAAAATAACCCATTTGTTTCCTGCAGTTACAGTGAAATTAGAACAAAAGAAAGTTAAGCAAATGGGAAAAGATTTCAAAGAAATTCATCTAGTTAAAAATGAACTAATGTTTGAAAAAGTTTAAATGTTGAAAACTACTGTAGGTAGAGGTGGCATTTCAACTTCACTTCATAGGTTTGTGCTGTAGACACATTTATTGAGTCACCAACAAGTTGTAAAATTTTAATTTACGCTAATCAGAAGTTTAACTGTTGAATATCTTCCAAAGTATTATCGGTTGAGGTGCCATTCTAAATTCAATTCATGGGCTTGGGCTACAGGTGCATCCAGTAAACTGCAAGCAAAAGTTGTGTAATTTTTTTGCAAATCAGGGTCACTAGGAAAGTTCAAATGTTGAAGATCTTCAAAACTATTATATGTAAAGATGCCATTCAAACTTCAATTCACAAGTTTGGGCTGTAGGTGCATCAAATGAACCACAATCAGTGGTTGTAAAATTTTAATTTAGGCTAATAAGGGGCACTTGAGAGATTTACATTTTGAATACCTTCAAAACTATTACAGGTAGCGTAATTACAAATTTAATTCATAAGTTTGTGCTGAAAACGCAACTAATAAACCACAAACAAAAGGTGTTGCATTAAAATTTATGTTTTGAAAGCACACACAGATTTGCTTTGAAGGAAATCTTCTTTTCTAGTTTTGAATTCAATTTCTGTGGTCTCTCTTTACCTCTGTTTTTGTTGGCTTCTGAATTGGTACTAGCAGCTGCAACTGTGCACTGGGCCCATAGATACTGTACGCGCGCGTGATCATACACACTGCCGTGAGACAGCAAGGTCACCATGATGTCCTCCAGCATTGACACAGCCTTATGAGGTAAAGCTAAATGGTACTGATCAAAAGTATACCCAATTAAAACATGTATTTCATTCAGCAGTACAGTAAAAATTCCTTATAATGACCCCATCTGTTCCCTTAAAAATACCGTTCAAAGAACGCAGTACCCTTTGGCTGCCTTCAATCCCTTTTGCTGTAAGTGAATAGGAATAGTGTCCCATAGTATCAGGTATAGTTACCTACACAAATACTACTAATTGTACACTTGACCCTTGACCTCAAAAACATTAGGTCAAATATAGAGGTAAAACCTTGACTTTCAATAGCCTTCTAGATCACCCTAGGTTGCTTCTTTTGTTTTAAGATTTAGATTTCTAGATGCACAATGTCACTCAGTAAACTTGTGACCACTGTGTGACCTTGAAAATTAGGTCAAAGTCACTTATGCTTGCAGTGGTGTACTATCATATGCAATTTGAAAGTCCTGTCTCAAAAATTTCTGAAGTTATGGTGGTAAAACCACGGGACGGACGGACAGACAGATGGCGCCAGGTGCGACAATACCCCTCGGCCTCATAAGGCCGAAGGGTAAAAATGTGTCAGATAACTGAATATGTCAGATAAATGATTCAAACAACAATGGAAATGAACTTTTGCCATTCAAAATTTGTGTCATTATAATGAATATGTCAGATATCAGAGTGTCCTTATTATGAGGTTTCACTGTACCTCTATCAACAAATGCCTGCTACTGTTTCAATCACCAGCATCACTCAGCAGAGGTGATGAGCAGAGCCTCTGACTTGGGAAAACATACTGTATACATGACTAGGTATGGCCAGAGTGTCAACATTAGCTATTTTATTTTTTAATGATTTAACTAAGAAAAGGTCTGAAGTGACACTGTGTTTGGTGAGGACACAAGAAGTTCAACAAAATGTCATGACCAGGAAGAGTCTCACCAAAATGTGAACAAAATAAACGTGGTAAGAGTATGTCACCTGTACAGCTGCTAGCTGCAGCCTGGCCTGTGCATGCAACAGGTAGAAGTGATGATCCTGACACAGGGAGAAACAGGCCAGCAGGGGCTGGGTGGCAGCAGTGGGATTGCCTGTGTCACAGTATAACTCTCCCTGTAGTAACAGCAGCCTACAAACACACAGCAACACACCTACACGTAAATGCAATGGGATAAACTTGCATGTACTTGGCCACTAGATGGCGCCATTCACTAGAAGTTCCTTACGACACATCAGAATGAATCAAAATTTTTGCAGGGTACAAAATTATATGCATGTACCACCATCTCAAATTTTATCTACAGACAGAAAATGTAATTGTGTTAAGCCATCTGAACTTGAAGGATCTGTAGGCTGAATAGGATAACAAATCTGCATGGGTTTTGAAAAAAAAAAATGAAATTTGCATAGAGGCATATCACAGATATACATGTACATGTACCTTGCATAGAGATGAGGTGGTAAGGTGTATTTCTTGTCTCCATGTGAACTCTTGTATATGAGACTGTGTACCATATCAAATGCTTGACTAGTGTCTCCTTTCATCACCTTTAACCGGGCATGACTGAAGCAAAAATCCATAAACATGATTAGAGTGGGAGAACATGAACACAAGTGTGTTACATGCAGATATACATGTACCAGTATATCCTGCAGTGATTTTCTTGATTACATTCTTAAGACTATTTGAATTCCACAATGCATGATATTATACATACGTTATATATACATGAACACACAATGAACCTTCAGATCTCTTGCTCAGAATACCCTTGGATTAAAAACAGTTTACTTTTTTCAAGAAAAGAAGTAAGCCTTGATACTTATTAGAAAGAGAATAATGACAAATTGTTTGTACCAATACTGTGCTTCAAGAGGGTCCACTGCTGCCAGGCTGGTTACTGCCTTCTCAGCTGCCTCCCAATTGGCCTGATGTGTTGCCCTATCAAACAGCATCTCCTGCTCACATGACATCCATAGCTTTGCATGCTGGGAGTTCACAGGAAACCTCTTTTTGGTGTTATTCAGAAGTTCCATGGCGACCCTATGGTGACCTTGGTTGGCATGGAGACGAATGAGATTGCACAAAGCCAAGCAGCCTGTCTCTCCATTGTGGTAAATGCTACCTTCAGCTGTGTTGAGATTTAGCATTAACTGACTTGATAATGAACACATCTCCCTGATACAAAAACAATACAAAAAACATATCCAAAGTTGTGCAAATACATGTAGGATTCTTAAAACCTTAACCCCACATGAATTATTTTGGTTTCTTCCATTCTCTTGAGTTACCCTAAAAATGTTGCAAAGCACCAGTCTTAGGGATGGTTCAACATTTTCATCATTTTTGAATTAGTACTTACAGTACGCAAGGGGGGAGGGGGTTAAATGGGTCTGTACACATTCACAGGATATGGAAAATGATGGTCAATTTTTGGCCTGTTTTGTGCAATTTTGATATGATTTGGGGGGGGGGGGATCATCATTTTAAAGTACTAATTTGGGGGGAGGGAGGGGGGTCATGAAATTTAGTACCCTAAGTACTAATTCAAAAATGATGATATCCCTTAGAAGTTCTACACTTTTCTATTAGTTATACTTCGTGGCCATAGCTATTATAATTTGGTAAAGGACAAACCTGTTGCATGCTTTTGTGAAAATGTTTACTTGTGTCTTGAAGCTTTCAGTTAATCCTACCATAGGGTTTCTATGCAGCTAAACATATCATTAAAGTCAACTTCGCTTTGCATATAATTAGTTTCTGCTGACTACACACTAAACCAGCATTCTTTTTAAGCACCTCTTGATAAGTTCAAGGAAGCTATGTAAAATATGCAAAAATATTGTCTTTAATAAAGATAATTAAAGAAACAACTTTTCCATTATTTTACAGTAATGGATGTATTTAACAAGTCGTCATAAAAATGCCTGTCAAAAAGTGCAAACACTTGCTGATGGATGCTTCAGAAAGGACATTCAATTCTTTAATATACCAGTTCCTAGTTCTCTCCATGTCACCAAGTCCAGTGCTTGCAAAGAAAATACAAATAAACTGTATCTAAACACTTGGGTTTTTACTGATAAACAAAGAAAGTTACTACATGTAATTCTCTCTGTCTCACAAAGTCCACTTGTTGTGAGGAAATACAAAGAGTTTGAACTCTTTCACATTTGTGTTGTTCTATAGAGTAAAGATTTTACCTGTTTCCATAGACGTGCCAGAGTGCAGCCTTTTGTGCATAGCTGATACACATGAGGTCAGTCAGGGAGTGCTGGCAATTGATAATGTCACTCTTCAGTAAGAACTCAAAGACACTGTAATAAAGCAGTACATCAGGTGAGGAAACAGAGGCACTACATGTACAATGGCAGTGATTGTGCATCTCTTCATTTGTCTTTTCTTTACGACTTGAATTTATTTTTTATTTATAACATTGGTAAGCATTGTAATTGATGACTTTAAATACAGCTGCCCCTGTACTGCACAATGCATCTTTGCTACCTTGCCTATTATTGAAACATGGGCATATCATGTCAACTAGCTCCCAATTTTGAGTGCCCCCCCCCCCCTCGTTGTCTGACATTCTCCTACTAGTTCTGCTCTTTGTAAGAGGGAGTTGTACTGGGAGCTGACCCCCTTCATTTCTACTTATAAAATAATTTCCAGTCAACTGTTAAGGCAACTTTCACAAGTCAGTTACCACTTTCCAGCCAGAAAATCTGTTGCTGTTCAAAGGCTTAAGGACTGGTAAGACACCAAAAACCTTTGCATGGCCGATTTTGATATTTTAACGGTTTTTACAAGATGAATGTCCTTTCTATTAGTTGTCAAAATTTCAAGCTTTTAACTACTGTATAAATATAAGAAAAATGCCCAAAACCACACAAGCATGTGGACATCCGAACGTCCATGTGTCATTATTTTGGTTTTCAACTGCCAAACGGAACAATGCCACCCGTCAATCATACTTAACAGCCTGTCACGTGGCTGCAGGTAGCAACAGCCCATGGCAAAAGGAGAGTGGTATCAGGGCGCCAATGCGAAAAAAGGCGACATGCCGAAAGTTTATTGGGCAGGGAAAAGATGCAAACATGCTAAAATAACATAGCCTTAGTGGTTTACTTTATAGTTATCTTGCTTGTTTTGTGTTCTAACGGGAGACTTTGAATCAAGATCAACCTAACCATCAGGTCACTGGTATTTATGATACATCACAAATAAAAAGAAGAAATAAGGATTCGCTCCCATCGTGTAGAATGATGTTATCATAACTGCAAAATTATATTGTACTAAGATTTAGTAACTGCACTGTTTTGTATTGCCGACCTGCCTCAACTGGGTCATAGTGTGGTGACTTTAAATGTTCAAGAGGAGCGGCAATCGTCTAACGATGTCCCTTCAAAGGCCGTGCCGCGATGGATTACCGCAGTGGTCCTGCACACCAAAGACAGACGGGGAAAAAAACTGACACTCTAATCAACAATACCCACGTACATGATAACATTTTATCCAAACCCAGGGATGAGGAAATAAAAGTGCAAATAAACACATCGAAATAACCATAAACGTGAACAGCAGAGAAAACACACAAAATAACGTTACAAAATTCAGGTTAGAAAGAGAATTAAAACTCATTGACAAAATAACCACAAAATAATGACAAGCTGACTAAGTGTCTTGTGTACAGACAAGTCTAACAAGCTAACTACATAAAGTATCCAGATAGGAGTAAATACAATAAAATACTATCCCTTAAAAACGGGATGAAGAGGTAGGGGATGGAAGACCAAACCCCCCATCCATGCACAGACCACGAGCGGCCGTAGGCCGCCCACTGCAGCAAGGCAACACAACTTTCATTGCCAGGCTTGAGGCCACAGGGCCCGAAGGGCCGCCTCCATGACGTCGCGCTTTGAAACCAGGCTGTCGGTGTCACCATTTGACAGTTCGCTGAATAATGCTTTCTGTACTTCAAATCTGTTTTATTCATGTGATTGGCCAAAAATTGATTGACAACCTCCCCAAATGTTAAGGGACGATGTTTTCTACGTTTTGTACAAATATCAGTTCAACTTCAGCAAATGGTATTGTTTCAGAGGCAAATGATCAACATCAAAGGCCTTTGAAGCTTGTTTTCTCAGAAAGGATAATAGAACAAGAACCCCACCTAAGAATGGTTATTCCAAGAAAACGGCTGGGCGAAATTTAATCCAGTTCACGGCTTTTGATTCTGTAATGTCTGAACTGCAAAAACGATTCAGCGATTTTCAAAATTTTGCTTCGTTCTTTTTCTATGAAATGAAGAAAATGAACATCCTGAAAATCAAAGGAAAATTGAAACGTCAAACTTTGAGGATGGATAACAGAAAAACGAAACCAAACATGAAAAATCGTAGGATCGTTTTTTGTTGCCAATATGTCAGGATTAAGATGCGAGCGTAATTATGAATTTATCACAAATAATTAGTGACTTATATCGACATTTATGGGGTGGATGCTTTGGGGTCAACTTTCGATTGTTTATTCAACAATTAACATCACAGACACCCAAATAAGGGCCATATAAATTCTTTGGAGTATGACGATTACACACATATATGATAATGTTATCGTAACGCAAATACAGTTTGAGCTAGGATGTACTAAAGTGGGATTTATTTTTGGTGTCTTACCTGTCCTTAATGGTCTTTAGACAGACGCGTTGAAGTATATTTTCATGCTAGCAAGTGATTAATGTACATGTGTATGCTTTTACAAGAATGAGAGCAGTTCTAGTCCTAAGTTAAAATGGCACAGTGCCTGGTATGCAGACTCTCTCAGTCCTTTCTTCCTTAATGCTTTTAGAGCCAACTGCAACTAAAGTCAAACTGCTGCAAGCAAACTGCTGTGAATTATAATAAAGGTACAGGATCCATGTTCCTTGTGAGAAGACCATTCATTCACGTACCAGCTGCCAGTAGCCAGTAGTTGCATCCAATACAGCAGCCCAGCTCAACTGCCTTGGGTACAACCTGCCCAAAGTACACTAAGGAAAGCTGTTGACTCAAACAAAATGTGGTACATGTATTGAAAAAGTTAAAAGGGGAATCCCTTGGGTTCAGGCATCAAAAGGTTTATGTTCATAAGGTAAAATATAAAAGTACTGTGGAACCCTGCCTTTAGACCACCTCAGTAATCAGACCAGACTTGTAGTGACCATGCATTTTCCTTTCAGTGCAAATGTCCCAACAGTTTCAGAACTAAGACCATCTCCATATACAAACCAGTTTTGAGTGATTGTAGATCTGACATTCCACTGTATACATGTCTATCCTTTATATAACCTTACTCTTGACTCACTTAACCCTTTCCACATGGTTCATACCTTTTGACCACATTTGGAGCTTGCTGGGGGTGTTCCCTGTAGATAGGTCTTGTACTTACCTAGAGGGCTGGGCAGTGGCCAGGGCATTATGTCGTGCAAAGGCTTGGACTCCCAGAGATGTCAGATACTGCAAACAGTCAGTAAGACCATGACTCACACTGGTCACAGGGGTAGCTTGTACAGTGTGGGTGCAAGAAAATGCATTGATGCTTGATGGTAGAGGCAAAGACAATAAATCATTGATTCTCCACATGATGACAAAGAGGGACTGAAGAAGTGAAAACTGGAACCCTCTAAATATGTATCAACCCCTCAGAGGGTCTTCAACAGTATGGTACTGAGGTTTTTAATTATTAAGAAAGGGCTAACTTTTACACATCTCCCTAAAATCATGCCCTTATGCAGCTTTAAGTTTCAAGCACATCATCATATACAGAAATATTTAAGATCAAAGCTGTATCGAATGAGTGAGAAAATAATATGCTCTCACTGACGTTTTTTTTGTTTTTGTTTTTTTTTTTTTTTTTGGGGTTGTTATATCAGACCCTTAGTTGTCACCCTTTGGTGAGTCAACTTGTGTTGAAGACACCAAAATTTAAGACAACGAAAACTAATAAATAAAATTGCAGACAGCCTCTACACTGAACCCAAAACAAGGCTGAAAACATCAGGGGAAGCTAATTCTATATAGTTAGTGAGCTAATTCTATATACATAGGGACATTTAATATTCTATATACATAAGGGAAGCTAATTCTATTTACATTGGGGCACTAATTCTATACACACAGGGGAGTTAATTCTATATACATAGGGGAGCTCATTCTATATACATAGGGGCTAATTTTATATACATGTACACAGGGGAGCTAATTCTACATACATGCACACAGGGGGAACTAATTAAATTCTATCTAAATAGGGGAGCTAATTCATCTATATACAGCGTATATCTCTGGGCAGAGCCAAGAAAACAACTGGACAGAAAACACAGGAAAAACTGGAATTGTTTAAACCCTTGAATGCAGTAAATTATGTGTTAACATGGTTAAATAGAAGTATGAAGTGTCAACATACAGGCAGATTGAGCTCTCCTGACTTGCTGACAGACCTGTCCAGTAGGTACGCTGTGTTGGAGGTTCCTTCCTCTCCCAGGCGGTGTAGCCAGCCCTGCAAGTATACACTCAGTGTGAACATAATCCAATGCATTACAGCTTAATGATCATAACTCCAAGGGTGGAGTCACTAAATACAATCAGCATGAGATTTTAAAATTCAATGTTTTCTATTTCTGTGAAATGTACAAGGGAAAAGGCATCCTATACCTTAATAGTACAAAATCAAATACCAAAAATTTTTAAATAAATGTTAATATTTAGAAGTCTTGCACATATGTCATCACTGTTACAAGTGTACAAACTATAAGCCAGGAATTGGTTCAGTTACTATATGTGCTCTTTGGTGATAAAAATAAAGATTTTGTACAGCAACATTTTTCTCATCCCACATCAATTTGCTGCTACCCACATCTCATTTTGAGAATCAAATTACAAATATGAAAGTCTCATTTATGCACTATAACTGCAAAAATGCATGAAAAACAGTCTGCATCTTGTATTCTGGGTTAAACATGAGTGTGTGACTACATGTCTGCCTGCCAAACTTTAAAGAATGGTCACTGGAGGACCACATGAACGCGTAGAGAAATGGAAGTTATCAGAATATTATCAGTTTTGGTGTTCATGTTCAGAGGGAGTTAGGGTGTAACACAGAAGAGTACTCTTTGTATGCACAAAATTATCACGACAAAACATCCTGAGCAAATCCTCAGAATGCTATTGTTCAATTCCACATATTGTCACAAAATATTGGTGCAAAATCTTGAGTTATTGTTATCTGCCTGTAAGGTCAAGATTTCCCATTTACAATCTCACAGAAGAGTATGTCCCAAGGTTGAGACACTTCAGCGTCTTTGAAATTCAAGAACTTTTGAAACACCCCCTGTGCAAAATATAAAAAATCCAATGGCTTCTGATTGTATTTTGATATATCACGGTGTCATTCAAATTCATATATTTCAACAAAATCTTTCCCAGAAAAATTTGTTTCCAAAGACTTACTTTGAATTTCAAGGCCTCATATATATGAAATGAGATTTAAGAATGATGAAGGGTTTTCAAGGTGAGCAAGAACCCTATATCTGTATCTGTAGCACATTTAACCCTAGCCTTGAAGTGCTAATCACGGCTATAGTCGCTTGCTCATTACCGTTCAACATACAACATTAAAAGATTCAAATATCTGATGAAGATACCTTTCGTTCAAATACCACCAAGCCTAGTCTAAATCAAAAAGTAGTCTTAGTCAATAGCCTTCCTCCAGACACTTTGCGCACATTGCACGCAGTGACCCAAGCAAAGCTGTTGACTCAATCTTAAATCAGCGCTTTAAGGGTTTTAACTTAGCTCCCTCATTCTTCGTTGCTATTTCAACCTACACAAGGCATATCTCATGTTGCTTGCCACTCACCAGAGCATGCTGTAGACACACATGGTCATTGGTCTCTTGAGCCAGTCTGATGGCTTCCTTGGTTGCTGCCAACGCCTCCGCCCTGCAAGTTTACATCAATTCACCACGCTGAAAATTTTAATGATCTTTAAGGCTGGAGGTAATCAAGTGATATCTGTTTCATTGTTGGATGTCAGATTGAGTCAACAAACGTCCTTGGTAACACATCCAAAGGCAAACTGTTGACCTGTGGCATTCTAAACGGAACAATCCTCATGCAAAAGGGCTTTTAAAGTAATGGCCCTGGGTAAAAATCAATGAAGCAGATGACATTACACATCCAAACAGCTTTGTTTCTACCGTTGTTTGACTATGGTTACTTCTGACAGTGAAAAAGTTAACCCATTTATATGTAAGCAATTTTGGCAACAACAAATACAGCACTTTCCAGTGGGTTATATGCAAAAAAAAAAATGAGTTAAACAATTTTTTCAGCAAGGCCTGTTTATAGATTGCATTCAAATTGGATTTGTGCTGGTGGATGTGTCCACCAATATCTCATCCAAATCAGTGTAAATCCATTCAGTTTTGAATTTCTATTTCAGTGTTGAACTCTAGACTTGGTATTGAGTGGCTTCTACTCATGCTGGCTGTATAATGTGAAACTGTGTTCAAGGACTGTCCACTGGATCATAAACTCATTCCATACTATGGTGACAGGCCTTGGTCAGTGGTTCTGGCACTGCCTGGCAAGTCATGCTGCAGCTGCCCTTGCAGCAGCTGCAGCATGACTTGCCAGGCACAGCCAGAACCACTGACTTAAGACTATAGGCATGGTGAAGCTTGAACGAAAGCTCTTTCCATGAAGAATTTACACATGCAATTGTCAGCTAAAATCCAGGTAAATATACCGAAAAAACAGGGACTGGTATGGAATGAGTTAACAAAGCTGTATTCTGTTGCTCTGTACTCAACCTCTGTGCCTGACATTTTGCTTTCACTCATTTCTAACCTGTGTCCAAATCGGTACTGCAGGGCGGCCATGTTGAGGGCTGCATACTTGAAACCCTTGCCAAGCGTATCCTCTTCACCTTTGGTCTTGCTGGTTGTGCTACTGCCATTGGCAACCACACAGTGGCGGTCAAAGTAGTGAGAGAGACTGTCCACAGCCTTACAGTACTCATTGACACGCAAGTAGTTCAGGTAACTCAGGAAATGCTGTACAGATAAACAATAATTATCACCATATTGTCATAAGACTCAATCAAATTTATCTGACAAGGATTAAACAATATAAATCCTGAGGCTCCCTCTTTTTAGAGACCATATGCCTTTTAAGACCATATTCACCAGGTCCCTAAGTCTGTCTTCCCCATGTTACTTTACCTCCAATGAGAAACCACCTGCTTTATGTGACCACTTTTAGACCTGCTCTATGGAGGTGTCTCCAAAGAGGGACGACTATACATGGATCTATATATAACAAAACTCATAATAAAAATTACAGGGTAATGTCTGGCTATCTCCACCTAAGAATTATGATCCATTATTGCTGCAGCTACCTGGGGGACAATAATATTGAACAAAGTGCACAATAATTTTAAAGTAGGGGTCTGACGTGCTGATAGCAATGGTAATAAAAGGGCATGTATTAACAGTCCATGTAAACACACACACACACACACACACACACACACACACACACACACAATTAGAACCAATTTAGGTCACTTTTTGTAATTATGCATGAGATATTAATGTTAGATTATTCTATCCAGACTGGTAGGTGGAGGTCTTTTTCACTGAATTTTCACTTTCTCTCTCAATCCCTGCTCCCACCATCCAGTGTTGACTTTAGAAAAGGCATCGATACTTGAATGAAAGCTCTTTCATAAAGAACCCTGACTACATGTAATAGAGGATGCAGACAGCACGTGGTAGCACTGTTACTTTTCCCCCTGGATGCCACCATTGCTCTGGTGGAGACCCCTGGAGGAGAGCTCCTCCATTAGACCAGCTGCTGACAAGAAGTGATGTCATGAAAGTGTGGTACCCCTAACATCCCCATCCAACAAAAGGTAAGAATTTTTTAAATCTGTCCATTCTGCATATGAAGACATGGTATAAACTCACAGCTTCAGCAAGGTCAGGGTTACTATGGAGTAGTTCTGTGATCTTCTGCTGGAGGGGCCGGGCAGCCAGTGCTTCAAGCTCATTATGTTGAAGTAAATGTGCCTGCAACAACATATTTTATATCAAAATCTTCAGCACATTGCTATCGTAGGACATCTGTCTTGACGTTCATCTATTTGAGACTGAAAAATTCTTAATTTTTGTACTCTAAAGGAACATATGTATTTCTGAAAAAAAATGGTCAAATGTGTTAAACTGAGGTCAGTTTTCTTTCAAATTACATTTCAAATATGAAGAAAGGACATACAAGATACACGAAAGGCATCTGACACAGAGATTGGACAGCTTTACAAACTCTACTTGATATATTCTGAGGATTTTCAAGCTCTCAAATATCAATTTGTCAGGCATGAAAGATAAAGTGTTTTGACCAGATAAGAACCTATCAAATGGCACGAAAATATTTGGTGCGCCACCCTTTGATCATCAGTTTCTTTCTGTTTTCTTTATGCATACATATATATATATATATATATATATATATATATATATATATATATATATATATATATATATATATATATATATATATATATATATATATATATATATATATATATATATTGTTTCTTTCCCACAATTTGTCAAAAAACAAAAAACGCTGGTTTAGTTGGTGCTGAAAGACTGGACATCCCCTGCTCTGCACACACATAGGGGCCCTGTGACCTTGAAAATGAGGTCAAAGTCACCAAAGTGTAAATCAGGGAGAAATAGTGTCCAGGTACAACTAGAGTAAACAAGACTTTGATGTGGCCTGTAAATCATGTCACATTTTGCTGGCAAGGTTTCTGCCATAGATGGATTGTCAGACACACTGAAAACAGTGTATAGAATACTCCCCACCAACAAAGTTTGTGGTGGGTATAAAAGTCTTACAATACAGACTAGGTTCGGAGCAGATATAGTGTCTTACCTGCTGAGCTATAAAATATTCAGCCTGTCTCTGTGAAAAGCCTCCTCTGCTTGGCCCACTAGGAATACTGAAAGCCAAGTGAACATACACGTAAATGAAGATAATCTGGTTGCAATACACAGTACATGTATCTATCAAAGTGATAGGGAGGGGTCCTGCTGCCCCCTGTTGGTAGATAACTGAAGTGGCAGCATGGTGGATCATTCCGCCGCTTTTAAAGACCATAACATAAAGCAAATGAGATTTTTTTTTTTAAAAAAACTTTTGTTATTGTTTTACATTTCTGCAAAACATTACCATGAGCAAGTGTGGCTATCATCAACACACTAAACATGTGTGAACAATTTTTCATTGAAAAATTCCCTTGTTTCTTTTGTCATGTTCAACCAAATGAATGTAGATTATAATATGCAAAGTTGTCTATCTGCATTTGTTTTATTTATCTGTTGCAAAATGCCAAACACTAATTCATCTAAATGGCATGGTAGAGTAGGCTACTCTGTTTCAATGCTGTTGTGTTCTCATTGGAATCAAACACAGTGTACAGCACACTGTAACTTAAAATGGCCAAAAAATGCCAGAGAAATGTAAAAAGGTTCTCCATGCATCTATTTAAAGAGCCTGTACAAAATATTTGGATCCACTTTTTTAATTATTTGTTTCTGGTGTCCAGGCTAATGGATAGATGGGTCATGAGAAAACACATACATGACAGACAAAATATCTCACAGAATTTTAAGACTACTTTCATAAAATGAGGTCACTTACTCTTAAATTGGAGAGGAAACCATCGGTTTAAAGGAATAAAAATGTATTCTTGAGTCAAGGGCAAAACTTACCATCAATTTGCACACAAGAAATTGATCATTTGAAATGATGGGTCTTGCAATTTTCAAAAAGTGTGCACTGTGAAACCACTAATCAAGACCACACATTCTGTCATATGTAAGCATAAACAGGTATAGTCTAATGTCTTGTGGTCTTTCATCAAAAGAAATTAACTACCAAACAATGTCCTTGGCCAACACATTATCTCTTGAAACAATGACCTTAGATCCTATGGTGGAGGCAATAAATCCTTTACACTGAACTAATGGCCCAAATCTAAGAAAAGAGCAAGGCTTTTGAGCCACAGGTGTTTGGTGAAAACAAATTTTAATTGCAGAAAGATTCCATTTTCTGTCCCTGACCACACTGTAATGCCAATATGTGTGCAGTTCTATCACACAAAGAGTGTACATAGACATTGACAGACACAGTGTTTATCAATACCATGTGAATACATACTCTAGGTCTGCAGCAGAAAGTTCCCCCATATCATTGCCACTGTCACCAATCAAGTCCATCATGCTCAGGGAGGTATCTTCAAGTCTGTCAGCAGGTGGCGCCCTCTGTCTACTCTGGTGCCATGTCTTATAATAAGCACTGTACCGACTGAAAAGCTTGGTTGCTTGACTGAAGGACAGTTTATCAAAGGAAAGAACCATCCTTCTCACAAATAAACCTGTAAGATGTCATACATGTGAGGGCTGGCAATCATAATTCTATGCATATCCATCTTTCAGCTAAGACAGTCATTCATGAACATAAATGCACCCTTTTTCAGCTGGTACATGTATCAGAATTTGATTAAAAGATTGCTGTGTAAAATATCTACCAGAGTCCTGCAGAAACACTGACATGTAAATCAATATTTGAAAAAAAATTTGTGTATTTCCTGCATTTTTCGGCAAAATACTTAATATATTTACTGACTATCTTCAGTCAATAGGTGTGACCACTCACTCAACTGCTCGTCTTAATATGCAACAGCTGTTTGTTTTTAATCATTTTATTAAAAAATGTTGAATGTACCCATTTAAAAAAAAACTGCAATGCTCACACAAACAAATTTGCATGGTGAAGTTACATTTTGGAAATTTGACCCTTAGAGTGCTAATCACAACTATAGTCGTTTTCTCACTACTGTTAAACATGTAATGGTTAAGATTCAAATTCCTCATGAAGATACTTTTTATTCAAATACCAGCAAGCCTAGTCTAAAGCAAAAAGTAGTCTTACTCGACAGCTTTCCTCAGGACATTTTGCACACAAAGTGTCCCCAGGAAAGCTGTTGACTCAATCTTAAATCAATGCTTTAAGGGTTAATAGTACATCATCAGGTCTGTCTGCACTCACAACCACCACCATACATAGAGTAAATTTATAATGAGAGACACAGGACATTTATTTGATTTTGAACTGAGATGTGACTCACTTTTTTTTTTACTTTGAACCGAAGTCATTTACACCATTTAATTGACATCAAGAAATCACACATTTTCCCCAAAAAGAGCTTGTCAGAGTCACTGGCTCAGGCTCCAGTTGCCCCCTTGGTACATCAAGCTAATACTAAACTGAAGCATGAACTCCCAGGCAATGAGAAAGCCACTACAGGGCTCACCAAGTGGCATAGCAACTTGACGAGGACAAGTGAAATTCTTCTCAGGACATTGTCAAGTAAAAATGTCAAATCATTTATCCTCAGAGCAACTAAAAATTTTGCTTTCTCAAACAGAATTTGAATGGTGGAATAGTGACTCACAACAGGAAATAACATGCCCTTAGGACAAAAGCTTAAATAAGAATTTGTGGGACCTAGCCACTCACTGAGTGCGGCCATTACTGCTTCAGTGTGGAAATAAGTAAAATGGATGGAATAGCGGTTTTACCTAATACACTGCTCTTATGTATATGTGGAGAGGGGTCTGGAAATAAGGTGTCTGTTAAGTTCTGGAAGAGATCCATCAGGGCCTGGACTTTCTGCTCATACAAGTCTTTTAGTCTGCAATAGTAGAATGGGAATGCAGAAAACATCAGTAGAAAATGCACACAGAAAAAAGAGAGCAGTTCCACTTACTAAACATCTCAAAATAATGAACACTGACATTCCATACTTCTGGCAAAATTGACAAAACAAATAAATGGTTTGCACAATATAAGTTGCAACAAATTACCAAAAAATAAATAAAAAGGTCAATGCCATGTGCCTATAACTCTGCCTACACGTAATCAGCTGATCACCACAAAAAATACATCATTTCATAAAATGTCCTCCTTATGTGACCTTCAGAAGGTAGGTCAAGGTCATACATCTAATATGATATCAAATTTTTACATAAAATACACATTTGTGGTGCATGTAACTTACACATAAAAGCCTTAGTGTTTCTTAACCTTAATGTCCTTTACTTAAGTGCTGAGTGACCTTGAAAGACAGGTCAGGGACCCCAAAATATTTCAAAATTTGACCACAGTGCCAATGCACATTTTGTGTAAATTGTGTAGCTCCATCATTTCATAATCATGATACAATTCTGTTTAAACAATATGGTGTTAGTTACATGGAATGTCACCAGAGGCAGCACCAGAACACCATATGTCCTAGACTTTTGCTTGACAATATTTTGTAACAGTGCATGATTGTATATGCATACCTAAAAATGTAATAATCACAAAGATAAAACCATTTTTTGAAATATATTCCACTGGTGACCTTGGAAGCACAGATATGTCAAGGTCCCCCACATTATATATCAAACTTCGGCACACAATTGTATATTTCATAAAATTACCCAATCAGTTATCTCAACAATGAACTTCATAATTCTCAGCACAGATTTGGTCATATTATCCATGGACCTACAAGTGTCACCACCAGTATTGTTATGACATATCTGCCTCCTTTTTACCAAATTTTATAATGATCTATCAAAATTAACATCAATTTGAGCAGCTGCGTGATAAACAAGTATAGGTTCATGAAGTATCCATAGCAAATTTACTTTCCTTGCCATTCAAAGTTAGAACCCTCCATGGAAACAATCTAATGGTTGCAACAACCTTAAGATCCCTGTAGCCTGAGTAAAAATATGATGCCCCCTGGTGGCCTTGAAAGTTAGTCACACTCAATGAATGCTGAACTCAGCCAAGCTTGCAGTGAGATGCTTCTACAGTACTAGTTTCATGAATGTAACTCAATTTGGTTAAAAGTTTTTGTGTCCAAACGAACAGACTTATGCATGTATTCACAGATATGACAATGAGAATCTCCTATCAGCTGATGGGATAAGGGGATAAAATTGATGAGTTTAAGAAGAAACTGTATGGTGTATGTGGCATGAGCTTTGTATCCATGCATTTCATGCAGTGTGTGGATTAAACAAAAAAAAAAAACTGAAAAAAATAGTATACAATCTCTGCAGTGAACAAAACACACATAATGACCATATACATATTGGTATATAGGACACCTGCATACCACTGTGATCCAGGTGTAACCACAAGTACATGTAGTATTTATCAGAAACAACAATGCATGGGGCTACATCCTGTTTTTCAGTGTTTTGTTGAGGCTGTCTAACTATCATAACAATTTCTTTCACAAGATATGTCAGCCAAATTTTTAAACTGAAAAAAAAAAAAAAAAGCAACACCCCCCCCCAAAAAAAAAACAAACAAAAAAATGCCAAACTGACCCCTCTATATAAATACGTCTAGTTATAGGGGTTTATTATTTTAGCAGCTTTAAAGTGGATGTTAATAATAATAATAATAACAATAATAATAATAATAATAATAATAATAATAATAATAATAATAATAATAATATGTATTGTTAACCCAGATTTTGTCCATAATATTTCATGTTACCAGTAAAACATTTCTTGCTGTCCTTACCGATCTGTGAAAAGCTCCAATAATTCTGTTTTTGAAATATCTTGCAGCTTCCTCATTAATTCCTTTAATTCCATGTCTGCAGACTGTAACAGAAAACAAGATGATACATTTTACATAAATTCATTTTGAGATTTTGAGGCAGAAGTAAATGTTCTGTGTCAAAGTAGCTAAGAAATTACACATAAAAAAAGACAATCTGCTTTTTGGTAAACTGATTCTAGCTAAATATGACACAGCATGTGTAATTTGCAATAAACATGTTCAACTATATGTCTCTTTGTATGTTCAAATAGTCTGTCTACCATGGTGAACCCCCATTACAAAGACACTCTCTTCCCTGCAAAATATGTCTGATATCTGAATGTATCAGATAATTGAGTCCTATACTAAGGAATTTTACTTTATGTCACTCACAGCTAGTGTTGTTAAGTGAATTTTATGTCAGATTTTTTTTTACTTATAACGAGGTTTCACTGTATTTTAATCATCAGTAACGTATGACAGGAAGAAAACTGGATCATAAATATGCTCACTGTGAAAACCTTAAATGGACACAATAATAATAAATTTGCACCCATATTCTTTTGAAGTTTTCACAAGTTCAATTTAAGAAATTAACTGAATTTTTAAGCAGCTCAATACTTTGAATACATGTGGCACTGTTGCTCCTGGTTGTAAAAACATGTGAAACAAAGCATGCAAGGGTTTCAAAGATAACATGTTTCCACTCAAATCAAGCACTTCAAATCATATTTATTCTCTATTAACACAGAACTGGTCCAGTGCAAATACCTGTAGAAGGTGAAGGACAGTTATCATGAAATCTCTTTCCTCCTTCTCCGTCAAGGTCAACAAATCTCCCATCTCAGGAGCTATTTGGTCTTCAAGATGTCGGAAATTGGTACAGTATTCGCGTATGAGGACCAGCAAAGCCAGCTTGTGGGGGGTGACCTGGTCCTTCAAGGGCTTCTTGCCATAAGGGCCCAGGTTTAACATGTCCCCTGACATGGCTGGACCTTTACTTGTGACCCGACTTCACCTGAAACATACAATTTACAAAAACAGTATAATCATGGGCACACAACATCCGCAACAAGTACGCAGAGTGTTTTTACTAAATTTGTGTAAGAGGGTGCTACCTCAAAAAAGACACTTTTTTCCTCTGCAATACATGGCAACTGAGCTGGTTTTATAAGTGGGAATACTATGTCATCATGTACCGAAGGTACCACAATTACTGGTAAGTAAAATTGGACCATTGGTTTTTTTGTTCAGAGAGTTAGTTGCCATTCAGAAAAAAAAAATATTTATATGCCATTTAACAAAAACACTGTACATGTATAAAGTTCAAGTGTCATACCTCCATCATGACATGTATTGGTAACTTTAAAAATTGTGTTGGTGTTTGGCTGGACAGCCTATCAAAGAATGTATACAGTTCCCCATGTCCTGAAAAATCATGGTTTGGATATATTCCAAGGGATAGCCTTTCAAGACAGCTTTTACTGCGACACCTACATGGAGAGGTTTGTATGGTAGGGGGTCCAAAAAGATTGAGTCCAATTATACATCAAAGTAAATATTTTGTTGACATCTTCTAGGGATTATTTTCCTCCTGATGCACAGCATCATTTATATCTTGTATGTATAGTTTTTGCTGTGATACTCTACCGATATTTAACTCATAATGAATACCAACTTTACCCGAGTTGAGCTTCAGGTTGAATTGAGTGAAGACAAGCAGAGGTTGCTTAACTCATTCCACCCTGATGACGCTTTTTCCCGCTAATATCTAAATGTCGTCTGCTAATTGTATTTTACTAATTTAGGGACTATTTTTCAATATTTTGGATGAAACTTGCATGGAAGATCATTCCAAATTATATGCCCATGGTCAACAGCTTTCCTTGGCGCGCTCTGGGCGCAATGCGCCCAGAGCGCGCCAAGGAAAGCTGTTGACTCAGTCTTCTATCAGGGTGGAATGAGTTAACATTACGCTGACAGCATATGGATAGTGGAGACCCAGGTACTCACATTAGTCACCTAGTTTTACTAAGATCGTGTCTTAGTACATTGCCACTAAGTTTGAAGTGAATATGGTATACTGTTTTGGAGAAAGTTATATGAACACATAATTTTGTACACTGGTATTCCAATATGAACTACCCTAATATGCACAATGCATTCTCATGACTACATAATTTCAAAGAAAAATAAAATATTAATTAGGAACTGACAGTGGTGCCACAAAGTGTGCACAATTAGCGGAGACTGAGTCAATGAGTGGAGACTGAGTGAATACATTCTGACCAAGGAATACAGCAAGTGGTTTGTCAAATGTTGTGAATGACAATAATAGTGCCTGAGAAAAACTGTGGTGGGGGGGGGGGGGGGAGGGGAGAGGGAAAAACAAAATGACTTGGTTCACACCCTGACATAATAGCAGCCAAAAAAAGTTTCTGTCATAACGTGTATATACCAAAATGTATTGAAAATGTAACTGATTCTATACAGTAATTCATATACTCAGTACAGTACTGTCTAACTTGAAAATTAGGAACTTCCGGTGTATGGCAATGAAGAATTCCCTTGCAACCGGATGTCCTGCTAAGCATGATGGTAGGCATAAAAATCTCCTGCTCTCAACAACGAACAAAGATATCATACTGACAAAACATCGAAGATTTTTATACACTGTTAGTCATTTTTTCCTGGACAGCACCAATAAAGACAATCTCTTTTGAACAACTGCACCGACACCATTCGTGTGCACATGCTCTCGAATCCCGAGTGATCAGCCTAGTCTCTTCCACAGTCCTATTGGTGCTCACTAGGTGGCATGCTAAACCAGCCCTTGACACTTGAGCCGAATCTGGCTTTTTTCAATGTATGCATGGAAATTGTTTTTCCTTTATCAAGAAAATCATGAAAACCGTCTGCTGAAGTAGACATCTTTTTGCATCATTTCCTTCATATCACAACATTGCAACTAAAAATCAGGATGAAGCTTTTGTTTGGTGAAATAACTGATCGTGCAAAGACCATCCATCAACATACAGATATCCAGCACATTAGAGGAATTTGACTCTTCCCATGGCGTGTCCATGTGTTTTGTTCACTATGCATCTTTGCCCTTTAGCATAGTTTGTCCTGAATGTTTCTACATCAAAATTTAATAATGGTTAAAAAAATAGTTTTGTTGCATCACATTCATCTCACCTGTTTTGGAAAGTTCATCGGAGAACAGCATCCATGTTTGTTGGCTTCAATGCATTGCTCGCCAGTTATGAGAAATGGAAGTACTTTTCAATTATCAGCAGCAGCCTGAAGTACCATATTTGGATTGATGACCCCGTAACCTCAAATAAGTTTCCAAATATAGATATTATTGCCAAATTTGACTGACTTATGTAGCTGGAAATATCCAGACCAAATTTAGCCAATTGGAAGAGAGCAGGCCTAAACAAAAACAGAACCAATTTTGGTCTTTCCCATTGTACCATGACATTTGTAAACAAACATGACCCTTTGGGCAACGCATACTTGTGGAAACTTGCATTTTTTCTATGGATTTAAGCAGACTTTTTACTTGCCATAAATGACTATCAATGATTATCAACACTGCATGGACAAATAAACCTATAGTCTATACACTTTGCCACAAATGAAATGTCACTACCAAAATCTGCAGTGTTGAATCATTCATACTACCCACACGGAACATTATTACACACTATTGACCGATCTGCACAATTAACAGATCGTGCTGTGCTCATGATGGATCTGCTGTTCGTGCACCAATTGCAAGCAGGTCCTGTGCTATCGATCAATTGTCCACTGTTCATTGTGGCACTACATGAGTGTCCTAAAACTATTGATCACACTGCAAATAAACTTGTTGAGTTTATGTCACACTTTTTGTGCATAGAGTAAGAGGTTTTTCAATTGACATAAGCAGTTACATTTCACCAATGTCAATCTAAAATTTCAATGTCTTAAAATTATAACAATGGAAATGAAAATTTTTTTATTTAAATCTAACATATTTTTGACGAAACAGGCAGTTTAATTCATTGTAATGAGCTTTCACTGTCTCTGTATTTAATGTCTTTTTAGACAACTAATATGGTGTCTGCCTGAATATGAATAACATGTCAGGATGATGCATTCCAGAGTCTTAAAACTGCTACAACAGCAATCCAGTCTGCAAAAAAAAAAAGCTTTGACCATGGTTGAATTGATTGGTACTTTTCACCAGATTGTATTCTCTTGGAGGAGTCGATACAGTTCTTGAAACAGACATACATTAATAGTAAGCTTGTTTGAAATGTGGGCAAATAGTAGTGCAATATATTAACACAACAGATTGTTCAGTTTAAAAATAACGAAATTCCTGCTTAATGTGCATAATAGACCTATATAATAAACAAAATATATGCATCATTATACTCAATTTTGATCAAAAGTGTTCCCCACAGTACTGTGGGTAATTTTTTTCACTAAATTTCAGCACATATTTTGATTGAGAGTAGCTATGTGTCATGCTGGGCAATCATGGAAGTGTTCGCATCACAAGTTTAATGTACTATCACTCCAAATTCTGCCATTTGACTTATCCAGATACAATACACGGAGTGAAATCTGCCATAACCCAATAATGACTGAAGTGCAGTGTTTTAATGATTGAAGACCAAAGTACTCAATACTCTTGATTTTTGCTTGCAAAGTGTGAGAGTTAGTGTCGCTTTGTGAGTAGAGCCCATGAAAATAACAGTACCTGAGTCAAGAATTAATTGGAATGTAGTCAAAATGCATTGGCCTAGACAAGATATCAAGGTTCAAGTGCCACTTGGTTCCAATACTGATGGCATATGGTCCCTACAATACAAACCTACAGATCTGTATTATTGTATTTGTATCTTTTTGCCAAGAACAACTTCCTAGTAGCAGGGTTCATACAGGTTCGTGAAAAGTAAATTCAAGGACTTTTAAGGACTTTTTCAAGCACCTAAATCAAGTTTTCAAGGACCAGATCCAGCAACACAACAGACAAATTGTCTAAATCATCCCTTTTCAACCCTCTACTAATATGACCAATGCATCTTATTCCACATTTATCATTTATTCCAACCACGTATGAGTCAGGCTCAATTTTTTAAATAGGCAGTAGACTTTCCACAAACTTACAAAGAAGCCTATAGGTGGATCACATTACCGAAAGTCCTTTTTAAAGACAAATTCAATATGGATTATTTTATGAGTCACTGTGACTTATGTAGGCCTACAGCCAGTATGGGTTGTATTCCTGAAATTGACTCTACCTTGCCTATAAAATTGCTACAACTACATATGGGTAAAATTAGACCTGACGATGTACCTATCCCCATGCACATTTTTCACAAGAATGCCCCAGTTTCTTTTCTAGGAAGGTGGTGTACTTTGTTACCTGTATGTTTGATACTGTGTATTTGTCCCTGAAAGTAGGCTGTACATGTAAATAAGGCTCACATAATTGGTAACGCCTGATTTAATAAGAACTGTCAAACCTACATGGGTTAAAAGGGGTTAAAAGCAAAAAGATACTTTGTAATTTGCAGTGTTACATTTTGACAAATGGAATTTGCCAGCCACTTCAAAGGAAAATGACAGCAGAATGTGTTAATCTTAATGTGATTCAAGTTCATAAACGCTAAATTTTGTGGAAAATATTCATATTCCTTGCCAACTGGCCTCATTGGGTGCCGTTGCTTAAAAAAAAATTCAAGGACTTTTCCAGGACCTTTGTCCAAATTTCTGGATTTTCAAGGTTTTCAAGGCCTTGAAAATGAATGTAGCAAATTCAAGTACTTTCAAGCACTTCAAGGACCTGTGCAAACCCTGTAGTAGTCATTACCCTATTCCGCAGTCCAAACTCTTTATTCTCCATAAGCTAACCTGTCCCTGTCTAACCTATATACATATGGAATTACTATTGTCCATATTGCACATGTTCCTCTGTGTAAAATTTTGACATAGGCTGTATCAGCCCAAATAAATTAACAGGTCTTCAGCGGGTAACTACTCAACATGTTTCAGAGCCTATTACCTGTACATGTCTCTCTGAGGAGCGGCTCCTTGTCCAAGCTACATATTAAGCAAAGACAACCCACATAATAATGAATAGATATGAACGTGGCAAGGGATGAATTAGCTAAATATGTGAAGTTTTGCTTAAAAATGAAGAGCTTCATTATGAAAGAAGAATACCTGTCAAACAAACCATAATTATTAAATTTGTATAGTACAGGTTCAGATAAGAACAATTTGACTTAGGGATGGTTCAACATTTTCATCATTTTTGAATTAGTACTTACAGTACGCAAGGGGGGAGGGGGTTAAATGGGTCTGTACACTTTCACAGGATATGGAAAATGATGGTCAATTTTTGGCCTGTTTTGTGCAATTTTGCTATGATTTGGGGGGAAAATCATCATTTTTTTAAGTACTAATTTGGGGGGAGGGAGGGGGTCATGAAATTTAGTACCCTAAGTACTAATTCAAAAATGATGATAATGTTGAACTATCCCTTACCCTGAACCAATATGTACCCTTTCTAGCTGGACAGCTTATCATAGTTAAACCACCTGCCAGTGTATAACTGAAGTGGAAACAAGCTGGGGCATTATATTTAGTCCCAGTGATTGTAAAATAAACAGTTGCAGCTACACCACCTGTAGAAACAAATTCAAGAGGCTCCGACTGGAAGATAGGGAAGAGGAAAGAAAGCAGAGAGGAAGGACTAGGGGTCACGGATTAGAGTGGAGTATGTCAACTGCAGAGGAGTTAGAGGAAAGATGGTACATATTTGCATGGTAGCTGAGGAGGAAGACATGGATGTAGTGGCCCTGACAGAGACACATTTAAGGGGACGAGAACAGGATCAATTAGATATACCCGAGGGGTATAACATCACAGGAAGAGGGAGAGCAGTAGGACAGAGAAAGGGAGGAGGGGTAGGTTTTCTCATTAAGAAGGGAGTGAAGTGGCACAGGGTTGGGATCAAAGATCATGAGAACAGTGAGATTAGGAACGAGATGCAGTGGATAGGAATAGAGTCACAGAGGAGTAAGATACCATTAGGGGTAGTATATGTAGGCAGAGAGGGATTACCAGAGGAATGGAACGACCAGGTGAATGAGCAGTTAAGAACACATATCAACAATGTACAGGAGCAGGGATACCAGGTCATGGTTAAGGGGGACTTCAATGGTCACATAGGAGATGGATTAGATGTGATTGATGGAGGTGATAGAGACCAAAACAGGAATGGCAGGAGGCTACTTAGCTTCTCTAGAGAGTTTGGGCTACGGATTTTGAATAGGGACATGCATTGTAAAGGAAAGTGGACATGGGGTGCAGGTGACAGGAGATTAATCATAGACTATGTGCTGGTAGATGAGAGAATGTTCAGGGATAATTGGATAGTTGTGAATCTTAGGTGTGTGAAGAAAGAGAAGAAACAACGGGGCCTCAAATGGGTGTGGTGTGTTGGTAAGGATACTGACTGGGAGGCATACAGACAAAGATTACATGATGAGATGAGGGGGTGGGAGGAATGGTGGGTGGAGAGTGAATCAGTTGATATTCAGGGGATGGCAGATGACATCAGGAGAGTAATATTTGAGGTTGCAAAGGACGTAATAGGGAGGAAAAGAGTAGCAGTAGAGAAGAAAGGGTATAGCATAGATGCAGAGATGAAGAGTGCAATTAAAAATAGGAAGGTTAAGCATAAAACTTGGGAGATTTGCTAGGAAACACAGACAGCAGAATGAAATAGCTAAGGCTGAGGAGGAGTACATGGAGGCAAGATGGATCGTACAGGAGATGAAAACACAGAGAAGGATAAAGAGGAATGATGAGATGACAAAAAAGGTTCTGTCAAGTGGAGGTGATTCATCAGCAGCTTTTTGGAAACAGGTGTTGAGAAGGAAGAGGGTAGGAATTGACAAACTTAAACATAAAGGCAAAGTAGTAGAGGAGGCTAAGGATAGAGAAGCGACATTGCAGGAACACTGGAATGAAATTAATGACCCACAGTGGGGGGGGGGGGGGGTTACCTAGTGGTAGAGTAGAAGCAGGACCTGACAGGTGAGAACAGGATCTATCCAAGAGAATTGAGAGAGTAGAGACTGAAATAGCAGTGTACAGGTTGAAAATAAGAAAATTCCCAGAGCCAGATGGGGTACTGAATGAATTTTTAAAGAAAGGTCCAGAAAAGTTGTGGGAGAGTATGAAATTTCTGTTTAATTTGGTTATTGAAAGAATGGAGGGAGCTGAAGATAGCATACATCCCGAAGAAAGGATCAGTGGATAGCCTAGATCAGTACAGAGGGATAGCATTAGCCTCAAATATACGAAAGATTTTTGCACATGTAATGTACATGAGACTAGGGAGAGTTGTGGAGAGGGAGGCTTTCTTAGGAGAGATTCAGAATGGTTTCAGACCAGGCAGGAGGGCTGTTGATCACGTGTTTACATTATCACATGTGCTGGAGCTAGCAAGGAAAAGGAAAAGAAAGGTGTACATGGCCTTCCTTGATGTGCGGAAAGCTTACAACAGGGTTTGGAGAAATGCACTGTGGGCTAAGATGGAAGGGCTAGGCTTTGGTGGTGGCTTTCTGGAAGTTTTAAAGGCTCTGTGTGCAGATATAAATTGTAGTCTCAGTATAGGAGATGTGGAAACTCAGGGGGCAAGGTTAGACATAGGGCTAAAACAAGGTTGTGTGTTATCACCGATTTTGTTTGACATATACATGAGAGAACTGGGAACTGAACTGTTGCAGAGCAATAAAGGAGTAACAAATGGAGGAAAAAAGATACTAGGGTTGTTCTTCGCTGATGACATAGCGTTAATGGCAGATACAGGTAGAGGGCTAAAGGAACTTTTGAGGATAGCAGGTGACTATGGAGGAAAGTGGAGATTAGAGTTTAGTGAGAAGAAAAGTCAGGTCATAGTCTCAGGGCAGAAGGGAAGACAGGAGGAGAAATGGATGGTATGGAAGTTTAGGATACCAGAAGGTCAAGAGAAAGTCATTAGAATTGGAGAGGGTAAGGAGTACGAATATTAAGGAGTGAACATTAAGGTCACAGGACAGGGAATGTTTAAGTACCATGTTGAGAAAATCAGATAGAAGGTGAATAGAGCGAAATGTATGATAAAGGTCACGGCAGTGAACAGCTTCAAAAGATCATTCACAGGAAGGGTGCTGTGGGAACGTGTAGCCATACCTGGGATGTTATACAGGTTAGATGTGATAGCCACCACTGAAAAGGATATTGAATGGATGGAGAAAGCACAGAGGGAGATGGGGAAATAGGTGCTTGGGGCACCACCATGTGTAGCAACAGAAGCTGTGTTGGGATGGTTACCAATAAGAGATAGAATAGTTATGGCTAGGTTAGGCTATTGGGGATATTTCAGGGGTAGAAATTAACTGATTTTAACCAGTAGCAAAGGTTTGCTACTAAGTTTAATTTTTGGTAGCAAATCGGAGAATTAAGTAGCAAATCATGCGGGTTTGGCGAAGCCCACCTAGGGCGTGCAAGCGCATGCCCTTCCCCTTTTGAAATCAAGCATGCAAATAAGTGCATTCTAAGGCACTTTTTCACATGAACTGAAGAGCTAAGGCCAGCCTTAAAAATATTTCTGTTTCGTATAACAGGGCCTTGAAAAATTTGATGAGACAGGGAGGATTTTTTTTTTTCAATTTTTTTTTTTTTAACTACACATACCTACTACGTGTTACTACAATAAGGGCATCATGCCAGTACGGGGACTGATGGACTTAGTATTGATAGGTGATAATAATCGCTAATTGATAAACATTCCAAGTTTAAACAATTACTTGGTCCGCAGTTGTATTCATCAGAACTTTATTCTGTCAACACAAGCAGACATTTTCATTGTCGTACATACGATTACGTTACGATAGCAAAGCCAAAGGTACCGGCAGTAATTGGCTTGCTGAGCGGGGTCACACTACTCACCGTCAGTGTGATCTGCCTCAGCGATGTCAAAGCAGCGTCAAAATAGAATAAAATTTGCATGGCGAATTCATCTGCAAATTAACATCAAATGCCATTTATCGGCGGGTTCTAACAATGAATGTTGGGAAAAAATAAGTGCCTTGAGATGACTTCCCAGGCAAAAACAGGAAACAACTTCCAGTCACACGCAAGTGACAGTGTGGAGTGGATCTGCGGTGAACTGACCCAGTCTCACGGACTGATTTGGGACACATTCGGCTATTCCCGCAATCCCCTACCTTTGCGTATATGCCTCTGACTCCATGTAATTGTTGCAATAAACACTGGAATCTTTATTTTCGCATGTAGCAATATAAACAAAGCTTCCCGTTTGTGTGTTCCCTCCGTAAATTACGGCAGTATCACACATGTTCACTGGGCGGAAGCCATGATGAAAACACTGTAACATGAACTATGATTGGCTCATTTTTGCATGCGACTCAATTGACCAATCGGGTGATGTGTTGTGCGTCAGACCACATGGCCAAAGCAGCTGTTTGTGTACAGTTGCAGGAAAGATGTAGACGGTGTGCACACTCGATTTCTGAATTGAAATATTAAAATTTACGTTTGAATTCGATCTAGGAACACTGTTTATTGCAAGGAACTTGCCAATACTGTATACGCAAATTTACTACGATGTAGGCCTACCGATAGCATTCATGGTAGGTAAGCAAACGATATGCGTTTACAGAACTGCCACACGGGGCGTGCGAGTAGCGTTAAATCAAGCCTGAAAAAAAAAATTTTGAACTGTTGAAAAAAATATTCCAACCGCAACGTTTTGCGCACACCGGGCGCGTTATACGAAACAGAAATATTTTTAAGGCTGGCCAAAATTTGTGATTTTGACCAGGAAAATTTTGGTGGCAAAAATCTGCTACCGCACAATTAATATAGGTAGCAGATCATAAAAGTTGGTAGCAAATGCTACCAATGCTACCGCTAATTTCGACCCTTGTATTTGCAACAGGTGAGTATAGAAAGATGGTGTAGGAAGGTGTACATGGAGGCTGTTAGTGAAAAGACAAAATGGATTCAAGAAATAAACAAGTTAGCAGAGATATATTAGTTGAAAGGGCCAGATGAGATTGAAGTGGCATGGAAATCGTATATAGGAAAGGTGATTCAAGAGAAACATGTGGAGCAGTGGAAAAGAGGGGTTGAGGAGAAAAGCACACTGAAAGCATATAGAGCTGTAGACAAGCCAGTGAAGACTACATGTTGGGATGGTAGCAAGGGTTCTGGACTGTTATTTCAGGGCAGAGCAGGAGTGATCAATCTGGAGAAGAGGAAACAGAAGTGGACAAATGGGAGTGATGGGAAGTGTAGGGAGGATGTCGATGAGACAATTGATCATATGATGACATGGTGTACAGGTTATAGAGCACTTAGAGACCAGCTGTATATACAATGGAGAACAAGAGATGGGCAGTGTAAAAGCTTAGAGCAAGTAAGGGACATGGCAGAGAATGATAGGTTAGCATGGATACTAGGATTGAAGGGTGATTTTCCAGGAAGTAGAGTTGGTTAAGTCAGTGAAAGGCTTCTTGGTGCAGTGCTGGGATAGTAGGAATAATATCTTAGGATTAGTCACTGAAGAAAATAGAGGGCAAACTTAGATGGGAAGGGAGCCCATATTAGGGCTGCCACGCCACTGCCAGGTGGCGTCAACAGCAGGGGCAGTGGGTATGCCAAGGGCAAAGTTGCGACAGTGGGATAGGGCTGAGTGTGTCTTTTTTTTTTTTTTTTCCTTTGTAATAAAGGCCACCTGACTAGCTTCTAAGCCAGTCAGGACCGCGGCAGAGAAGCGGAGTGCCACAGAATAGTATTACAAACCAAGGGAAAACATGCAACAATGACCATCCTGCACCAGAAATGTAAAAAAAAAAGAACTCCATGGTGACACCTACCCCTCAAACAATTACGCTCTATTTCACTGCCAACCCTGCGTCAATGTATCAACGTAATGTGTCAGGTTTGTGACATTTGAGAAAATTCACCTCCAAAGCCATGGATGAGCAGATTTGGAAGTGAACAAGTGACTGGCCACACTGAGAAGCCGGGTAGGACTACATCATTGATATGGTTGGTGGACACTCTCTCAGCCTGGCCTGGCACTGCCTAGTAGCCCCAGAGGTGAACAAACCAAAGTATATGACGTAAGCTTTTGGAGGAGAATACTGTCAATTTTGAGTAATTTGAAAATGAGTAAATGAGCATTTGTGCATGAGCATGATGAGTTTTGGTTGTTGGCCTTTCGCTTGCCTTTTCTTTTTGTTGTCACTGCCTTCGGGAGCTCTCACCGGCTGGCCTGTAACATATCATCTGTGAATTCCGGTGGTACCTTACCTGCTGAGATGTCAAGTTGTCATTGCAGAAAGAAAGCGTGCCAAAAAATAATTTCAGGCCTTCAATCTGCACGGTACGAGTGAAAAAACGGAAGTTTTAAGAGTCGCGCCATCTCGTGGCGGAAGTAGCAAAATAATAAGTTCGCACCCAAACTATATTTCTGAGCGGAAACAAATTTTAGTAATCAGCAATTTTGTGATATTTGAATATTAAACAAAAATATAACTATGCCTTTATTTGTATTTTAATGTGCTAAAACGATATTTGGGTGATGTTTTTACATGCGGACTAGTTTCCGACGTCGTGTCAAAAGCTGCGTGCGCATATTCTTAATGGCAAACATGGCGGACGCTGGAAAGAAGGAGAAGTTGGCAGCAGCTCGAAAGAAGGTATAATTATACCACTCTTTGTTATCAAAGTAGAATAAGACAATGGTGATTAAAGAGAAGATGCATACATGATTAATTAAAGCCCAAACTGGCTGACCATTAATGATATATTTACAGCAAAATATATTTGTTTACGCCGCCTATTAAACTTTTCTCTTTTCACAAACCTTACCTGGACCTGGTTGAAGTTGTCAGACGACACGCCGACAGCATGATTTGCAATCGTTCGGGACCCATAAATCCTACGTTTATAACGAGTTATAGCAGTAATTTCCGTGCAATATGCACCTGTTAGTATGACTACAAATCCACATGAGACATTCTTAAAGCCTGTTACAGAAGAATTTGTACCGTATGCTCTTGTTTTGACTTGTGGCTGTGACGAGCTGGAGCCTGGGCGCAGCCGGATGGGCTGGGTTCAGAGACAAAGTTGTAAGACAGTGATGAATTACAAGGGTGAAGGAGCTGTCAGGCTGAGAGGGAAATTGTAACTTTACCCAGTGATGTGCTATTCTGAATAGCACATCCCTAGTTTAACCCAGAGTATTTCACTGTGCAATGTCATAACATATTTTCTCCCATATGACTTGTGTTCCTTTTCTCTGATACAGTCTGTTGTTTCAATGTTTGCATTGATGGCTTAGCAATAATTACGTAAAATGTGTATGACATCCTATTGGCATTGGTATTGGATAGTACAAGAAAGTATCATATAACGTAAACACTGCTTAAAGCAGCTGAGATTCCAATAATAATATGCAGATCTGATTCATTGTTAAATAATATTCCTTCACTTTGTTGTTGTTCTTACCAATTATTGGCCCTGATACTTGGCCTGAATTGTCTCTGTGACAAAGAATTAATTCTGAAATCTTTCAGTTTGCAGGAAGTGGAAAGGTCAATTATAGAGAAAGACTGTCCCAAAATATGTGCTTGAATAACAAATAATTTCAGCACAGCAAGGTTGGGGGGGGGGGGCAGGGGTACTGTGTGTATATAGAACACATACAAATGTATAATTAAGTTCAATTCCCCAAATCAATAGTGATGCAAGGGGCTTCAATTTTGGTAAAGAATGTTTAGTCCTCCAAAGAAAGAACCACGCTGGCTTTGGCACATCCAGATGAAGCAGATTGGTTTACATATTTTGTTGATCCAAATACATGTCGATCAAATACAGCACGTGTCTCATAGGCAATAGGGAAAAAGGGCAGAGCCCTTTTCAAACCCCTCTTAGCACATGGTATGGTGGACTTCAACTTGTATTATGCATATTGACTCTTGTTGTATTTCATTTTACAAGATCAAATCTTGATTGGGATACTAGTGGCACCACCTACATTTTGCTGGGAACTATGAACCAAAGTGTTTCAAAAGTTATAAAATTCTATAGGTCAAAAAAAAAAAAAACCTCAGATGGGCATGCCAAATTTATAGGGTATGAACATTATATCAAACCTTTATACAGTCTATAATAAGAAAGACTGACATTTTTATTTCATGTCTCTGGTGCTGTAAAGTGAAAGAGATCAGTTACAATAATCTCCACTGTTTTTAAGTCAGCCCCATACAACTTTGAGGACTCACCAAAATGTATGAAAATCCATGTTGAATTCAATATTGCTGATGACACATGCACTGCTAATCACATGTTGGATTGCTTCGGGCAAGTAAATTTGAATCACAGTCAATACTTGAAGTTAAAATTAGCAGTCGAAACCATTCTGATTGTGTTTGCGAAGAAGAAAGCTACACTTTGTTGTGTGTTTTGTTGGAGTCAGATAATAAGAACAAAAGTTACCACAATTCGCATTTTTTGCCAAAATAAAAAGATATGTATTCTTTCATCTTCAGCTAACACTTTTGCAGCTGCTGCCCACAAAAATATTCTAGCTTTGTAGAATAAGGAAGATTTATACTGAACAATTACATGGTCAAAAAAAAAGGAGTTTTAACATGAAGACTGTTTAAAAAAAAACACACTTGTCCAGCAGCATATTGATTTGAACACAGAAATCATATACATTTATAAAATTCCAAAGATGTTGTCAACATGATATCTGATAAAAGTTATTTTTGGTGGGGATTTGATGTTCTACAATTGAAAGACCATTAATTTCAGATGTTGCAGAATATATTGCTGAAGTCCCATAAACACGGTTTGTGCCATGTGGAATTGAAAATCCATGGGATACCGCGGCAGATAAGCGGAGTGCCACAGAATATTATTAAGGACCATATGGTATTGTTTAACATATCCCATGGGTGGGACTACTTTTTTCCATACATTCCATATTCGTAAACATATAGTCCATCAACAACTATAGAGACTGCAAGTAGAAATTGACAGCACGCCGTGTGCAGTATTCTCCAAGGAAATTTTTCTTCTTTAACATCTGTTCAAAACACTCCCCAGGCTATAGCGTCCCCTATGTCTATATTGTTTGTCCCACCTGGAGTAGCTGGTAGCCAGCGCCCCATTGCTTGCACTGTTGCATTTGGCCAGTTATGGGCCAATCTGATGGTCGTCAGTCAGTTGAGTGCCATGAGTGCATGCTTTGGAATGTTTGCAGGCATAACATTCCAAGGCAACGTGACTCTCCAATTCTTCTCTCCACCAATTAATTCTCTGTAGAAATATGGGAAAAAATGACATTTTGTTAAGATTTTTGGTTGGAAGTGACGGCCACCAAAAAAAATCCACCATTATGGTTGACTCACTGCTTTTCTTTGTTGTTTAAATTTCATATTTATACCCATGACATGACTGTGGCAAAGTCCGGTGTAATGGTGTAAAATAAAATGTCACAAGTGATATAATATTGTCTTTTTTCTTAATGGACCGTAGGGGATAAATGCAAAACAATCCTCATCATTAATACGTCTGAGCGAACTTCCCCTCATTGTTTGCCTGCCTGTGCACTTGATCACCTGCCCACTCAATGCTTCGGTGATCAGGTGCACAGGCAGGGAAGCAACTGGGGGGATTTGGTTTGACAGATGAAAACTGGGGAAATTTTGTCTATATGTCACCTCCCGCCCACTTTCATACAAGTCAAAATAGAAGAAAAAATGTGGATTGCACTTCACTTAACACATGGGTCTGTAACATGAGCATGATACAGGTAACTGCTTCAAGTTACTTTCCCCAGAATTCAGCATCAGTGTAATGTACTCTCTGGTAATTATACTGTTTGAAGGTAAAAATGCAGCAGTTGTCTTTATTTTTGTGGTATTTTAAAGTTTGTGACCTTTGCTTATCTATTAAATCTGCATGTTTTTATTACCACAAAACATTTTGAGGTCATTGACCCAATATCACGATAAAAGAAACCATGCATTTTTGAGGATGTAAATTTGTCAATTTATGAAAAGAAAAAAATTGAAAATAATAAGTATGAAAATAAAGTGTTTCATAATAGTTACAACATAAGAAAAAAATTACTAATGTACAGTGTTCTTGTGTGATCTGCACAATGTGACATGCAACATACTGAATATTACACAGGACACCAGACTTGGGAAAAGGCACCTGTTGCTGGTGTATGGACCATACATACTCAACATGTTCAAATAGCCAGCTGTTGCATGTGTATATTTAGTGTTCCACCCAACAGAACTATAAATTATAATAAGCTAAGTATGTTTGCCCATATTGCAGGCTATAGTGATGTGGGGTGATTTTGTCATGTTACACATTGCTATCCTATGGGGCATAACTTTCATTAAGATCATTGACTGAGATACTGTTTATGAGCTTATTTTGCATGCTACATCATGTATTATCTGTAATTTATTGGATATCCACCAAAAAGTTGGACTGTGCATTTTAAACATATCAAATCTGGTGGTTATAAAGTATTTAACTTCCTGTAGCAAAAGCAAGCACCCCATTGAGTCTTATTTTAGGTCCTAACCTCAAACCAAAACTGCTTTAACTGAAATGGCATGGTCTCAGTATGGAGGAATGATTGTAAAAAACATAATGCATGTAATACCCTGTTAACAGGGTTCAAAAATTCCTATGATCCGACGTTCCGGGACAAGCTAAAGCTCTTCTCGGACAAGTGACTTTCAAATTCAACTTGTCCTGCAGACAAGCTAATTTTTTCTTTTTTTAACTGGACTGAAATTACGTCTGTTTGCATGCGCGGCAACATAATGAGCAGTCAGAGCCTTCGCGACTCTGTGTGTGTTGGCGATTACTGTGGTCCGTGTGAACAGAACATGAACACCAATGCAAGCATGTGCGTGGGGACGCCAATCCGCAATAGGTGATGATAATCCCCTGGCCTAAATTAAACAATCCAGGTTTAAACAATTACATGGTCAGCAGGTGTATTCAACAGGACTTGACTACCTACTTGATTTCTGTCAAAACAAGCTGGTATTTTGACCGTTGCGTGCATACGACGACGAGATCAAAGGTACCAGCAGTCAGGCATTGGGGCGTATTGGCTTTCGCCCGAATCGGGGCAAGGTCACAGCACCTCACCGTCAGTCTTATCTGCCCGAACAATGACAAAGAAACATCAAAAAATTTTAAAACTTGCATGGCGAATTCTTGAGCAAATTAGCATCAAAGACAATTTATCGGTGGGCTCTAAAAGTGTTGGAGAGATCATGTAATGGTGCCGCAAGTTGACTTCCCGGCCAAACAAAATACACATCTGCCAGTCAGTGAGTCACACGCAAGTGACCGCGTTGAGTAATCTACGGTGAACGGAGCATCATGCTGACTGATCTGTCACACATTCGGCATTTTTCTCTATCCCCCTACCTTTGCGTATTTGCCTGTGACTCCAAATAATTGTTGCTATAAACACTGGAATCTTTATTTTCGCATGCTGCAATTAAAAAAAAAAAGCTTCCCGTTTGTGTGTTCCCTCCGTAAATTACGGCATATTCACACATGTTCACTGGGCGGAAGCCATGATGAAAACACTGCAGCACGAGCCGCTATTGGCTCATTATTGCATGTGACTCAATTGACCAATCGGGTGATGTGTTGTGCGACAGGCCACATGGCCAAAGCAGCTGTTTGTGTACAGTTGCAGGAAAGATGTTGACGGTGCGCACGCTCGATTTCTGATTTGAAATATTAAAATTTTCGTTTTGAATTTGATTTAAGAACACCGTTTATTGCGGGGAACTTGCCAATACTGTATACGCAAATTTACCACGATGTACCGATAGCGTTCATGGTAGGTACGCAAACGATATGCATCCCATCACGGCATCAGAGGCAGCGAGAAAGGATCCTGAAACCAATGCAACTATTTTAATCATTATTTAAGTTTAACCGGGATACGGCCTCCTATCGGCCCAGAAATTACAATGTATTTTTCATCGTTAGTCACCCCATGCAAGTAGCTTACTTTTTTAATTTGTATTTTTAATGTTTTGCCAGTTTCACTGTCGAACAGTTGCAGCTTGAATTGTTGTAAAATTTGACATTTTTGTGCGAGTTTGCAAGCGACAATACGCAGCAAATATATTTTAGGGTAAATGGTTTGTGTAGGCCTTAGCATTGTGTTTGAAAAAAACGATGTTTATAGAAGTTTTATCAGGACAAGTGGATTTTGTATGCGGACAAGTGGATTTTGAAATTTACTTGCCCTGCGGACAAGTAATTTTTTAAAAAATTGTCGAGCCCTGCTGTTAAGCACACAGTACAACACCATAGGTCACTTGAGCCTCAGGCACTGTGGCATGGCACAGTGCTCCTGGTGGCAGCAATGCATACTAGCGTATAAGGCCAGCCTTAAAAATATTCTTGTTTCCAGTAACACAAATTTTGTGAAGTCAAAGATTAGGGAGGAAATATTTTTTTTTACACTCCTGATAAAACACAGGAGGGAGGGAGGAATTTTTTTTTTTTTTTTAGCCTGCTGACAAAAACCATGAGGGACACTCGGCATTATTTTTTTCTCGCAGTGTTCACATTCAACCTCCTGTGGGTAAAGATTTGGGTACATTTACAGTATCCATGTCTTTGGTATGGTGCGTTTTTGGAGCCCGCTCTAGCGCTGCATGAAAGTTGAACATAAGAGACATTGTCAAACTCGCCGTCTTCAAGACCGTCACTGCCATCACCGGGCCAAAACTGTTGGAGTATCTGTTTGAATGTAGAAGCTCTATTCACTCTAATTAGCTTGTTTCTCAGTTTACATTTGGTAGTTCTGCTGTTTTCTATGACCGTCATCACAGTCATGGAGAAAACAGTTGTTGCAGGCGTTGCGTCTTCTTGCATTGCCGCCATTTTCCCACGTTTTCTGGGACAGGGGATCATTCGTTAAATATTTCAAGTTCGCATTTTCATCAATAGATGTCGCGGACAACCGCATCAATATTTTTTTTTGGCTTGCATGGAAATTACAACCGCACTTTTTGGTACCGTTTTCAGCCCATACGGCCGCGTTACCGGTAACAAGAATATTTTTAAGGTTGGCCTAAGGGAGCATGCACAAATCAGTTTCCTATTCTGGCGACCATTTGCAGTGGACAAGTATTGTCTGAAGCTCCCGTTTTCTCAATCTTTTCAGTCTTTCTCTTATTTCCTTTGTTGTGATAGTCGATAAGATTCCTGGGAAACTGGTCCTATCGTTGGTTAGTCAGTTCAGATTATGGAGGTGGGCGTAGTGCTATATGTCCGGTAGGATGCCAACCACCACAAGATGGCATACTGGGACGACCATCCCACATGTCACTCTTGCATGTACAGAAGCAGCAAGGTCTGCACTGAGTCCAAGTGACATTTGTTAATGATGGACCACTCTCGGTGGCAGAAGGTCTGTCAGGCAGACCTACGGGTCTGCAAGATGGAGGCTCCAATGTGCAGAGCCTGCACATTGCGAGGATGAGGTCTCCATGCCTCGTGAAGGGGACACTGGTCCTCGATTTGAGGCCATGCAGTCCAGTCCCAAATTGGTCCTCAAGTCACGGCTACTTGGTGGGGGGGGGGGGGGTCACCAGTCAGGCCAGGCTCATACTGGTCCTTGAATCAAGGACCTCTTGGGGCATACCATGGATTTTCTGTGGAAAGTGGTTGGGCATTCTCATGCAAGGATCTCCACTTGCACAGTTGTGCTTCGAGTGGATCTGTGCTGAGTGGCCCCTCCCAGGCTGGTCGTCCTGCTGCCGGCCGCATGTCAGTAGTCAGGTGACAGGATGGGACCTAGGTTATCACTCGCTCAGCGACGACCTGGGGGGGGGGGGCAGCAGCTGCAGCAGGTCAAGCCCAGGTGACCCCTTCAGCGTCATCACTGCTCTGCCAGGGCAAGCTACAGCTGTTCAGATTGAAACCACAACCCAAATGTTGTTGGGCAAAATGGAGACCATGTTTGCCATTTTCAGCAAACAGTTAGATAGTTTGTTCCTTAATCTTTTCATTTTTCATTTAAAATGTTGACTCCTAAGTTGTATGAGTGAAAACAGACATTGCACACAGTGATGATGATCTTGAAGAAAGGTGACTATTCTGAAGGTCAGTCTGCAATCAAAGTCAGCTGAGTACAGGGCTGTCATAGTCCTCATGTTGAAACATAGTTGACAGTAATATGGCCACTTTGTATATATAGCTCAAATGGGAAAATCTAGCAAACATCATAGCATTTGTAATTTTTAATGGATCTTTGAAAAAATATATAGTGGGATGGTGGACGAGGTCTGAAAATATTGACTTAGCGTATTGACCCCCAGACCAGAAGGAACCCAAAATCTTCAAATTTGATGCAGGAATTGGCAGAAGATGTCTTTGGTAATAAATGACAACTTCATATGCTTTTAACTCTACCAAGCCCTCCCACTGTCACCCATGCTAAAGATGCCAACAGGTAGTAAAAACTTGACTGACTCTTGGTCTCCTTCATGTATGTGACAGCATGTCCTGACCAGAAGCAGATAATCCATAGTGAACATGTACATATGTAAATTTCTGTATTTCCAGCTGAAACAGTTTCAACAGAAGAAAACTGGAAAAACACCTAACAACTCTCCAGCAAGCAACCCAGTGAAAAAGACTGCAGCCACACATCAGTCAGAATGTGCTACACTGAATGGGCCAGGCAGTCCCAAGTTAAATGGGCCAGTCAGCATTAATGACCAGGTATTGTTATTGTGTTGTCTGAACCTGCATGAAATTGACCATCTTCTGATAGTAGTGTTATTCTTGTTGCTACTTGATGCCCATAGGGACTCCCCAGCAAGATCTACATGTGAACTATTGTTGTGTAATTTGATTTAACACATGTCAACTTTTACAATATATGTTGCCCATGGGTGTTTGCGGAGAAGTCTTGCAGGATATGCAAATTATATGTGTGTCATTCTTGTGTATCACAGTCAAACCTGTCTGGATATTAACCCTTTTTCATATGTGATGTAAAATACAGGGACATGTTTTGTATTTGGGGGGGGGGGCTGTGTTAAGTTGCATTAAACTAGTGATCTGGTGTGATAGTGGTCTGAAGTGACAGGCTTCAGTGTCTGTACCTTTGCTGTGTGTTGGCATGGTCAGTGAAACACTAACAGGGCTAACAGACTAGACCAAGTGAATATAAGCTAATTATGTGGTATATTCCCAGGCTAGTTAGTTGAATTGAATACACAACACATAAACTGGAACCATAAACTGACAAAAGTTGTTGTGTAAACACAAATAAACAAACCAACCAGGTGTCTTCCATTCATGAACTTGGGTTAATCTATTCTCCACCTATAGGTCACCGTTGGCCTAAAGAAATTGCAAATATGGGGTATTTTATCCCCATAGAGCTTATCTAATTTTTGTTCTGGGTGTTTTGTATTAATTAATGGGCTAGTCAACTTGCAACAATAAAATAAGAAAATGCCAGGTTTTTTTTTTTTTGTTTTTTTGTTTTTTGTTTTTTTTTGAATATCTTCATGTATACTCTACAATTTTCTTTTCAACCTGTAAAACTATATCTTATAAAAGTAGACATCTTGTTGAATGTAAATGGATAACAGATCTGTTGCACCTGTTCAGTCATTAAGTTAATCAGTTTTTAAATAACAATTAGATATTTTGTATAAACAAAACAGAATTGACAGAGCATATTGATGGCTACAAATCTGAATCTCAAATTTTTCAAAAAAGAGTTTAGGGTAAATTTTATTGCTTTTTAAATTTTATTCAAAATTGTCAAAATTTCAATGATCTATAAATCTTGAACTAACTAAGCTTGTATTGAAAATAATAGGAGATGCTTTTTAGCTTTGCTGACCAGATTGCAGAGCTTATGCTACCGCTCATGTCTGTCTGTCCGTCCCTAAACTTTTGCTTTTTAGCGCCATACCATGCACAGTTTTCAAGTAATCCCAATATAACTTTCAGGACTTATAGGATGTGTGAAAGTCTATGCCCCTTTTGATATTGGTGGCGCCACCTGCAATATTATGTAATATTATATGCTAGAGTGTTCACAAGATGTTCACATTTTGACCCCTATATAATATAGGGTTCAAAATGTGAAGATCTTATGAACACTCTAGCATCTTTAATTTTTGGCAGATGTTCACCAAATTTAGTGGGATTGTGATTGTTGGGGAGGTCAAAGTCTAAATAGCTAATGACAGTAGTGGCACCACCTATAATTTAATGGAAATTATGAGCTAGAATGTTTTTTAAGATGTAAAATTCCATATTTGGAAAAGCGATTGGATTAGATTTGCTACTTGATGTATAGGATATATAGACCATGGCCAAAGCTAGAATGTTATGTAATATCAGTGACTTTGACTTATTTTTGTGAGGTCAACATGCCTGTAAAGTTGAAAATGTGATTTTGTAATGGCAGGGTGTAGCTTGGACATCAAACGCAAAGAGAATTGAGCCTCCATATCAAAATCATGTTTGATTACATAATTCATGAAACTACTTGATGACCTAGTTTTGGGGGTCACTGTGACCCAGTAATTATGGAGTTTGGCCCATATCCAAGTTTGCTGTTTTTCGTCAATAACTTGAAATGTTATTACCTGATTTGAACAAACAGGCCATATATGGAAAGCTGGATGTGTATTTTGAATGGTAACAATTTTTTTATCCGAGTTGAAGGTCAAGGTCAAATGGCCAGTTTGAATACAGGGTTCATTTCCTGAATGCTCTGCACCCCACTATTTTTTAGATAGGCCCATTTAACATTTAGGAGTTATAAAGTGTACAAAAATCTTTGTACACATCAATGTTGGTGGCGCCACCTATAATATTATGTAATATACAGGTTAAAATGTGAAAATCCTGTGACCACAATACTGTCCATATTTTTTAAGTTAGCCCAATACAACTTTCAGGACTTATAAGGTGTATACAAATCTGTCCACTTCGATATTGGTGGTTCCACCTACAATATTATGCAACATAGGGGTCAGAATATGAAAATGTTGTGAACACCTTCATATCTTTATTTTGTTGTAGATCTTAACTAAAAAACAAGTGAAATAATTATTTATTTCTGCATGAAAGATGTGGAAGTGCACTAAACACTTAAGTTAAAAACTGACACTTAACAGGTCTGACCAGTCCAGGGGCAGAGTTAAAATTCTACTGGAGTTTGCAATCAGACATACTAAATCCAGTCTCACAGATTTCAGGGCCAGGTCTATCTGAATACGTATGTTTGTATTGTTACTTGTAAAATTAACCAGGTAACTCGTGTAGAGAAATTTGCAGCTGTTTGAATTTCTTATTGCTTGGGTTACCATGGTTGCATGTGTTTGCTCAGAGACCACAGAGTTCCAAGTGAAGTATCCTTTTTGGGATTGCATTGTCATATTTAGAAAGTCTGCTTTCTGTGGATGTGGACATGTACGACAAAAGTTATGAAAGATGTCAAATAAAATTCAGTGGTATAGAAAATAACTCAGACCTTTCATATTTCATTTCTAAATTGTTACTTGTCACTTTGCTTGTCAAATATGTTAGTCTCTTTAAACCCAAAAAATTTAAAGGAAAAAAGCAGTGTCACAGATATAAAAAAATCAATTTTGTACATATGTGGTTCCTTGATATAAATATATTATTAAAGCAGACAGGAAGGTGTCAAATACACATACACTATATGTATTGATGGCTTGTGGTGGTTTTGCTGGAATAGGGTTAGGGATCGTGTACAAATAAAAACCTTTCCAAAATTCCGAGAAACCATCAGAATGGAGGGAGGGGGTTAATGGCAAAATCGGAATTTCACCAATTTTTTGGAAAGCTTCAAAATTATCGATGTAATAATGCGGTAGCGGTCATTTTTAAAGACTAGCCTGATCATGCATGTCTGCATAACCTTTCCAATGCAACTTAATTTTCATGTATTGTTTTAATAAGGAGGTGTAGTTTTTGGAGGATATTAATTTACACCTAGCACGCCGTCGGCGGTCATTCTCAACATGTATCTGAACATCGTTTGTCGCCGTAGGCGGTTATACCCGCCAACACAGCACGCCGACCGTCGACAGCCTCCCACCGGCCCGTTATGTTTATTTACCCTCAAGCGTGTGCATTTTGTCGTAGACAAACTTCATTATTTACGGATGGCTATTTCGATTTTGAGATAAAAAGAAATGTATTTTTATTAATGGATAAAAATGAAACAACTACCCGTTTTATGTGACATTTTGAATGAAACAACTCCTAAAATTTACGCTAAAACTTCGTAACTTTGCCCCTTTGCCGCCACGATGTTTTGCGTCGTCCGCCATTGTTTTTCATACTGCTGGAATCCTGAGAATTTTGTCTCTAAATGTAACAAGCTCTCTTATTGGCTAAGAAATAAATATTCCTGGGGTATCCCTCCAAAAGTAGCCCAGAATGAGAATCGAACCTCATTATAAATGCGCTGGGTCATTTCAAGGTTTCTCATTGGATGGATTTGGTCACGTGCAAGTCACCGTCCAATCAAACTCGTTGTTTGCCATGTGCTTGAGTCAATTTCGATTTGTTGTGCAGGTGAACATGTCGCATTCACGCAAAGATTATGGGACCAGGATGCGAAATTTTGACATCATACTTTTGCAAAACGACTTCGATGGAACAGATCTAGACACAGATAAAGGCAGGAATGAAAATTCCATATGCAAGGCAAGGAAAATACGCAGATTCGGTCACTGCACAGTGACGAAGATAAGCCTGATTGAGAGTTGCGTAAACACGATGTGTTGTCGGTCGCTGTCTCAGATACGTCACGGCACGATGTTTTTATCCAAAGTTTGTTGCGCTAATTTGATTAAAATGTCTGAAAGGATAAAAATCTGTATAAAAGAACAAATGAGGAATGAAATTTATGACTGAAGGTCTGGAAAATATACGCACATGACGGAAAACCATGCCCGGACTCATACCTGTTCACACTCGCTTGTGTTGCACGGCCCGTGACCGTGTTTGTTGGTAAAAAAAAAAAAAGGTGACCAGATGCTTGACATCCCATAAAGCATAAAAAAAATTAGGGGGTAAATTGAAATAAAAATTGCACAGAATTATACCTCATGTAATTTCTGACCGACTTTGTGTTGATCACTAGGATCGAATCGCAAAACTCACAGAGCCCAGGCACGTTCAATCCAGCATGTCCTCTCTTGCGCAAGCGATTAGAGGACTGCCCGGTGGCACACTGTGTGCGATACCAGATACTGGCAATGTGGCATAGTGCTAGGAGTTAAAAGAATATATTAAAGTGACACATACCTGTTGTTTTTCCATTATATGGGTGAAAGAATGTATGGGTTGAGATGTATGTCTGCAGCAGCGGACATGTTGGTTTTCCAAAAAATTGGTGATATTGGAATGGGCATGGAGGGAGGGGGTTTATCAGATTCCATTGTTTTTTTTTTGAATTTTGGAAAGGTTTTTATTTGTACACGATCCCTTACATTGATCTGTATGGGGACATTGCAAAATGTCACTCTTATTCTTTATCCTCTCACAATAACCACATGTAGGATGGAAAATGTTGATCATTGACCAAAACAGCTGGACAATAAATCACTATTATTGCTTCCCTGAAGGCAGCTTGCTATTGGGACCATCAAATGTATGGTTATTAATATAGATTCCTCGTGCGTATGTGTACCAGTGTTGCATGCACAACTTAGAGACAAGCATTCAAAGGCTGTAAAATATTAATTTGCAATAAATTTTGTAAAGTATACATCTCTGACAAGGAAATAATGAAAAGATTGAAATATGATTATAATTCCAAGTTTGTGACCTATTTGGTGAATAAGCATTAATCTCATGTATGTTAAATGTCCGAAACCTATGTAAATGTGAATATAACCCATCTCAAGTTTACTCATATTTCGGACTATCTATCACAGAAATAATGAACACAAGTGTGCCCCGTTATGGATTTTTGTATCTTATTTAGTTCTCCAAGTATCGGCTTCTAAAAATGGACGGAGGCCAAAATACAGAAGCCTCAATTTTGGCTTTGCAGAACTGCACAAGAAACACTGATGAAAAAAAAAAAAATCCAAGACATGTTTTTGAGCCACAAAGGCACACATGAGTTCAGTGGAGTATAAATGAATAAACTGTAAACAGCTATTCTATGTTTGAGGGTGAATATATAGAGAATCTTACATGGCCAAGAGGGAGTTAAGTACTGTGTTTGTTGTCACAAGTGGTCCTTCTTGATGTGGAAAATCATGAGTGAGCGAAGCTCATGAGTGATTTTCCACATCAGCCAGGACCACGAGTGAGAAAAAACACCATAACTCCCAATCAGACATGTAAGATTTTATTAATTCTATGTTGGAGAGGGAATTTACCTGGATTTTTGCTGTAATTGCTTCAAGGGCACCACCATTTTTTACAACAAGCCAAAAAACTAACACGACTCTTTGATATTTATGCACAGCATGCTTAACCGATAGTACAATTACATATCATTGCATCAAACATAGAGCAGGTACATTGGTGCAAGTATCCCACAGTATTATGAATGTCTCATCATAGCAAGACATATTAAGGACAGTATATAAAATACAAATATTTTCCATATGTGTACTTTTTGCAAAAGTTGTTAATGCATTATTGCACAGCTGGTCCATGACAAGGAAGCCTATACTTTGTTTATAGTAACAGTGAAAATGGTTCAAAGTTGTCACCCAATGCATACACTTTTATCGGCAAGAACATTGACCTGCGAATCGCGAAACAAATTCATGAAAATAAAACATCAAAATACGATTTAAACAGGGCGTTATCAACCCTTTGTAATCCTTGGAACAACTCTTCTGCAATGCGGAGGCATGACATGCGGGTTGAAAGAGGAGCCTGAAAATAGTTCGTAACAGTGTGCAGTTTGACTGGTTTAACAATGGACTAAACCACGTGGTTTGGGAGTAAACACATTTTTTAGATTTCCCTTTGGAATTCTGGAATTACCTCTCAAACATAGAGTAATATCAGTTTCTAGAGTGAAATTCAAAAGTAGTAATTCACTGTAGATCACATGACCTAAACATTGTTGCAACTAAATTGTGATATGCCTCCATTGGTAACGAGTTCATTAACACTGACACAAATCAAATGTACGCAAAGGATTTTTTATTTATAGATACGTCACATTTGACATTGAATAAATATGATAAAGGTAAACAAACACGGCACACCAGGCCGGTGTTGGAAGTAGGCCCAGCACATATTTTTGTGATGAATGTCCAATTAAACATAGAATGAACAAAATATTACTTGGCTGGAGATATGTTTTTCCTTTTTTTTTCTCTCGCTTGTTATTTTCCCTAGTGACAATGACCACTAATTAGAGAAAATAGTAACTCACTCTTAGGCACCACCGACATTAGTATGTAATATACATGCCAAAATATGAAAGTCTTGCGAATAGTCTAGCATTCTTAATTTTTTCTAGATGTTCACCAAACTTGGTGGGATTGCGGGGGATGTCAATATCTAACTTGCTAATGATACTACTGGTGCCACCTATAATTTGACCGAAATTATGATTCAAAATGTGTTTTAATATGTAAAATTACATATTTGGAAAAGTAATGGGATTAAGTTTGCCAAATTTATAGGATATATAGAGCATGGCCGAGGGTAGAATGTTATATAATATCAGTGACCTTGATGTATTTTTGTAAGGCCACCATGCCTGTAAAGTAGAAAAGGTGATTTTGTAATGAAAGGGTGTAGCTTGGACATGAATGGCAATGTCAGCACAGCACCATGCCTATGGTCCTTTTTGTATTACAAAATCTGGGTGACCTTGATCTCCTGTATTAAATGTGAAGCGAAGTGCCATCTGGTGGACATTATATACACTAAATTTACATAAGCTTTATGTGTTCAGAAGCCATGTGAGGACTCACAACTTATAATTGAACAGGCGCAACATATCCACAGTGCCAGCAGAGTATTAGGATCAAGGGCCTCTTGTATTAGATTTGCTGTGAATAGTTTCCTGTACAAGGAACAGTACTTTATCATGACTACAGGAACTCTGATCATGTAAAACTACTACATTGTAGTGGATTGTGTTATTTTAGGCCACATGTTGACTCTTTCATTGTCAAACAGACACCGTTGTTTTTCGTGGACACTCGAGTCATATTTCTTGTAAACAACCTTTCATTCAAGGGCCAGCTTACAGTTACCATAAAAGAGCAGAGCCCATTAGAATGGTCCAGGTCAACAGCTTTCTGAGATCATAAGAATGGTCCAGGTCAACTGCTTTCTGAGATCATAAGAATGGTCCAGGTCAACAGCTTTCTTTGCTGTGCTTTTGGTACATTGTCTCCTAGGCATTAAAGCTGTTGATTCAGTCAAATCTTGAAATTCAGTCAAAGTTAAAATAGCATAGAAGAAAGCTTGATTTGGGGAGCAGATTTTACTGTCCAAGCTGTCACTGGCTCATTGTTTATATGTGTCTATGCATTGGAGAGCTGGAAGGAATCTGGATTTCAGTCATTTAGCCTACAGCAACCTGACAAATGAGATGAGATCCATGGGTGACAGGAGGTCCAGACATCAGTACATGTAATACATGTAGCTGTAAGCTTCCTTTGTGGTCTGGTAGTGACACATGATGTAATGTGTTTTATTGGTTTGTTACAGGGTGACCATGGCACACCCAATAACAGCATTCCTAACAAGGTCAAGGCATCTCCTTCTCCACAGACAACACAAACCAACCAGTAAGTGGCACAGGTCTCATTTCACTGGCATTTTTATTCTAACCATTTCCCATTATATACCTTGTTGCTCCAGAGATCTTTGCTTGAATTCTATTTGTGTTTTTTTGTCCAAACCAACTTCCTGATAGTCATTACCCTGTTTTGCAGTCCAAACTCTTTACTTTCCCTTGGAGAACCTGTAACTGTCTCACCTATACACATATGGAAGTACACTGCACTATTGTCCATATTGCAAACATTCTGTAGAATTTTGACATAGGCTGTATGAGCCGAAATAAATTAAAGGGTCTTCAATGGGCAGCTACTCAGAACATGTTTCAGAGCCTGTACCCCAAATTTCATTAGATGTTGGAAGTGCTGAGTATGCTAGTTAAATATTAGAAAATGTTGTAAATGCCGTTGATGCACTATAACAGCTTGGACTGCTCACTGACTGTAATTTGTGGCTGTGATTTACATGGAGTTTGGCTCTTGAACATTTTAAAAGACTTATAAAATTTGGCATCTGCACATTTGATGTAAAACTCGTACATTCCAAAGTTTTCAGTTCGCTGTTAAGCTGTAGACAAGAAAGTTTTGTCTTACGTGTACCTTACTCATATTTAGATCTCTTGTCCATGGCATATTTACCTGGTGCCTAAGAAACTTGGAAAAATAATTTGATTTCTATCATTTTCAGCCCTTTTTAATTTCCCTCTTGTCTGTTTTCTCTGTATGTTTTTATTAGTTCATTCACACATACTTGGTTTATCTCATTCCGTACTATGGTCACAGGCCTTGGTCAGTGGTTTTCTGGCACTGTCACAAGGGCAGCTGCAGTATGACTTGCCAGGCAGTACCAGAACCACTGACTTAAGAGTATAGGCATGTTGGTACTTGAACGAAAGCTCTTTTCCTGAAGAATTTGAATGTGCAATTGTCATCTTAAATCTAGGTAAATATACGAAAAAAATAGGGACTGGTGTGGAATGAGTTAAAGTGGAAGTTGAATAGGGGCATCAATCTTGAAATAAATATTGTATTCAGCTCATTGTTGGTCTTCAGCTTATAAAATTCATTATCAAATGTGCATGTAATTCCACTTGAAATGTGTCATGCTATGGACAGTTTAATATATGGCGCAGTTCTAGCTATTTAACTGATTTGTCTTAGCAAAACTGCCATGGATGAAAACACTCAAACATACCCAGTACATATTTTTTTAATTAGTCTCAATTTTGTAAGTAATGTATTACATATAAATTTTCTAAAATTGCATAATAATTTCATTGATGTAACCATCCAAACTTGTTGACAGCCAATAATTTTGCCAGATGTGTGCAGCTTTGTAATTACACATTTCCTGTGCCAAATTCAAATAGTGTAATCTCTTCTCTGAAAGTCAACAAAAATATCTTGAGTACACATACTCAATCTCACCCACTTAGACATTTGCAGCATGTCAACTGTTGAATATTTTGTTCAGTGTGGCTGTCCAGTCACACTTGGATACAAGTATACCAAAGCTGTCACGCTTACCCCGCTTTGTGTGGAAGTATGATCATTGCGTAACACTGAAATAGCCATCACTGTCAAAAAGATATTACTCTTTCAGTGAAAACTGCTCATTGAAATTAAAGTTCACACTGTGCTTACTTAGTTAAGTATAATGAGTTTCATTCATCTTTCTGTTTGGCAAACAGGACTGAGTATGACCACCCCAAACTGTGGTCACGCTTACTCTGTCTTACCCGAATTGAGAAGAAATAGCTTGAAGTTTCAGTAATGGAGTGTAAATTTTATTTTGTGTGTGACTATCGGTTGTTGAATTGCTGCATGCCACAATTGTCATTATATGACCATCAGAGAAGACCAGACTTAAGCCAAGAGGCCACTCTTGCCTGTAGATGTGTAATGTATATATTGAATATATTAACCCAAATAGGGATAATGTTGACATTGGCCACTTTCAGCCAACTGTACAAGTAGCAGCATCAGACAAGCCTGAATGATGCAGTAATAAAATATAGACTTTATAGTTCAGCCAGATTAACTGCTGTGGGGCTTGCCTTGTGCGTGTGTATGTTGTTAGTGATGATACCAAACATAGACAAGTTTGAAGGCATGCACTGTGCTGCTGTAGCATAAAAAACAATGTTCAGTAAATATGAATGTGTGGTTGGACACATAATATTTGTTATTTCATCATTCATTGTTTGGACAAAATATGTACATAATTCTTTTTTTGTCCATTGGGCTACACACACAAAAATCAACCACTATTATGAATATAGAGGTTGAAATATATGCTCAGTAGAACTGAATCCACTGAATAATAGATTCAATTCCTGTTGTTGTGTGTGTGTGTGCGTGTATGTATGTATATATATATATATATATATATATATATAAATACACGTGCATATCTCATATTAAAGGAAAATAAGGAGCACTGATTGGTTAAAATCTGTGTTCCATATTACATACACCACAGCAGGCCTCAACCTTTCCTGTGCTGTGGTATACTATCAGTTATGCCATGCTCTGTGGTACATGAGATTTGGCCATCTCAGCATGCTCTGTACCATGGCAGAGCATGGCATGACGATGTTATCTTATATTCAAGGCATTAAATTAGCATAAAGAAAGAAATAAACAAACAACAACAGGAAATGTATTATTTATGTGACTTGGTATCTTCAAGCCTGGGTTTCTTGTACAATTTACTGTCACCAGTTCGGGCCGCGAACCAGAATTGAGACAACTGCTTGTCAAGTTCTTCTTCTGCAAAGTGAAGGAAGTCCATGTTCTGTCCAGCCTTCAGTAAATACCCTGAATAGTTTTGTTGAAGATTCATTAGGTTTTAAGCTGTTCTTGGGCATCTTTGGAGAATAGCAGGGGGCTTTGACATAAGTGTTAGGTTCAACTGACCAGATACCTTTATGAAACCTTTTCTATAATATTTTAGGTAGAATGGTACAGCTGTTGCATGTGAAACACCAGGTACATAGCCAGCTGACTGGTCCAGTGCATGCAGCAAACATTATATAGAGTCAGTTACATAATAACTAAGCTCAGGAGTGGGTATCTTGGCAAATTTTGCTGGATATATTTCAAAATTGTTTTGAACTTCCTGGACTCAACTAAGAAAGTTAACATTTTGTAAATGCTTTAACTCATTCCAGACTATGGTGGTGAACAGGCCTTGGTCAGTGGTTCTGGCACTGCTTGCGGCAGCTGCAGCATGGCTTGCCAGGCAGTGCCAGAAGCACAAACTTAACACTATAGGCATGTTGGTAGTTGAACGAACACTCTTTTCATGAAGACTTTAAATATGAAATTGTCGTCTTAAATCTAGGTAAATGTACGGAAAAATCAGGGAGTGGTACGGAATGAGTTAATGGTTGTTGTCAGCATGAGACACACAATACATACACATGAATGAAATTTTCAGGGATGAACTGTCATGTAATTTTGATACACATACAAGATTATTATTGTTTGAATGGATGTTTAAAATTTATTTGATATTGTGGAAACAACACTTAACCTTTACCTCATCATAATAAGTCTGGCTTGAGACCTGTTAGTGGCATGCTTGCAGTGCAAAGAACCCAATCCATGCCAAGTAAAGCCTCTGACATAGGGCACACTGCTGACATAGGGCACACTGGTTACATAGGACACAATGGTGGCATAGGGTGCTCTGCTGACATAGGGCACACTGCTGACATAGGGCACACTGCTTGGATAGGTCTCTTCTCTTGTTCCTAATATTTTCTGTGACTACAAATTCAAATGAAAAAGTTTGAAGCAGATGACATAGACAGATCTGTGCTTGTGGGTGGTTTGAGCAGTGAGGTATTCAAGAAAGAAAAACTGTAAATCAACATGATTAATTGATAGCCTGGCCATAAGTCCTTTCATACCAGAAGTAATTAAGGTACACCCATAAGACCGGAGGCTTTTCCCATACAGGTAGTTGCTTTGTGTGGCTCACAAATAGCTTTGTCTCATTTGCTCAGCTCTCCCAATCGACCAGTGTCAGACCAGTCCATGTATAAATCACCGTCGACTACCAACACGCCCACATCCCAGAGGTGAGCAGCTTCTGCTGATAATAGCACAATATGCTTCAGTTCTCTGAAATTTTGAAGAAAAAAAAAAGAAAAAAATCAACCTGAGGTGCAAGGCACCCTGAAATAATTATGCCTAATTGAATTCCTAATATTTTATGTTATCAAAGATTAAGACAGGTTGGTTATATGTTAACTCATTTGTGTGTTGAAAAGTAACTTTACAAGGCTGGACTCGAGTCAAACTAAATGTAAATCAGCTTGCAACTGGGGGATTTAATTCTTAATACATGTACATGTATATACCATGTACAGAATGCACCTGATCGAAGAGTTTGTATACTTTTACACATAATAGTTTTGAGTTAACTGACTGTAGAGGTTTATTTACAGGTTAACAGAGTCCACTGAGAGGTTACAGCAACTGTCACGACAGATCAATGGACTCATAACAGAGGTAAGTCATTTAGAGTGGCCAGAAAAACCATACCCACACTGTATAGGGTCTGGCTTCCATTTTGCATTTTGTTTACCATCCTTCAGTATTTATTGGTTCACCCAGCTCTTATCTGTATAGCGACATACTGCAGAATTAAATGCAGTATGACCATGAGGATAGAAGCCATACTGACTAACTTATGGCGAAGGGGGCTCACCCAGGGAGGGGGGATGTCCGTCCAGTTCACAAAGAGTTGCAAGTACATTGGTCCCCTTTGATAAGGCCATCCCAAATTCAACCAAAAAGTGGCCAGATTGGAGGGGTGGACTCTCTTGTTAGGGACAATACAATGGAAATACCACTTTTGTGGCATGGAAAAAAGTGGCCTTTGTAGGAAGGGTTTCTTCTCTTGGGAGGGGGGGGGGGTATTAAAGGGGGACCACAGTATGTGTATAGGCTGGGATACCAGGCTGTTCCAGGCTTGTACATGTGGGAAACAACAGTAGAAATCTCACCAAATGGACCAAAATGCCTGCATATGACTGGCATGCAGCAATGTTACACTGTGCTGATATTACTTGCACATGTCAGATTGTGCTCCTGTTGAGCAAATTGCTTGCTCCAGGTTTTCATACCACTATGTGCGGTGTTCAAACCTGCAAACAAGGCTATACGTTGTGCCAGTGGTGCTGGTATCATGTGGGTGGTTGTAAATCTTTCAGTGCCAACTGTGATTAAAGTGGAACTAATTGAAACAAAACTGCTCTGAATTATAATAAGGATGGTAGATTCGTGTTCGTAGTGAAAAGACTGTTAAGTACCAGCATGTCCATGTATGTAGTTAAGTAGAATATAATAGCTCCTCACCAAAGCTTGCCTCGATGCACTTTCAATGTGCCCAAAGCGTGCCAAGGAAAGCTGTTAACCAAGTCCAAAGTGTGGCACTGAAAGAGTTAACCATTGTGCCATAGCTACTGGCAGCATGTGAGCATCAGGTAGGAGATGCCTCCGTCATGTGGGTGGCTTTAGCATCATGTCAGAGATGCCTCCATCATGTGGGTGGTTTCAGCATCATGTCAGAGATGCCTCCGTCATGTGGGTGGCTTTAGCATCATGTCAGAGATGCCTCTGTCATGTGGGTGGCTTTAGCATCATGTCAGAGATGCCTCCGTCATGTGGGTGGTTTCAGCATCATGTCAGAGATGCCTCCATCATGTGGGTGGCTTGAGCATCATGTCAGATGCTTCTGTCATGTGTATGGTTTCAGCATCATGTCAGAAATGCCTCCGTCATGTGGGTGGTTTCAGCATCATGTCAGATGCCTCTGTCATGTAGGTGGCTTGAGCATCATGTCCGAAATGCCTCTGTCATGTGGGTGGCTTGAGCATGTCAGAGATGCCTCCATCGTGGGTGGCTTTAGGATTATGTCAGAGATGCCTCCGTCATGTGGGTGGCTTCAGTATCATGTCAGAGATGCCTCGGTCATGTGGGTTACTTGAGCATCATGTCAGATGCTGCCATTGTGTAGGTGGCTTTAACATTGTGCCATGGCTTGGTCTACAGAGTGGAATACCATTCATATGCCCTTTGAGTCAAACGTGTTGAGTAACATCCAGTCAGATGTGCCAGATTTCGCGATGAGATGTTTCAAGCTCAGTAGACCCTTCAGATGGTCATTTTGTATGGCGATTTTAATAGTATTGATTCAAACACACAAGGTGTTTGTACACAGTTTATTCACACAAGACATAATTGACTGGTCGCAATTTACTTGTGTATCTTATTGAGAGTTACAACAAACAACAATCTTTGAAGAAAGCAATTTAAGATAAAAATTTATGAAGATGGCAAGGAAAACCTCCAGGTGGCATGTAGCCACAGCAATTATGTCCGAGGGAATTCATCACATGATTGTGTTGAACATTGATCTGTGACCTCAATCAAGATCAGACATGCTTTTGCTTGTTATTTTTGCATTGATATAGTGACCAGTAACAGACAGTTTAAAAAAAATAATAATGATAATAATTGATATGGCTTTCAGCCACTGTTTTGGTTTCTGGCATTCTGTGGTTTTGTGATGTTATGCACAGTGCTTTGTGGGTGGTACAGGTGCCCACATAAAACATGATCCACAGACCATGGCAGATGTTTGCAAGCAGGCTGACAGGATGCCAGTGGTAAACTGATGGGATAGGCAGGAAGAGCAGCACATGCTATTGGCCCATTCCACATGTCACTGGCCAATCTCTTATGTCTCTGCTAGATCATACGTACCACTGATCAATCCCAGTCAGTCTCATGCATTGACTCAGAGAATCTCGTCTGGCAAAGCATTTAGGACCGTGTTGGAACACCAGTTGTGTAATTTTTCAGTTTTTGCAAGGTTTGACTGAGCAAAAAAACAACTAAAAAGGTGACTCAACAAATGTCCTAAGGAAATCCTGAATCTGAGGCACATTTTTCTCACATACATGTACCTTTTTTTTGCATACCTCTTCACAAAAATATGTTCTGAAGTGACAGATTCTCTGATGACACCATTTTGGGAGACAAGGTTTGATAAACATAAAGTTTCATTCATGGTTCAAAACTGAAAACAGGCTTCTTACTGGGCACTTTTTATTTGGTGTTCCACACTGGTCAGGTGAGTACTGCAGGTTTACAACACAAATTAGACCCTAACACACATTGATTGGCCACATCCATCACACTAGACACGCCATTTAACCCTTTCCCCCGTAGCATGAGTTGGGCACTTAGTGCCCAACTCATGACAAGGAAAGTTGTTGACCTGGGGCACGTGATCTTGATAGGGTTCATCTGCGATTTTCAGTCAAAATTGTTTTTCATAACAGTTGAAATTAATTGAAAACACTGAAGCAGACAACATTTGACCATCAGCCAGTTTTGGCTGGTTTAAGGGGAAAGGGTTAGTGCTGCCTCCTGTGGGCAGGCAGCAGTGTTATTAGCTGTGCAACAATACAAGGGCATGTGGCACTGAAATGGATATCGTGGGTAAAATGCTTCAGGTATGTGACAAAACCATGTCACCAATGTAAAAGAAGGAGTCATTAAACCACATGCACAAAAGCACAGCTGAGCGTTTTTTAGCATGCCAGTGGCAGGCATGTATGGCAACAAATATCTAAAAAAAAACAAAAACAAAAAATATCTAAAATTGTTGCGACATTTGATATAATCATGGGTGGTCCATTTGGTGAGATTAATATTTTACCCTAAAATACCATCTACGCATGACGCCACATTCGATTTGTGAGATAAGACTGATGACTAGTACATGTATGTAGAGTTTTATAACTTTGACTTAAAGCAGAAATTTTAAAGATGCAACTGACAGCAGACTACATTTCTGTTGCATTCATCATGGAAGAGTTATTTCAAGACTGAGTGCAATATCTTATCTTAATCATAAAGATTTGTATCATGGAGCAACACTTGGATTTGGATGTACACTGTATATGCAAACTTGTGCACCTGAGTGGTACTGTCCCATTGAATAACACTTTTACCGTCATATAGAAATGAGATTCTAAAGCAGTTTGAGAGTCGCTTGTCCAAACTGGGGATACTGGATTACTGGTTATGCCATTGATGTTGATCTGATAACATAATAAATATATGGAAACAGATGTCAAAGTACTGGTTTTCATCGAACCTAAACTCTGAAAATCTTAATTAGGTGAAACACAGTTTATTCCAAAAGGAAAATAGTTGGGAAGCAGGGCTAAGCCCTACCTATAAGTTTGTAAAATATGGGTGCAAAGTCAGGGAATTATCCATGACGTTTTATTATTGGGAAAAACTGTATGTTCTTCTATATCTCACACTAACTGTTAATCTTCCTGCTGATAAATATTGGTGAAAATAGTCAACTTGTAGCATGTTTGTTTACGAGATCAATTTTAGTTGCAAAGTGGTTGGGTTCTTGTAATATGTTTGTTTGTGGATTATGGCCTGTTCACTGTGATGTGAATGCCAGTTGTAGCACAATCATGTAGGTTGAACAGATGGTTTTCTTGGTTTCAGGCAGATGGCGTAAGTGAGCAAGCACATAGTAATGTAGGTCTTTCCTCCCTGGAGTGGTGCTGGTTTTCTGTCATTTATTCTAACTCATACATGTAACGCACAAAACTGAACTGGTTTGGTTTTGCACATACATGTATGAAGTACATGTCAAAAATCCTTTCACATGGAACACCCATCACAAGGTTTAATTTATCCCAAGGCGAAAGAGGTCTTTTTGTTTTTGCTTACCCCAAATTTCACCTCGTTTACTGTGTTCAGATGTGTATTAAGGATGAGGTTTTTCAACCCCAAAGCTACACATAATTCCTTTAAAAATTTAGTGTAGTAAAGTATTTGCAAAAACTGTGCTTATTTCATTCTACTTTGTTCCTACCAAAACGTTGATGCTTAGATTAATCAGATCATGACCAGCTCTTGTTGACTTATGTTGCTTGAGTTTAAGCTTGCACAGTTTCTTCTACCCAAATCTTGGAACCTGGAAAAAACCCTTCTTTAATGCTTGGCAATAAGTCCCCAAGGTGCCTTTGGTATAAGGAGTTTTGTAATGTAACCCAGTAGTTCCTCGGTTTCCTGTTAGGTATGTTACCATTATAATGTAACCCAGTAGTTCCTCGGTTTCCTGTTACATGTAGGTATGTTACCATTAATATGTTTGTGCACACACTGTGTAATACAAGTATGGCCTGCTTTGTAATGAATGAATCCTGGTACACTGTAGTTGCACATAAAAATGAACAACTTTATATGTGGAAGAGATAACTGGTCTGGCTGAGAACAAGAAGATCCTTGTCATTCAACTCTGTTTACAAGGCACAAGTTAAGAGGGTTTATATAGCCATTTTCAAGTCAATTAAAATTAAACTGCTACTCAATGTTGGTCATTTGAATGCATGGCTAATCCATGGTCCAATCTAGACAATCAAAATCATGAGCCAAATTGGAAAGTACAAGTTTTATTAAAGGTACAGTCATTGCTGGCTATAATGTGGAAATACATTAACCATTAACAGATTTCTTCAGTCAACTTCAGGAAATTTTTGCAGCATGCCACATAATGCACACCTTGTCAGTTTGTGGTTGTAAATGATGAAATATTAATAAAATTTGAAAATTTAGTTTATTGGTAAATTTGGTTTCAATTTCACATTTTGATGATGGTTGCAGCAAGCACATATTGCTGAAGTGGCACATACATGTAGTTATTTGTTTTATCAATGTTACATATAGAGGGAGTTCAGACTTTGTACAGTCACATACATGTATAGTGGTGGCCCACTCACAAAGCAGCATCCAGAGTATATCAGAAATAGGGCCTCACAAGAGGGGTGGCTCTTAAAGCAAGGTTTGCCTGTGTGTTACTGGAGGCATTTACATGCACCTTGGCACACTGAATACATGGATATTGTGATGTGCAACTGTGTGCCAGCATAGTGCTGCCACCTGTTGGCCAGCAATGCAAACAAATAGAGAAGCAACATCTTGCAGATGGAGAATTCACCTATAACAGTGCAATGTATTTATTTGCACGATATGCATGTACAAGAAGCAACAGTTTTTGGCTGAAAAAAATGCTGATTGCAATGTCGGGTATAAAATTACCAAGATTGTGAAGATAATCTTGAAACAGAAATGAGCTGTGATGACATGTGATCATGATTCTATAAAATTATTTCAAAGTCTGCAGCTGCACAAAAATGCTGACACAGCAAGTTTCAACAGAATCATGAATGCCACTGCATAGCTTCATGTTAAAATTGTTGAATTTCAGTTAAACATTCATGTCCTTTGCGTTTGACTAACAAGCTTTTAACATTTGTTTAGGTGAATAACGTGCCTTGTCCACTTATCATGGTATGTTAATCTGTCTGATGAGAACATTAATGCACTTAAAATCCCCAGTGTGCCCCCCAACTTAAACTAATATATGCATGTTCAGTAATATTTCAGTCTTTTGCCTTTCACCCCATAATCTGTTGTATATTTGATGTTTTCTTGAACAATGTTAACCTCTTGCTGGGAGCAGAAACAAAGAAGTACATCATGAAGTAGATGTGGTCAGATGGGTAATGCTGGACTTCTTGTGCTGTTTCAGTCGACTGCATACTTAAATGGGGATGAAGAAGAGGGAGCCACCGGTGTCACAGATTTAGAGGTAAGCTGCTTCATGCTAATAACAGTTTCTGTGTGTATGTGTGTGTGTGTGTGTGTATATATATATATATATATATATATATATATATATATATATATATATATATATATATAAACTCATTATATAGAGACACCATCCGTTCCCTTAGAAATGTGTCAGTAACTGAATGTCAGATAAATGAATCAAACAACAAAGAAAAGGAACTTTTACCATTCAAAACTTATGTCATTATAATGAATACGTCGGATATCTGAGTGTTGTTATAATGAGGTTTCACTGAATATATATATATACACATACATGTATGTAGTGAATAATTGTTATAATGACACCATTTGTTCCCCCAAAGGGTGTCAGATAACTGAGTATGTCCCATAAAAAAAAAGAAACTTTCTGTGCTTCGAACATTATTAAGTGAACATCAGATGTGTGGGTCTATGTAAGTAATGATGTTTCATTGTAAGTATTTGAAAATCATGTATGTTTCCAAGCGTTCCATTTTCCACATTGGCCCTAAAACAGAATTTCCAGAGTTTATCTTTCTGAATTTATCCCAGGTTGGAATCCATATTTGAGGGGGGCGAGAACCTCTGTCAGATATTCCAGAATTGACCTCCTTGGGTAAAAAAAGTTGGGAACATTTTGTTCCTAAGAAAAATTTGTGATACAAGGAAATTAAATTAACATGGAAGTATTTAAATAAATGCCTGATACAAAGACATTTCATTTGATTGGCAGCATATGATTGTGAGATAAGAGATCATGTCGTACCCTCTTTTGGGTACTGAACCATCTGTATGACCAGAAAAAGGGAGGACAAAAGTAATTTGTCACTAAATTAAGATCTTCATTGATAATGCAATGAATGTTATTGTGAAATAAAGCTGAGTAAGTGCAGTTGTATAAAAACATAACTAGCTGGAGAGGTAAAGAGTTCCAAGTAATTTACATTACAGTTTCCTATGTGCAGTGGAACTGTAAATGATCATCTTTCCAGTCAATTTCTAATTTGTCAGCTGTCTTGTTTGCTCATGAATACTTTATGTTGTTTCACACAGACACGGAACCGAGAGCTGGCTAGTTTGGTTGAGAGGAACAGTCAGGCCAATGAAAACATGGCTCAACAAGTCCTCGATTTGGTAAGTCACAATAAAGCAAGAAAAATAAAGGCTTAGTTTTGCATGTACCTCCATCGTGTTTCAATACCACCACCCCCACCCCCATGATTTTTTTGGTGGCTGATTGTGCTAAGTGAAGATACATGTTTACTAGTTTAGCTGCCCAAGGTGAGAAGAAACATTATATTTGGGTGTGAGGCCTATAAATTATAAATAACAAAAAGAAAAGAAAAACTACCCTACCTCATTAGAAATATTTGCAAAGTGCCTAAGAGAGCAAATATCAACTTTACATAGCTGAATATAGAATTATGTACAACAGTTGATGTAAATAGCAACACCAATAAGAAACAAAAAAGGGGGAGGGGATAAGGGAGGGACCTGTCACTGATCACAGATAACAGACACGGCAAGTAAACCGTTAATCATTAAATTTCTGACCAACTCAGCAGTAAGTTTGAAGCACTCTGGCATTTCCATTTCTGATACATTAAAGCTGGAAATTTTCATTGTGCAGAAATTCAACTGGGTTTAAAACTTAGAATCAAATTCTCATACTTCAAAGTTTATAGCAAATTTGTTTTAAGAATATTGAGTCAAGAATACTTCACATTTGTTCACATATATTGATGTTGTTACTTCATGAGAGGCATTTCTTGAGGATTTAATATACTTTCATTATTTGAATTCCATGTTCTTTTTTCTTTCTTTTTATCATTTAGCTAATGAATGGTCTAATAATTTTGGAATAAATTCAAACAAAGAGTAGCATGTGTTTGAAAATATAGTCTGTAATTCTGCATAATGAAAGGCTCTTGCTGACGTTTACTAGTTCCCTCCTCCAAGCAGAATCATTTCATGTTGACCGTAAACATGTCCTATCCTGGTTCATACTATATACAGATAAACAAATACTGAACTCTTTGAGTGCCACATTTTGGAATGAGTCAACAGGTTTCTTCTAATGCACCCAAAGCATGCAGAGGAAAGCTGTTGCCCTGGACAAAAGTATTCTCTGTAACTACAGGCATGTTGGTACTTAGATGAAAGATTTTTTCACAAGGAATGTAAATCTAGAATCTATAATTCAGAGCAGTTCATTTTAAGTAGTTCCACTTTATTGCAGTTGGCACAAAAAGAGCTAACAGGAAAGAATGGAAATCTGTTGCTGATTCCAGAGTGTTCAGTAAAAGGTCACTGTTCTTAGGAAATGCTGTGGGTTTGTTTCAGAAAAAAGCCAACAGTCGTTTACAGCAGCAGTTGGATACGGAGAAGAAAGGCTTTGAAGAGAAGATTAAGAGAGATCTTGGGGCACTGAAGGAACAGTTGCAGGTGAGGTCGCGTGTAGACATAGAACACACTTAAAGGGAACAAAAAACTTTTGTAGAGGACAGTCCTTTCTCATTTTTAACCATTTTATCATTCATTGGAACATGACATTTGAAATAAGTTTAATTGCAACTGACAGCACTTATCGAGGATAGTCTTACATGGTACATGCAGTTCAAATAAAATCAGGCTCATTTTGTTTATTTGTGGACAAGTAAGAAGTTGTCTTTTTTGTTACCAGCGCATCCTGTGGGTTCATCTAGTAAGATAGATAATTTTATTACATGATGAAGTGAAAGAGGTGGCACTCAGCAGTGATGTATGCATTCTACTGAGTATTTAATACACAAATATTTCAGTACACATGGTACATGTAGGTAAGATGTGTGTACTTAAAATGGACTGGGTGTTTAGAATGAGAAACTTGAACTGCAGGGTTCTTCTAAATTTGAAATTTGGCAGTATACTTTATGTAGATGTAGGAACTCTTTTCTTGCTGTAGTTTAAATTTCCCTGATTGTGTATAAAAGAATAAAATGAAAACGGTGAAGTATATTTCAAATTTTATAGAACTTGTTTGCAACAAATTGAATGTCAAGCCACTTCTGTGTATGGCTTCAAAGTGCAAAATTTATGAAAACAGATAGCACAATATACATTTAAAGCATGATTATTTACAAATAGATTCCCATTGGCATTTGTGTACCCACAAGTTTTCAAATTCTGTGCTGACTACACAACCATTGCCACGCTGTAATGGTGTCAACTGGGGAAGTGTTTGGACCATGTGATTTCTGTTCCCCAGTGTTGTACATGTATTTGACCTGTTACTACAATATGTAGGCAGCTTGGTGTGCATGTTGAGTCATGAACAGTTTTTCTTTTGTTTTGAAGTGTTGTACCATCCTCAGAATAAACCAAAGTAGAAAAAAATAAGTAAACGAACAAGATTCATACTTTTGTACTGGTCTCAATACCATATATTGTAAAGTGACCTCTGTTGGCTGACAAATGAACCATACATTAATAGACACCATGAATAAAACAGTATCTTTTAATGTATTGTAAACATACACAACAGTGTTTTGGGCAACATTTACATTTGCAGAAATAGGAAAGTTAGCATGACGTTAAAATCAATATGCTTGGTGCATGTAGTTTTGAAACTGAATAAAAGCGATTGGAAACACCATGCAAGTTTAATGAAAAAGTGAACAGGTCACAAGAAAAAACATACAATTTTTGCTAGTCAAGAATTTAAACTTCAGAGAAAATTATGTAAATGTATTGAGATTTGTGGGTTAATTTTATCTTTAACACTAATTGCAGGTGCATATTCAAACCATTGGGATACTGGTGGCAGAGAAAACAGAGCTACAGTCTGCTTTAACCCAGGGTCAGAAAGCGGCAGAACAAAGAATGGGTAAGTCACATTTTGATTATAAGAATTCTTTGATCTTGGAGGTTGCACACCTGTCTTACTGGCTAAATTTTGCATCTTGCCTGGATGTGACTGATTCAAAAATACTCATATTATCAGTTGATCAAGAACGACAAAATTTACTCTCTTAATTTTGACGTTAGGATAACTTGGACTTCACTTAGTCAAATGAAAACGTACTCTATCTTCATGGTGCCGTGAAGCCAGCATTGAATGTTAAATTTGTCCATGTTGCCATGTGCTAACTGCTGGGCTACACCACCTGATAGTTAAACATATTTTCATGAGGAAGTATATATGCTTTGTGACCAACAGTGTTCTCAGTTAAATTGGACATACAATGTATTCATATTAACAAATGTTAACTGTGGACCTGCTCTGCCAGCCTGGGTTGCTAGGCAACAAAATTATGGCTGCATGATGAGGGCAAATGCAGGAAATAGGACCTAACTCACTACGAAACAACACTTTTTCTGCCAAACAAATGGCAATTTCTGAATACTTCTGAAAGTATTTTGTGTGTTTTTAGCTCTGCTGACCATAGGTGGCAGAGCTTAAGGGATGTCCAGCCATAAACAAATTGCTTGTCAGCAGGATAGCATCTACAATTTTAAAGTTAGCCTCTTGAAATTTTTTGCACATGTTCTATGAATGAAAATCTAGGCTCCTTTTATTATTGGTGGTGACACCTTCAGGATTATGTAATACACCAGCCAAAACAGGAAAAAATTAAAGAGTCTTAAATGGCTGTCCTTGATTTGTGACTGAACTTAATGAAGTTTGGTGGAAAAGTCTGGGAGGCTAACACATGGAATCCAAATAACACTGGTGGCACCTACTGTACAGTGGAACAGAAAATATGAGCCAATATATCTTCAGACCTATGAAATTCTTTATCATGAGAAATAATCAGGCTAACTTACATGTTAATGTCAGCATTTGTGTATCAAGTCTGAAAGTGCGATAGTGCATAATGAGAGTGACCTTGACCTACTTTCTCAAGGTCACTGTGGAAAAACATTTCAAGAGATCATATTCTTGTGATGGTATTCTATCTGTGCATGTGAACATATAAGCATTTTACCATTACAGGAATATTATACAGAAAAATATTTATGATGCATGGATTCCTGGTGGTTTTCAATGGAACTAACGTTATAGGTGTAAAAAACACATTAAATTGAGTATAATTATCATAAATAAAGACAGAGCTTTGAAACTTATACCAACTATGTATTGAGTCAATGGTCAACTTTTGTGAAAATTTGGATGACCTTGATTTATTTTTGAAGGTCAAATTACAAATTGCATATGTTATTCATAACTAAGAAGTACAAAATGTAGATATAAGTGAGCTAGGGTTACTAAATTGATACAAAATATGCATTGTACATGAGTATTGATATGTTGTACTCTTTGAATGACCTTGGACTATTTTTGAAAGGTCACTGATAGAATAAAAGTGAAAAATTTGTGGACATTGTTACAGTTCTTAATTTGTCATGGAGCTCAATGAAATGTGGCGAGAATGTTGGGGAGGCAAAAGTGTTGAAGTATTGTGACACTGGTGGTGCCACCTGTAAGTCAACAGGTACCCATGTATACCATCCGTACCACTTGAGGACTCCCAACTGTGAAATGAAGACGTAGATGCAATATAGCCATGGTGCCAGCAGAACATTATGCCCATGGGCCTCTTGTTAAAATAATTGAATAACTCCTCTTAGCTTTGCTTTCACGGGTTGTTACTTTTATCGAAGAAATGCATTTGACCCTGCCCAGTAGCTGGGGGCAGCACAGGGCTTCAGTCAACATAAATACCTCCTGTCAGAAGAGTTTACACATTGTCCATGTGTTAGTCAGCACGATGGCAATATGTAATATTGAAGGAAACAGTACAGGTGTGCAACCTTGAAGAATGAATGATTTTCTGGTACTCAGTGCAGTGGAAAAAACAATAGTTCATACTGTACATGTATGTGGAGGTGTTTGAGAGTGTACTAGAGACAGGTTGTAGACCATTCACTTCTAACAGCAGCAGCACCAGCACACAGACTGGATACCTGTAATAAGCAAGATTCCAAATGATCTGCCACTTCACAGTATATCTACTTCAGTTCTCGCGACAAGCATACCAGCCTTGTGTACACATCCATCACCCATAATGTGTGATGAAGTTGCAGTTGAAGGGCCCGGTTATACATGTGCAAATGAGTGCAGAGTGACACTTGTAGACTGATGCCAATAAGGGATTACTGGTTATTTTGTGGTGAAATAATGCCTTGTGTGCAGCAAGCAACAGTCCTGTGTGCATCATTGCTTTTGCATGGTGTTTATTTTGACAGACTTTGCAAACACACCCAAAATGAATCTTAAGAACATGTATATGTATCACACAAGATAAGTTATTGATGGATTCTGCATGAACTGCTTCCTGCAGATGCACAGAATTACTCAAATTGATAGTGAAAACCACGTTATTTGTGCCCATAAAATAAACTGATACATGTACATGTATGTGTATATGCATACAACAGTTGTGCAGCATAATTGGATTGCTGATATTTGATTTCTGCATGTACAGCCAAACCTGTACTAACAGAGACTTGTTTAAGATGAACACCTGTTTAACCCTTCTCCCTTGAACTAAGACAGAGTCAACAGCTTTCCACAGCATAGTGCCCAACCCATGCCAAAGAAAGCTTCCAGGCTGGAAAAGTCACCAAGAGCTGCAGTGTTCAACAGTGTTCAATGTCACTCTGCAGAGAAGTTGCACAAGGATACCCCTCTTTTTTGTCTTTAAATCACTAATTTTTGGTCTTCGTGCGTAGTACTGTGGTTGATAAGAGCATGCCTTACAGCTGTGAATCCGGGTGTCTCCTACTTCTCCACATTCACACACATCCAGACATAGCAGACACCTGGTCCAGCGTGCCTGCTCTTATCAAAACACAGTAAAACATCCCTATACCAAACAACCTTGGGACTGGAAAAAAAGTGTTCGGTATAGTGAGGTTTTCAGTATAGGGAGGTTTGCTTACATTGGAAGTATATATTTGGGACCGAGAAATGGTGTTCAGTATAGAGAGATGTTCGGTGTATGGAGGTGTTCGGTTAGAGAGGTTTTACTGTATATCAATGCTGAAGGGGTTTGATACCCGTGTTTAAGTGCCCTGTCACATGGCAAGGGAGCATATAGGACAGCCTTTGGTACACCAGTCATCTAGCACTGACAGGCAAGGAAAGCTGCCCAAGCCACAGACCACTGAAACTAGAGTCCAGGTGATGGACTGAACCACAGTCTGTATTTAGATGTATCATGAGTAAAGTGTATTGTCACAGCCCAGCATGTAATAGGTTGTAACAGTTGAAAATGTACACTTTCAAACAAATGCTGGCTATCAAAGTTCATTGTACAACTGGTGTCTATCAGGACAAGTGGCAAACAAGGTCCTAAGTATATGCAAAGTATAATTTAACCCATTCCTGGTCAGAATATGACTGAGTAAATAGCTTTCCTTGGTGCGGGTTGGGTGCATTCCACTTAACATGTGGTAATCTATTGACCTTGGGCATGCCATCATGAATGGTCTTACATTTAAATCTCATGAAAAAAAAAATTCTACTAGTGAGAAATTTAAGTAAGAAGTTAAAGTTTGATGACAATCGACATCTAAGTTGGATGACATACGGACACTTTTTGATAATTTGAGCAGGAAAGGGTTAATTACTGTGCAACCTGCTAACAATCATTGTATGAATACTTTTGATTAACTAGTATAACCACTCCGTGGTGCAGTGGTCATTTACTTAATCTTTAAGTTGTTAAGTTGAAAGTGAGGGCCCAAGGGGATCTAAATATTGTAGGACTGTTGGCCCCCTAGGAGCCCAATATATTGAAGAATGGTTGAGGGTGGGGCGGCCTCATCTGTTTGCCGAATTTAAAGGCCGTGGGGACTCAGCTGGGTTGGAGGGGGGGGGGGGGGTGTCCATCCATTCTATGACAGTGGCAGCCACTGGGGCACCAGCTAGATGTGCCCCCATGTGAACAAACTGCCTTCCCTGGTGATAGCCCTCTCATCAAGACATCTTTCATTGGGGTAGAACATTGGTGACATTAAAAGCGGTGGCCCTTCTAGCGAAGGGTAACGTATAACAAATAAAGATTTGTGTGAAAAGATATTAAACCCGTATTGAGGCAGTGGCTTTCAAGTTCAAGAAAGCAGTTATGATGAGACGGGGGCTTAGATTGATTTAACACACACACACAAAAAAAAAAAAACATGATATTGACTGTATGCAAAAGTGGTCAACAAGATTATGGGAAAAAGGCAGATGCAGCAGAAGTTGGGATAGGTTCAGTTTACATGGAAGATGACTTGTTTGTAGGCTTGAAGAGATTTATTTATCAGTTCTTGTACTCTGGGTGAGGAAAAAAGGAAATTTATTTTCAACAGAATGACTTTGTGTAACTCATTTGCTGCCATGAAGCCTTGGTCAATGTTTTTTGCATAACATGGCAGGTCATTACCGGGAATTGAATGCATGATATTTCCAATAGTCTAATATACAGGAAAAGCTGTCACTGAAAAAAAATGCTTGATGTTTCAGCTTATTTACAGCTCACAAGTTCTTTTGATTGTGTGAGTTCTGTGAAGCACCACATGTTGTTTTTACCTCAGTATATGAATAAACAATTACTACTGAAGGAGTGATCTGAAATGGCAGGTTCATGCATGTCTACGTGTTTTGACGAGACATGGGACATTTTTGGAGAGCTCTATGAGGAAAACATTTTCTCTTTTGTACAGTTAAACTGCTCTGGCTCCCATTGAAACTTGAAGCTGGCTCAGTATGAACAGTTTCAGACAAATGCAACTTATAACGAGAGTTCTGGTGGCCTAATTAGTGAAATATTGTAGATGGGGTAAAATAACTGTGACCCCCCCCCCCCCCCATCTGAAAAAAGTACTTTCAATGGCATAAGTCCCAGTCTCAGAAGTACTTAAGAATCTTAATTACAGGTTCATTGTGCTTGATACTTTGGCATGTCTGATTGGCTGAGAAGCAACTTCAGTTGAAAACGCAAATGACTTGATAAACAAAATGTCTGAAAAATTTATGTGAAAAAGTGTTTTATAAGCACTTCGTTGGCTGATGTACATGTAGGTTTGGGCTGTGCAGCTTATCAATGGTAAAACTGTTTGTTTATTTTCAGGTTACTGACATGCAAGGTAAAATCAAATATAGATGCTGGGGTCTTACTGTGTAAGAAGCACACAAAGGGTGAACCTTTTCCTACCTTAAACGGGCCAAAACCTGCTGATGGTCAAATGTCCTCGGCTTCAGTGCTTTCAACTAATTTTAACAGTCATGAAAAATAATTTGACTGAGAATTGTAGATAAGACCTATCAAGATCAAATGCCTGAGGTCAACAGCTTTCTTTGGCATGGGTTAGGTACTTAGTGCCCAACCCATGCCAGGGAAAGCTGTTGACTGAGTGTAAATTCAAGGGGGAGAGGGTCAATACCAAACATCTGTAGTTCATTGAAAGCTGCTGCTTTCCATGGAACTAAAGGCTGCATTTTGCTGAGTTATGGTTGTGCAGTGATTATACATGTCCCACAACTGGGATCCTACAAGGAGGGGGTAAGGGGTATTTCTGTAGGTGCAAATTTGGATATTTTATTTTGCACACCAGTACAATGGAAGTCCTTTAATTTTCTATTCCTCCTACTGGCCATTATTTTGTAACATTCTTATTTTCTGTATGCTATACTTGGGCAAAATTATTTCCTGTACCAGGTATTGGAGCTCCTACTTACCACCCCCCTCCCCCTACAAAGGAGTGAGAAAATTTCCCAATGCTCCATTTTACATTCCCCCTGCCCCCCCCCCCCCAACCCTTCTACAACCACATCTATGAGTGGCTACAGCCCAGCTGTACATGTGTTGGCTGATAGGTGTGGCCTGTACCTGGCCTGGTAGATAGTTTTATTTTCCTCAGTACAGTCAATGAAATGACTATATCTCACTACATCATTGTGAAACAAAATATAAAAAGACAAAAAAATTGTGTAGTTCACTGACATTAAAAATAGAAAGGTAAAAAATATACGTTCAAATTCCACATGAAAGAGCTTTGATGCACATACAGTGGCAGTGCTCACTGTTTATAAGACGTGTGGGGTCCACGGAGTAGACCATGTTATAGCAAAAGTGCTAACAGAGGGATTTTAACATATAAATAATGGGAAAAGTGGTTGAGTGTGAGCCATGGTACCTGCAGTGTTATATCAGGAATGGCCTTGTAATAAGGGCTGTTGTAAAGAGGGAGAACTGTACAAGCCTAAGTTATCAAAAGTCTTATAGTTTACATTTGAATACCGCAGCTACTTAGACTTTACAGGCAAGTTAATGTTAAACCACTGACAAAACTTCTGCTAGGTAGTAAGGGATAAATAAGTTGCAGCATCCCTTCTACATTAAATATGTAGTGGTTCTGCATGGAGACTGGCTATAAATCTCTCTTTATCATTTATGCAAACAACCTTAAATGTAACATAAGGTGCCCAGGGCAGACATGCATAAATGTATACATGTACATGTGTCTGCAATAAGGAAATGGAGGTCTTTTCCAAGTAACAGGTAGATAAGGATCCAGTATGGACAGATAGATATCCATCACATATTGAACTGAAAAAGTGTCTCCATGCCAAAAGTGTAACAAAAATGTGTCTTTGTTTCACTAAATAAAACCATTTATATTTGTTCACTCTAGTTTAGGCATGAGTGGTAATTTGAATAAGCATAAAATGAAAATCACCACCTGGCAGCACATGCAAAAAAAAAAAAATTAATAGCAAATAAATAAATAAATAATTACAGATCACTAAGTATGTATATTTACATGTACTGTCTAATACCTACTGTTTTTTGGATACTGACATGTCTTATTTTCAAGTTTGCTGTTTATATGAAACACACTTTTTACTGTACAATGTCTGAATGATGAGTCATTTATGACTTGTACTTCTGCCAGTAAAATTATTATTATTATTATTATTATTATTATTATTATTATTATTATTATTATTATTATTATTATTATTATTATTATTATTATTATTATTATTATTATTATTATTATTATTATTATTATATACATATTCCATCATCAGTCCATCTTTAGTCCCCATTTGTACAGATTACAAAGTGAAGTTAGAGTATAATACAAATGGGACAAACCTGTGCCATGGAGTCAGGTGTAAGATACTGAACTTTGCCATTTGCATGGATGGTGTTCATTGATGAGAGCTGCACTGTTATAACCTGTTGGGTTTGTTTCAGCAAGAAAATACAGACTGAAGTGTAGCTTTCTGTAATTATATAGCTGTATCAGGGACCATTATACAATCAGTTACATCTGCCAGAGAAGTAGGTCAAAGCACTGCGTGATCAGTGGCATGTTTAACCATTTTCAGGATTGCCTCTACATGTTTCATTTAGAGATATTAACGCTTTATATCCAGAGTCTGTTAAAATAACACATACAGCTACATTTGATTCAGTTTTGTGAGTTTGCAGCCCAGTCATCCATTGCATTCTTTCACCACCATGTTACACGAAAGAATAGTCAGTGTGTGATCATTATGGGGAAAAAGATGGACATATAGTGCGTTGTAACATTATAGGGGTTTTCCAATGTAGTCACCAGGTGACAACACAGGAGGGAATACCCACATGCACACTCCATTATGTCATTGCATTTGCTGATATTGACAATTCAGGTCATGTCTTGAATTAAAAAAATTCATATACGTAAATGGATGCACTGTAATTCAAACCATTGCCACTTATTTTTCAATTTTTTTTTTCTCAGAAATTGAACATTGTGGGAATTATATGCTGTTACCTTATTTATTAGGGAAATCGGTTTCCTTGATGAAACTGAATTTCCCTGTAAAGCCAATGTACCTATTTACCATGTCCAGTAAGACCTCGCTATGTCCATCTGTCTGTCTGTGTGTGTGTGAGAGAGAGAGAGAGAGAGAGAGAGAGAGAGAGAGAGAGAGAGAGAGAGAGAGAGAGAGAGAGAGAGAGAGAGAGAGAGAGAGAGAGAGAGAGAGAGAGAGAGAGAGAGAGAAGAGAGAGAGAGAGAGAGAGGTGCACACAGTGAACATACACATAAAGTCTGATCGATTGAACTTTATTCCAATTTTAAAGCATGTTAGTTTCAGTCTTGAAATTGGAAATATTTTCACAGGCTACAAATATGGCTGGATAATACCAAACTTATTTGTACATTCATTTATTGTATTGTAAAGTTGTACATTTTCCACATGGAAGCAAGTGAGTGATCACAAAGTTTGGAAATGGCACTTTGCCAGTGATATAATGACTACAGTAATGTGTATGGTGAGATATAAATGTACATATATGGTTCAGTTTGTGTGGAACCATGCTCCATGTCTCCCGTGTTCCAATCTCTTGGTGAGGCAAATGTAAATTTGTCACTTGAACAGGCAACATCAACCTTTGAAATGTTGTAAACATTGCCCACTTCAAAATGTAAATTGAAGACTTTACATATGTATGTACATACATACATACATACACACACAGACACACACACACACACATACATATATACATTTATATGGGAAAACCAAGTCACTAATACAGTAAAATTTGAGAATGCAAATTGAGCAGTTTGGGTACTCTGTTTATGTGGACTGTGCAGGCTAGCAGTTTGGGTACTATATTTATGTGGACTGTGCAGGCTAGCAGTTTGGGTACTATATTTATGTGGACTGCAGGCTAGCAGTTTGGGTACTCTGTTTATGTGGACTGTGCAGGCTAGCAGTTTGGGTACTATATTTATGTGGACTGTGCAGGCTAGCAGTTTGGGTACTATATGTATGTGGACTGCAGGCTAGCAGTTTGGGTACTCTGTTTATGTGGACTGTGCAGGCTAGCAGTTTGGGTACTCTGTCTATGTGGACTGTGCAGGCTAGCAGTTTGGGTACTATATTTATGTGGACTGTGCAGGCTAGCAGTTTGGGTACTATATTTATGTGGACTGCAGGCTAACAGTTTGGGTACTCTGTTTATGTGGACGTTGCAGGCTGGCAGTTTGGGTACTCTGTTTATGTCGACTATGCAGGCTGGCAGTTTGAGTACTATGTTGATGTGGACTATGCAGCCTGACTAATGATCATTATAACACATTTAGGCCTGTGGATTAACCAGGAAATTTTCTGTGTTCATGGAAACAAGACAAGCTTTATATTCTAGCCGCTGCCAGGAGTGCTTGGTCCATGACCCTCCATGTCTTATGCAGTTTTTGAGCAAATTACTGTGAATTCATTTAATTTCTTTATGTTTTTTATTTTCACTTATTTCACTGATGCTTCAAAGTGGTGAAATTAAGAACACAGTGAAAGAAGGTTTTAACATGACATTCCTAGAAAATATGAATGAAATTTTGAATTTTAAGTCTCAGTTAAAGGTCCAAAATGGGGGGGAGGGTAAATTTATATATCATTGAAATTAAGTGCTTTCACATTACCAGTATTTCATGTTCTGAATATGTAGTGTTTCTAAACACTAGAGGGCAAGCTAACACAACACATGCTATGTACAGGAGTCCCCCCCCCCCCCATTTGAGAGATTATCATTGATGCTGATCAAAAAGTGGTCACATAAAGCAGGTGGTCTCTTTCTGGAGATCGAATATCACTGAAGAGATGTGTTAGGATGTGAACATGGTCTTAGAGGGCAGGTGGCCTCATTGCAGAAGTGTGTCAAAGGAGAGACTATAGTATAGAGATATCAGTCGTCTGCACACTCAGTGTTATGTTGCATTCACACTACTTTGATTTTATTTTCGGAAGTAACATTCGCATTTTTGCACATTTGAAAGACATCCAAAATCTGTGTTCAGACCGTTTACCTGACTTCCGAAATAAATACACATGGATCATTTACACTGTAAGGTTCAGCTTTCAGATTCACCTACTGAATTGGTGGGCTTGCACATGTTTGAAATTTGACAAATGTGCGCATTTTGCATTCACAAATGCAACAGAACTTGCGCAAGTAGACATTACTAGTTAACATCTGCAAATATACCACCTCCATCAGCAGGTTTTGCTTTGGGAAGCGGCTTATGTATTCTTAAGGAATTGCGGAAGAATTTTAACTAGCCAGAACGTTACTTTCACAAATCTTATGAATAAAATGCAGTAAATTTTAGCAGTGTGAACAGGGTTTTAGTTTGTGGGAAAGCTGTGTCTGGTGACCAAGTGACTGATAATTATTGATCCTTATTACAACAGTTGACAGGAGTCACAGGTGACTCATTCCAGAGCATGTAGACTTCTTTATTATTTGCACATATTAATACTGATGAAGCTTGCATGTTCTTCCTCCATAAAAAAACAAAAAAAACAAAAAACATGGTATTAATAAAAGAATGGTGTTGCATAATTCCAGACCTTCAGCATGATTATTCTTTACGTCCTGGCTGTAAATGTAGTGTCGGGAAGCAGAGGGATGTGAAGTCTCCCTGAAGTACAGAACTATGCCCCTGTACTTTTATACTATTGATTTTAAAGTCTACCATGGGACCTTGCATGACAGCTGATCAATGTTCTCAATATCAGCTTGCAGCTGATTTCTCATAACTAAGGATGGTGTATCCATTTACCACAGTCTGTTGGATGAAAGAATATAATCACATACGCTCTACTTCTACAGCTTGTTTAGTCGATTGGGTTCTCTGTTTTCTCGAATATCTCGAATATATTTTATAAGCTGAACAACAGGTTTTTATCAGGTGAAATGGAGCCCTGACAAAACTCAAGTGTAGTGTGCACAATAGATTACTTATCTGTATGAAAAAGCACCCATTTCAACAGTGTTCCACATTTTAGCAAACTGGAAATGTGTGACTCATTGTTTGTGCCAATATGCATGATGTAGGCCACTTTTTTGTAGCAAGGCCCCTGTTTTTAGCAGTTAGCATAAGACCACATATACCTTTAAAAGGCTATAGTATAACTACAGTTTATATCATGTCCATGGTAAAGTCACCTGTTAAATACATGCTTTGGTGCCTGACATCCAGGGTCTGCAGGTGGCCAGTGTATGTGGACATAATGTATGTGCACATCAAGTCTCTTTCTTGCAGCTGTTCATTTCCATGGCAAAACCATCCACATAGATATTTGAGTAATGGTCTTAGGCAAAAACATTGCTTTCTGCTATGTTTTTCGGTCAGGTTCAGCTGTTGGTGTTACTGTGTCCATTATTTAGCAGTCCATCGTTGTTGACGAAGGACCTGATATGGTGAGGCAGGTCAGAACATGTGACCATGCAGCTTCAAGGTCAGGTCCCACTGCTGCCTGTAATGCTTGTCAAACATTCTGTGACAAACTATCCGATGTGGACTCTCCATATAAGGGTCACTTGGCCACATAGCACTGAGCGAGTCCCTGTCGGGTCGCTCCAGGAAACGATTCCCGGTGTTATTGCCACTGTTACTGTGTACACCTTGTACGCATGTATCCATGGAGTCCGTGCAGTGGTCAAAAGTTGTGTTATTTTGACTGTCAGCAATTTTTTCACTCATAACTGCAGTCATATTTTGGTCAGGAATTACTTGATTTATTTGGGGTACATCATTTAATGGCAGTAATTCCTCAGGTGCTGGGCTCTGCATCTCTTGTGCCATATTTAGTCCTCCGAGCATCTTTTGTAGTTCAAACACATGGTAGTTCTGTTGAAATTCCATGATTCCTGTAGCTGGAATCTGAAATAAAGTCCAGCATAACTGACAAGGAAATTCCCCGCGTGTACCTTGGTACTTTTCGGTGTAGATCTCTAACCAGGTGTGCAAACAACCTTCGCAGAAACTATGGTTGCAGGGAAGGCGTAACACATTGATGAAACTCTGGGAACACACAATGCACTGCCACTGTCCTTTGTGGGCCTCCATACTTCCTGCCTCCATCTGGTGGCCAGAGGATGACTCACTTAGTGATTCTTATCCCACAGCAGCTGTAACAGGCAAAGACATGACAAATGGATAGATGTTGATGCACCCTGATATACACCAGCAGTGCTACCAGTATTGAGTATCTGTGTCAATATTTGATATGTGTACATTACATCAATATCCCAACCAAGATTATTAACACCAGCCCTTAAACATGTTAAAATCTTCAAATTACTGAGATCACTGGCAACAGTTCTGATGGTATTGGCATGCAACTTTTTCCCATTAAAGGTTTTGAAAAATGATCCAGTGCTGTGAATGTCTTCTGCTACTTTGTGTGTGTGTGTGTGCATCTGTGCGTGCGCGCATTGTTTTTTGTTTTTTTTTCTTCAGAATATCAAGCAATTACATGTAATACTTTCCTCAGTACACTCTGGGTGCAATACACACAGTGTCCTGGGTATAATACACACATTGTGCACTGAGGAGGTGGACTTTTTCCAAGGAAGCTCATGTTATTGTGTACGTGTACATTATCTCATTCCCCCTTGAACTGGCCAAAACCAGCTGGCGGTCAAGTGTACTCAGCTTCATTGTTTTCAACTTGTTTCAACAGTAATGAAAAACATTTGACTGTGAATTGTAGATGAGACCTATCAAGATCATATGCCCCAGGTCAACAACTTTCCTCTGCAAACTAAGGAAAGCTGTTGACTTAGTCTTAGTCCAAAGGGGAGAGGGTAAAACCAGCTGAGAGCAGCTCGAGGCAAAATGTCAGGATGTCTTGTGTTCTGTAATGGGAAAATTGCAGAAGATGGTAGGTGAAAAAGATTTCATTTTGTAAATATAGTTTTTGAAGAACAACAAGGAAGATAATTACCATTCTGTAAATTTTTATATTTATTTTGCCAAAAGGGTCATAATAAATTTATGGTAAGCGTAGCTCTAGGTGAGTCAGTAGGAAACACGAAACATAGAATTATTTGGACCCAGACTTGCAGGAATTGTGCACATCAAAAATGGAAGATTTGGGTATTCTTTCTATAAGGTTAAGGCTGAGAGAATTTACAATTTTGTGGCATTTAAATTTCAGTGTTGCACGCATGTATAACATATGTACACTTTCTTCTGCGGTCTGCTGGGATGAAGGCAGATATAGGTCAATTGAGATGGCAGTTCAAGCAAGTTTATCATCATCATCATCATCATCATCATCATCATCATCATCATCATCATCATCATCATCATCATCATTATCTTCCTCATTAGAATAAAATTAGTAAAGAAAAACAGTTCTGGCACCCAAACCATAATTTCATTTTTGAATGAATGTTTATTTCGAATTTATTTACAGGATTTTAAATTTGAAACCAAATTTGTGAAATATTGATAATTTTGGTAGAAGAATCGAAGTATACGTGTTTCTCAATTTCAAAGATCTGAATGTAAAGAGTGCTGTGTTCTCTTTGGTTCCACACCATGAAACTAAATTTTGTTTTTGAAAGTACTTTTTGAAATGGCATGCAAAGTCTCAATCTTAATCCAAATTAAACAATATTTGTGATGATAACAAAATTCTAAATTCAATACCAAAATGTCAGAAGTCAACCAAGATAATTAACACCAGCCCCTAGACATGTTTTAAAATCTTCAAATTACTGAGATCACTGACGATAATTCTGAGGGTATTGCGCACATGCAACTTATATATATTAAAGGTTTTGCAAAATGGTTCAATGCTGTGAATGTCTTCTGCTACTTTTTTTGTGTGAATGGTTGTTTTTGCTTTTTGGGGTGTTTTTTTTTTATCTTCAGAATAGCAAGCAATTAGTACTTTCCTCAGCGCACTTGTACTTTTGAAGTGGCATGCAAAATCTCAGTATCGTAATCAAAACTGTGATGATAACAAAATTTCAAATTGAATACCAAAATGTCAGAAGCCAACTCTTCTCTTTTAGACAATATATACACCTTCGTCAGTCAAAACCATCATGTATAAAGCATTCTAGATGGCCATGGGAGGGAAGGGGTTACCTGTTATATGAAAGAGGCCATTTACTTCTTACACATGTGATGAGATGACACATTTTGATTGGTCGCGGATTTGGAATTTCCACTTCTGACTGTCAGGGCTCTTATATTATGGTATGTAAAAGTAACAGAGTCTTTATATTTTTGAATGAAAAATGGAAAAAGTTTTTGAGTTTGGATAATCAGTATTTTTTGTTCAACCACAGAAAAATATGCAGTTCATGTCATCTACAGGTGGATGATAGTAACCTGCATGACAAGCAAAAAAGCTGTCAATGTGGTTGAAAAAAAAATTTCTGGGGCAGAAAAAGTTCAACCCTTGAACTGTGAATGTATGAAAAATGGGCACATGAGTGCCTGCACATGAACATTAACATGGAGGTAATATTATAATCAATAATATTGTGGCCATTCCATTCCACTAAGACCCTGAGCTCTTGCTAGGGCCTGAGGCTCCTCAGCCTAGATCTAAATCCATAACAGATGTCAGTATGAGGTGTGTACAGCTTTCTGTTGTGTACCTTTTACATTGGTGACATAAGAAAGCACTTTTTATGGTCCATGTTTTCTACAAAAATAAAGTGACCTACAAAATTGTGAACTCCTTAAATGTCAGCAAACTTGCTTATGTAAATTGTTTCTCTTTAGATGCCAGCTGCAGGGAGTTGACCGCTTGCAACTTTGCCAGCAATATACAAAGGACAAAATGATCAAAAGTATACTTACCGTGTGTAGTGCATGTGGAAGCTCCCAGTTTGGAGTGTCAACTGGATGTGACCAGATATAGCTTCCACTTCCAACACGGCTAAGCCTGTTATGTTTACAGGCGGTGTGTCTCGTGACCTGGTGATGTCAGGAGCCCCATGTACTCCAGTGGCTTGCTCTGGTAACTAAGCCTTAAAACACAGTGGATCCACAGTTAAAAGTCCCATCACACCTGGCACAGTGCCAGCCTTTACTCCAGCTCTGTCCGCTCATTTGTGTACATGTATGTGACATAAACATGCATATCTGGTACAGGCAAGGCCAATCAGATTTAGCTTATAGCCACTATAAATGGCTGCCAGCCCATTCATATTAGAACACAGAGGTTCTTCTGGTGACTGGGTCTCTGGCCTTCCATTTCCCTCTTGCTTCTGCTGTATACATTTTTCCAGTTGGATGGACATCCAAGGTCAATTGCACTTGTATGGATGCAGAGGTATAGCCACAGCTGGTTCACTCTATACCTGCCCCCTTTGGCTCATATGCTGATGTATACATGTACATGTAGCTCCAAGCATGAACAGGAAAACAAATCTGCTAAAATTAATGCTTATGTTGGCCTGAATGCATTCAGCCTGCATCAAAAGTTTCTTCACATAACATGTCAATAAACACAAGGCATTGGGCTGATCTGATTAAATGCCTTGGAGATAATGTGCTTTGTATTTACATCAGAGAGAGGTTGATAATTAGGCCTGTGTATGGAAGTCATTTAAGAGGTCATAATGTGGTATTGGCTGTCTGCAGAATGACTACATTATCACTTTCCCATCGGGGTCCACGCATTGCATTACGTGGAGCCCGTTATTATCTCTTGACGTTCGGTCCGTGTATAACGCAAACCCCTTTCTCATTACCATGGCAATGAGCAAGTTTCGTTTTTGTAAGTGTTTGGAGGTTGCAAAAGATGCATGTATTTGAGGCAGTGATAAGCTGTACAGAAGCATTAATATATTTCAAGAAATGTCATTTTACACATATTCTATAGTTTTACCATACTTTGGTTGGAAAACATAACTTTTATACATTTTAGGGGAATTTTCATTAAAAAATCAGTTCCTATGTTAAACCATTGTCATGGTAAAATTTACTATTCTATATCAGTACGAAGCAAAGCTATCAATCTTCATTTCCTGAAATTCAATAATCATTTTTGTATATTATACTAACAGTCTTTTCTGTCACACAAAAAAATAAATAAATATGGCTTCAGTATTTAGTATTTTGCATAAAAATGATAAAAACACCAGACACAGGCTGCAAACCTATTGAAAAAGCATAGACGTGAAAGTATTATATCAGTGTGGAATCACATATAACTTTTAGCTTTCTTGACAAATTTGTTTTGAGGAAGCTGCTGTTTCCAACCAGAGTCAAGGCATGATGATACAGTAAAACCTGGTCAAACAAACCAGCTGTGACGGATCATCACATTGTGGAGTCAAGGCATGATGATACAGTAAAACCTGCTCAGGCAAACCGGCTGTGACGGATCATCACATTGTGGAGTCAAGGCATGATGATACAGTAAAACCTGCTCAGACAAACCGGCTGTGACGGATCATCACATTGTGGAGTCATGGCATGATGATACAGTAAAACTTGGCTAGATAGATTAGCTCACTATATAACGATGCAGATGACAAAACAATCATGTATGCCCACTCCTGTGTTAAACAGTTAGTTCACACACTTACACAGGAGTGTGTGAAGCTGGTGGATTGGTTTGAATTCAACTTAATGAAGGCAAATTTCAAACTATTATATCTTTTGGCAGTAAGCTTTCCCCCAGTAGTCTGCAGCTTAATATGAAGGATATCACAATTCAAGGTTCCAAGGAAGTCACACTACTCGGAGTTACCATCAATTTGAAACTTGCCTTCACTACCCACATAGCAAACCTTAGTAAAAGATCCTCCATTCTGTTAAAATACCTCAACAAAACTGCAGACAACTGGTTTACCAGTCTTTATATACTGTCAAATCTTGATCAGTGTCCCTGGCCTGGCACTTCTGAGGCAAAACGGCCACTGAGCAAATGCAGAGAATCCAGAAGAGAGCTCTCAGATTCATCTACAATGATTATATACCAACATATGAGATTCTAGGTATGTCGCAGCTCCCATCTCTTTATGTGAGAGGCATAAGAACTATGGCACTCCAGGCTGACAACAATTTTTCTTAAACAAGGACTTAGTTATCTGCACAATGTATTAGAAGGGAAAGATACAAAAATTTGGATTTAGATATAAAAATCTTGTAAAAATTCTTCAGGTAGAGTCAACTACATATGGTTTGAAATCTTTCAATACAATGCAGCACAAATGTGAAACAAACTACCAAATGAATTTTGTATACAGGTAGCTACAAATTTCAGTCAATTTAAAAGACCAGTAATAAACTGGAGTGGTATAAAGTATGTGTAGCTTGTCAGTAATATATCTGCTCTAGTATCCCACAACTGTATCACGGCTGAACAATCTTTAGTTTATGTATACATTTTGTATTTTAGTTACTTATTTCATTGTGTTCTAGTGGTATCTTGTATTTTAATCATATCTTTTCTTTTTTCTTTTTTATATATACTATTTGTAAAATGTTGGTAAAATAGCTTCGAGCTAATGTTCACTGTGTAACGATCAGACTGAAAATAAAGCTTACTTGAAGCTTGAACTCTAATTTCTTGTGTGCCTATTTTTAATAATGCAAAGGACTATACCTGATCAATTGCCACAGACAGGCTTAGATTCCAATACAATACTGGTATTCTCCAGAAAATTATGCCGCAAAAACCATGAACACATTTTGGTCAGTGTTAGAGGAAACCAATTGTTCCTGTGGAACTGGAAAGGCTGCTCCCGTGACAGACTGGTGTGAAACCCTTGTATGTAAGTTTGACAACTGTAATTCACAATTTTGTCATCCTGTGGGTCATCTTGTGAATATGTCTCCCCATGCAACCAGGGGGAACATACTGATTTTGCATCCTTTTCTTCCGCTTCTTCTTTTTCTTCAACACATTGTTGCATGTGTTGCGGACGCGATAACTCAAGATTGATTTGACTTGGGAAGTTGAAATTTTTTGTGAAGATCTTCCTATATATGGTCTTTCTTGGGATTGCAGATGGTTGACCTTGACATATTTTTCAAGGTCACATGGGCATATCATCTAAAATTGAAGCGGACACAACAACTCTGCAAGGATTTGATGTAGGAGGTTGAAATTTTGCATGATTATGAACCATAATACAAACTAGGTTGGGATTATACATGGGTGACCTTGCCCTATTGTCAAGGTCACATGACCACTTTTTAGAAATCATTTTACATGCACTCGAGAAAGATTTGACTTAAAGAGGTTGACATTTTGTGTGATTATGTTTCCATGTAAGACTTTTGTAAGACCTTGCTTGTGACTGCAGATGTATGACCTGGACTTATTTTTCAAGGTCACGGCATTTCATCTAAAATCAACGTGGACGTGACAACTCAAGACAGATTTGACTTGGGAAGTTGAAATCTTATGTGAAGATGTTCCTATATATGATCTTGCTTGGGATTTCAGATGGGTGACCTTGACATATTTTCAAGGTCACATGGGCATGTTATCTAAAATTGACGCATACGCAACAACTCTGCAAGGATTTGACTTAGGAGGTAGAAATTTTGCATGACTATGTACTATACTACAAACTAGGTTGGGATTGTAGATGGGTGACCTTGACCTATTTTCAAGGTCACATGTCACTTGTTTGTTTCTTTGCTTCCATGCTAATTGTAAATAATTTTATGCTAAAAAACACAAAAGTATTTGTCCTCCTCGTGAGACATGTAAACCAAGTGGAATCTTCAGTCCCTGATATAGCCCTGCTAATAATACTGGGTAGAAATATATTAAAGTGAAAATTTGCTGGGACAATGAGCTTCTATAAGAGTGTGCTTGTGCTTCTACATGGGTAACCTTTGCTTAGATTTTGAAATGTCAATAAAGAGTGTGCCTTCACCATATCTGTAGATCATTGGAATCGTTATGCCTATTTATAAAAATAAGGGTGACAATAGCAAGGGCACATGGGGAGACATTTGATTTTCTGTCGGAAAATCAGCCTGTTCTGGTTTTGGATTGCTCTTGTATACTTCATCGATATTGTGTCTTTCATCTGTATTAACAGCTGTTACACCATATGTAAGTCGAAGAATGTTCAGATACAGTAATGATGGTTATGGTAGGAGTTCTACAGTAGCATGTCTATGGAGAGGTCCACTCTAGATATGTTGGGAGCTTGGGTGTTAAATACATCAATGGAGACAACATTTAAGTGGGGTACCCAGTCATAGTCTCCCTCCCATGTTTGGAGCCTATGTTGAGTGACCACCTTAAGGTATGTCCTGGGAATGCATATAAAGGCTGTGTACTTTGAATTGAGGGGACACATTAAGAGTGCATGTGCACACAGTAAGTCAGTGTTGTTATTATATTGTTTTTGTTATGCAAGAAATGTACAACACCATTTTGTTTAAAAAAAAAAAATGTTTATGTTCTAAGCTACATGTATGTGGACTGTGCTATGAAAAAATCATTTCAGAGTGTCAAATACTGACCTCGACATCAAAACCTGTTCATGTGGAATGATACATACACATACATATGTACATGCTCAATTGATGTGATGCCAGCCGTACAAGTTGTCAACAGGAAATCTTTGACATGTGCCAAAAAAGAAACCAGGCACCTAAAAATAGATTCTTTTAGGTGCGTAGTGTTTGACATGGATCATTCAAGTAGAGGTGTAACTTTCGAAATGTAGGTTAGTCTTGCCTATAACATGAAGTACATGTACAGAATTACCTGCCAATTAAAGACTACCCTTATGAAAGACCACCTGCCTTTTTATACCACTTTTTAACATATTAATTATATATTGGGACCGGAAAAAAGTGTTCGGTTCGTGAGGTGTTCAGTATAGGGAGGTTTGCTTAGATAGGAAGTACATATTTGGGAACCAAGAAATGGTGTTGAGTATAGAGAGGTGTTCAGTATATGGAGGTGTTAGGTTAGAGAGGTTTCACTGTATAGGTTAAACAGTGACACTGGTTAGCTTATGGAGAGTGAATTAAGAGCTCGGACTGCAGTGTAAGGTAATGACTACTAGGAAGTGGTTCTGGACAAAAAGACACGAATACTTTACTTAGTACTTTTCTTGTTATTTGTACCTCTTGTGAGAGACAACCTGTCTCATAAGACCACATGTTGATCCACCCTAGGGGTGGTCTCTGCTGACAGGTACCACTGTATAGCCTAATTAATAGTGGACAGAATACTAAACTGTGTCTTGGAAGATCGCCTATCTATAGGACTTCACACTTTCAGTGCTACATTTTGGACCGAGTCAACAGCTTTCCTCAGCAAGCTTTGGCCACAATGCACCCAAAGTGTACCAAGGAAAGCAGTTGACCTGGACTATTATGTTCTTTATACTTTTAGGCATGCTGGTACTTGATTGAAAGGCCTGACAACAAAGAACATGAATCTAGTGCCTATATCATAACTCATTTACAGAACTGTCTCTTTTAGTAGTTCAACTGAAGTCACTGTGGGAACTGACAGAGTAAACCAAGCCATACTCTCAAAATAGAAGGTCATTCACTGGACATATAAAGTATGATAAATGGCAGTACATAGTACAGTATAGGTATGCATGCAGACCAGGCAAAGTAGGATGAAATATTCCACTCAATGTTGTACATCATCTTCTTGTATACACATTACTAAAAATTACAGTTTATATATCCAGGATAATTAAAAGCTAGGTCATCACTGAAATCATCGTCATTCCTCATAGCACTGATGCTGGTACCCCCCCCCCCCCAAAAAAAAAAAAAGAAAAGGAAAAGAAAAAAAAGATGGACATCATTTGTTCTGTGAGAGTCTTTTATTCAAATGATGCATATTTCATTATGGTCTTGAAATAAATAAATTTATCAGTTTTAAGGACTACTATTGAATCACATTGTTCCAGAAAAAATAATTATTACAAAACGTGCTTCATTAGTAGATATCAATAACTGAACCAATTAATCCTTAAATGTTAATTTCTGGACAGAATCAGCAGCTTTTCCCAGCAAAATACAAGGAAAGATGGTGACCTGCAACATGCACTTTCTGTGGGACCACCCAGTGTAGACCAGACATACTGGTATTTGAGTAGTACATCTTTGCATGAGGAATACTAATCCGGTATTATTCTAATAATTCAAATGAGTCTGTTTGTCATGACTATCACTGAAAGGGTTAATTGTGTGAAGTCATCCACCAGTTATAAACATGGTGAGTAGGAATGAAAGGGGAGCTGCTTGTTGTAAAGGCAATTGTCACTGCTTGGAAGGTCATTCGCCCTCTGAGGTGCGTGAATTCTTAAGGTGACCCTTTTGGGACTGAGTTACCCAGGTTAAGAGTATATCTCTGCACACAAAGGGTGCAGCACACCCAAAGCCCATGGAGGCAACCTGTTGAACTGGTCCAAAATACAACACTAACAGAAGCTCGTAGCTGCCAGGACACTGCGATGATAGGAGCCTGTCCCAGGTCTGATTAAACTGGAATGTTACATGTACATGTAAAACCTTATCTTAACTGAATACACCTGTGTCACACCTGACGGTGGCAAGGTCCACAGTCCACACATGGTTACACGTAGCACCTCTTGCACTGGTTCAGGAATGCTATACATGTACCTGGAAGTAAGTACATGCAAGGTGTATTGTCAACACTGTCATATGACACTCTACTGCCTCATCATCATAGCAATTGGGGCAGAAAAAAATTAGCTTATTTTATGGCAGCATGTTCATTGAAAATGTGCAGGTGCAATTACGTGTATTTGATTTAATATGGGTAAACATTTCATGGGTCGTTATATGTATGTGTACGGTATCAAGACAATTTAATATGAAATGGCAGACCAAGTAATCAGTCTTTGGGTCATTTGAGCACACTGTCTTCAGTCTGCACATTCGATAATCATGCAATTTGTACAAATTAATTGCTTGTTAAATCAAGGGAATCCATGAAGCTCTTTGCTGGAACACACAATGTTTATTTGTTCAATTGAAGTTTCTGCATACATGTACATGCAACTGTAAAGTTTAACCCACAATGAACAGATATTTGAGATGGGGCAATTGTAAACATGGAGCTCTGTCTGTCATGTGCATGTACATTTACAAAATATACCAGATGTATCAGCTACATTTGTAACAATTGAATAGTGCATGCAGTCAATTACACACTTCTGCTATGTACGGCTGTGCGGAAATACATCAGCACATACTTCTTCTTGCTACAATGTATTGATTTTTGATGGTTGCTCTCCTTTTAGATATGAGTTATTTCTGTGCTGATGAGTTATGCGTCTTCTGTATGTTTATCTACAGAGGAGCTGGAAGAGTTGTCAGGTCGACTGAAAGCGTCCAGGCAGCGAGTGGCAGAGTTAGAGAGGAACTTCTCCACGGCCAGTTCGTCCAATCAAAAACATGAACAGGTAAGCAATACTTAAGCCCCCACCCCCTTCCCTCCGAGACTTGAGTGCAGGGCTTACCCTGGCATGGGTTGGGTTCTTTGAGCCTAACCGCCGTCAAAATGGTTGAAGCAAATGACAACTGACATGCAGACAGTTCAAAGAGAAAGGCCTTTGCATTTGCTACAGTTCACTGAAAATCACATCATGCAGAATGTTGAGAAACACAAATACTGTCCAAAATAGATCATGTGTGTAGCCACTGAAATATGCAGAGTGGTACGGCAGTCACACCGTGTGTGTCCAGTCAGTGAACAATGGACCTATTTCCATGGGCCTGTAACCACCTGCTGAATATTGAAATGAGATGAGAATACAGTACAATTACATGATCAGATTCTCAATTAAAAAGAAGCCTTCATTCAAATAAAGCACACCTCAGCTAGAGGCGATGGCTTTTTGTATCATTTGATGAACATTACAGCTGCTGGGGGAGCAGCTGAAGCATGATATACCAGGTCATGTGAAGGCTGGGTACTAGAGGCTGTAACCACCTAAGAACTGTACAATATGGAATGAGTTCATTTTGATTTGGGTCCCAGGGAACTTAATACCAACCCAGGAAGTCCAAGATAAATAGTGGTGCCCTGGAGCATATATACAGGGGGAGCAGGGGGACAGGTGCACAGTATGATCCTATTTAGCATACAAGTATAGACCCATATCTTTTACATGGATTGTGAGACAGGCCAAGCCTATGTAAATCACTCTCCATGGCACAGATGTTGGTGTATACTTTCCTACCCAATTGTTTGGCGGAGGAAACCGAAGGACTCAGAGAAAACCACCGTGTACAGTCAGAGTTTGTAGGAACTCTTTGCACTTGCATTCCCGGCCATGAATCTAAACCCGGGCCACAGAGGTGAAAAGCGAGTGTGTTGCATCTCTGCCAACCTGCACGTTTAATTTGAGAATTATGGCAAAGCATAGCCGCAGTGCTTATTGTTATAGTGTGTGGGGTTGGGGTGGTTTTTTTTTTTTTTGTTTTTTTTTTTTTTTTGTTTTTTTTTTTTTGTTTTTTGGTTTTTTTTTTTGGTATTTTTTTTAATGTTTTTAATCACTGAAAGGAATCCTAGTGCTCATTGATTTTTGAGAGAAAAGCGAAAAAAAAATAATGTTTGGTAAAATGATCTTTGCCCTCCGTGAATCCTGAACTAGACTTTCATTTTAATCAATAAGTGTACGTTATGTGCGGATGCATGACAGAATTTAAGAATGAGATACAGCAAATTGAAACTTTCAGTGAGAGCATAAACCGATAAAACAGGACAAATAGCTGCAACAAAGCAGTAATATTGTCACACATGTGTCGACCAGACATCATCTTTGTAGGGACTTGAGAGAGTGTCCATCTTGTGCATAAATTAATCTTCACAGCGTATGAAAAACAGACTTTGAGCCAAAGGGGTGGAGTCTATAATTCCTATACCGAAGTCCAAGGAGATTAACATACTAATGCTCCTATATCACACACCATAACCTACTTATACTCCAATATCACACACCACAACATACTTATACTCCAATATCACACACCACAACATACTTATACTCCAATGCCACACACCACAACATACTTATACTCCAATATCACACACCATAACATACTTATACGCCAATATCACACCACAACATACTTATACTCCAATATCGCACACCACAACATATACTTATACTCCAATATCACACACCATAACATACGGGTAAAAGGCTCCGAAACATGTTGAGTAGGTACCCGCTCAGTACCCTTTAATTTATTTGGGCTAATACAGCCTATGTCAAAGTTTTACAGAGGAGCATGTGCAATATGGACAATAGTAATTCCATATGTATATAGGTTAGACAGGGACAGGTTCGCTTATGGAGAGTAAAGAGTTCGGACTGTGGAATAGGGTATTGACTGCTAGGAAGTGGTTCTGGGCAAAAAGACACAAATACAATACTTAAACTCCATACTAATGCTCGAATATCACGCACCATAATATACTTGTGCTCCAATATCACACACCATAACATACTTATACTCCAATATGACACACCATAAAATACTTATACTCCATACTTATGCTCCAATATTACACACCATAACATACTTATGCTCCAATATCACACACCATAACATACTTATACTCCAATATCACACACCATAACATACTTATACTCCATACTTATGCTCCAATATCACACACCATGGAAAAGTATTTACAAATTTTAGCAACATAATTTTGGCAAAAAAACCAAGAATCACGGGCACTGACCTTGACCTTTTTGACCTGTTACACCTATACCTTCCATTCAATGTTGGTAATAGGCATGCTTACCATAAAGAGAAGGTTATAACAGTGCTGTACGTATCAGACCTTGGGGTATAATGGAGAGCAAGCTGGACTCAGCTACATCTACATCTACATACAATTCTAGGTCCAAACCCTGCCCAACTGCACAATTTATTTTGGGGTGTGGTATGGGTGTGTTTGGAAGATTGGGGATTAAAAAGTGCAGACCAAAATTGTTTACGTTTCACTGGCACTTCAGATACGTCGGCCAGATATATAGTTAAAATAAATCTGCTCTGGGTGGATGTATTTCAAATATTCCTCAGATCAGACAAGTTCTATAAAAATAGACCGCCCAAAACAAAAGAAATTGTGCTCAGAGGAACACAACACATCAATCAGCACGTTGTGCACCACTGTGCTCATGTAGTGGACTATAGGGCTGATTTTGACACAATTTTCAGGTGTCTGGCCTTTCTTAACCGATGTTTGAAATTAAGTACACTCCAAATTTGGAAACGAAACATAATGGCTGAAGGTTAACCAATACAGTAAAATGGGTTACATATAGTTTACCAGGGTTACAAACTGAAGTGCTTTACATCTGAATATCCTCCCCCCCCCCCCCCAAAAAAAAAAGAAAAGCAAAAAGTGAATAGTCTCTGCCGGAGCAAAACTATTGCAATATCCCATTTATTATTGTATGCAGGTGCAAGTCTGTTGTTTTCTTTCTGTATAATTGGAGGAGATTTGTACACTCTTGGAGAAGATATTTTCAGATATAGGTGGTCACAAAACATAAATTGTAAGACATAGACTTCCAAATTAAGTCCTTCATTTTTCAGGAAAAGCAGAGTGTGTGCCTTTAATGAGCCCAGGTCTAGTAGGGTGTCGTTGATCGTGTCAAGATCAGGGGTCTATAGCTTTGATCTCATGGTAGAAATAGTTCACTTGCCTGTCACACAAAGGCAAGGGCACCATTATCTTAATTATAAGGAACGAGATTTCAATAAAAAAAAAAACCTTTTCGAACCTTCATGGGTGTGCCAGCTTGCCTCGCGAACGAATAATCCATATGTCTATCTCTGGGGGTCATTGGGTTGGATGAGATACGCAGCGCCACTTGTGGCAAAATGTGCAACAGGCCACAGTAATTTCACAGCAGGCTACAGAAGAAAACTTGTCTATCCCTTTAGCCAATCACAGACTATATGGCTGTACATGGTATAATAAATCATGATGTTAACTTTACATCATATTTTATTAGTTGCAAGAGATGTTTCCAGGCAGGTGTAGATCAATATATTTATATATTGAGCTAAAATATTTGGCTGAAGGCTAATGTCACATATTTAGGTGGCCATAAGAAAAGACTGAAATCCTCAGCTGGTCAACTGTACATTATAGTACATGTATTTAAACAAGTGTTAAGTACACACAATGCCATGGTCCATTGTGGCAAGTAACTGAGGAACTTTTCATGCTGAATCCAGCTGTTGTTGAAATCCTGTTTCTGGCATGTATGCTTGAAAAAAAGTGTTTGTTTTGCAATCAGAGTTACTAGAAAAACTAGGAACAAGACAGTCACAGAATGCTGTACGAGACGACACTTTACTGCATCATTTCATGTCTGAGGTCAAGATGAAACTTGCAGATCTCAAGTCCTAGTGGTAACTTGGCAAGAATCTATATATGGGTAAACCTTAGGTATTGTAACAAAATATTACCCCTAGAGGCATATGTCGTTCAAAATGTGTGTGTAAATGCTGAGAATATTTGCTGGAGAAATGTTTATTTTTCAGTCTCAAAACAGCCTGGTGTACTGTGATTTCAAACAATGTAATTATGGGTAATATTCAGCTTGCAGGTTTAGTGTGACAAGGTGGAAAATGAAATAGACTTCTGTAAATATTAAAGCTATGTCTGCCCATTTGCATACAATTTGAAGTGTTTCAAGCTCTGGGACTGCTTTTTGTAAAGCCTCAGGATACAGATTGATGTGGTATCATTGTGTGAAATGTACATTACAGCTGTGGGTAAAAACAGTAAATTAATAATAATAGTAAAAGTTAGGATTGCCAAGTCTTTTTTTTTTAAAGGGAACTGCGGTACATTTTACATATAGTATGTTTTGTGACCACAGAGTGGTCAGGTCAGGCACTTGCAAATAATGGGTTGTGATGGAGTGAAATTTTCTGGTGAAAGAACAAACACAAAAATGAGCAGGTTTAACCTCCAATTATATATGAAGACCATGGGATGTTGAAAATGTCACGAACCTCTTTTTTTTAAACACTTATGAAGAATTCAGTAATTGGCCAACATTTTTTATGACAAACTCTTGGTGCTTCAGACCCAAAAGACACCAAGCAGAATTGTTTAAACGGTTTTATGCAGAGGGGAAAGATATATTATAAAGATATTATTAAGAAATATTTATAATTTTAACCCTTGGAAAGGTAGTTTCATTGTTCAAAGGATAGAACTTGTTCTCTTTGACCAACTCATAGGTATTGAAATGACTCACAGAGCCAGAAACTGGTTGATTAATGGCACTTTGCCATGTGACGAAATATGATGTTATGCTCTTGTTACTAATCTTACTTTGGTGGTCCTCATTCAATATCTTCAAAAATTTGGAGAATAATTAAACATTTATGCACTGGAAAGTAAATAAAATTTACATAAAATTGTGATAACATACATTATTATGTAAGTGGTTATTTGTGATGCAAGTTTGGGTGGTCTTAATGCAGGCACAAATCTCTGTACTGATGCATTATGTGTGTAAAATACCTGAAAACAAATAGAGCCTATGTTAAAATTCTGAAGAAGACTGTGATAATAGTACCTCCATGTGTGTATAGGTTGGACAATGACAGGCTAGCTTATGGAGTGTAAAGAGTTCGTAATAGGGAATAGGGTAATGACTACCAGGAAGTGTCTCTGGACAGAAAGACACAAATACAAAACTGGAAGCTCATTTAGTCAACTATCTAGCAAAATGCTGACCCCATGTTTCTGAAAGTAGTGGCCCAATCATGTTAATGGTAACTTTCATACATATAACTTCAGGACATTGGGCATCATGTAGCATAGACAGATGTAGGGAATGTGGGGAGACAGTGTTACCATGGTTACAGGATATGATATAAGTATAGCCATTGGCTGTAATCACTGTAGTGTGATAGAGTCTTCATTCATAAATGGCCCTGAGCTATATAATATATATACGTACATGTATAATGGTCAGTCAAGTGACTTTATGGTACCTTCATGTCTGTTTAGTGTTCATGCATGTGTCTGTAACCCTTGTAGGTCAGTGACACCATGCTTGCACCATTTAACGTAATGTATAACTCTGTGTCAAGGATATAAACTTGGATGGAACTGCAGTGTTGCCTGTCATGTTGATCAGTTTATTATAAAAAATGGACTGTGTTTCTGTATGGCATAAATTAGTGACACCAGAAAGAGTATCGTCCTATGACTCCTGAATCAATCAACCACCATACAAAGTTTGGAACAAGAGTTTTAAAGTCCACCTTAGCCGTACATGTACAAATAATAAAGTCCAAAATTTAAGTTGAAAAATAGGATTTTTACCCCGCGGCCCATAAGGCCGGAGGGGTATTGTCGTCACCTACGCATCCGTCCATGCCTTGTTAATGCCATGTCTCCAAAAATACTCACTGTACAGCGACCAACTTTTTATCATAGGGGTTATTGAGGTGCTTCAGGTGCCTATTGAAAAGTAGGTCATTAGGTCTCATTTTTAGGTCACAGTACTACATTGCAAAAAAAAAAACAGCGTTAACACATTATCTTAAAAAATATTGAATGTAGCTTCATCAATTATTAATGACTGTTGGACCTATGGATGCCCCACATGCCTACTGAAAACTAGGTCACTGGGTCACATATTCAGGTCACAGTGCTGCATTGAAGAAAAATGGCCATACCATATCTTCGAATATCAAATTACTCATTGTAACTGGACCAATTATTTATGATAGTTGGTCCTAAGGATGCTTCAGGCACCTAGTAAAAAGTAGGTCACTGGGTTATATATTTAGGTCACGGTGCTGCATTGAAGAAAAAATGGCCTTGCCACGCCATATCTCCAGAAATACTCACTTTACAGAGACCAAATTTTTATAACAGAAGGCTATGGGGGCGCTTCAGGTGCCTATTGAAAAGTATGTCACTAGGTCACATATTTAGGTCAGGACTACATTAAAGGACAAAACGCCATTAACACAATATCTAAAAAATATTGAATGTAGCTTCAGCAATTATTTATGACGGTTGGTCCTCAGGATGCCTCAGGTGCCTATTGAAAACTAGGTCACTAGGTCACATTTAGGTCACAGTGCTGCATTAAAGAAAAATCGCCTTGCCATGATATCTCTGCTCATTGCATTTGCACCAAAGCTTTGTCATTAGGTTAAACAAAAGTAACCTGACCTACTGGAGGGTATTGTCGTCACCTACGCCTCCGTCCAAGTTTGTTTTGTTTTTTGTTTTTTTAACAGTTTTTGGGGCAAATAACAAATTGACAGGAATGAATTGCTTATCATTGCTTATTACTTATCATGTGTCAAATGTTGTCCGGCTTATGGTTTTGTCTCCATGCAGTTATTTGGAAGTACAGAATGTTTTGAAAGAGTATTGTAGATAGAAATAGTCAGGATAGCATGGTGTCGCTCAACAACTTTCCTTACAAATATGTGTACATGTGTGTGTGTGTAAATCTATATATATATATATATATATATATATATATATATATATATATATATATATATATATATATACACTTGCATACGATACATGGTACATTTGAAAGCAATTGATACAGAGCATGCACAGGTACAGTGAGATGGCAGGGATTTGTTGTATACATAAGAGATGTAGACTTAAAATGTGGCTATGAACTCGTACATATATCAAATATCTTTTACTAAAATGCAGGGATAAGATATGTACCCTCACTAGCAGTCCTTACTCCTTTTAAAACACTTTGCACATTCTACTGTGGTGTTTATATTTACATTGTCTCTTATGGTATGTTCTTGCCTAACAATTCTGCAATGTCTATTGTATATTTCTCACTGATTATCTGCATGTTTGTGTTAGTTAGCCAGGGTTGCTGCACCCTCCGCCAGTCCTGTCACTAGCTCAGTGTATGGTAACCACGGGTACAAATTCATGATAATAAAATATCTTTTATATAAAGAGACAGACTGTACATTGGGACTGATACCTGCTGAGATCCTGCAGGTCCACACCCAGCATAGAAAGCTAGTCCCGGCCTCCTCAGTCTTTCCTTGCTATAATAAAGACTAGTATACATGCGTACATTGGTATCACTGGAGTATTGTAGAGAATGCCGTGTAGTACGTGTGTGGCACTTAGTTTGATACATGCCCTCTGGCTAGTCCTATTTATAAGGCATCAATCTCTAATTAAGATTTGTTTCCATATGAAACCAGTCATTGGTAGCTGCTGGTCCAATCATACAGTACACATTAAGACTGATCACTAATGTCCACATGCATTAAATGTGTCTCCTTCCATGTATATTAAAGATCAAAATTTTTGCTCTTTAAAGTATTTGTGGCTGCCGTAGGAGGTATCATTATGTATGTTGTGTTTTTGTGTGCTATGTTAGGTTTATCTTGGGATGTTTCATAATGTATGCTCAGTTTGTATTTCTGTCTCAGCTGTGTTTTTCGCGTGTCCGAAGCTGTGTGGCCAGTGGGGTAATCAGAAAATGTAAACATTTGGTTTGCGCCATCATTCCAGGGAATAACAGGCTGTTATCTCAGAGCTATTTGTAGACAGTTCAGAAGGCTTCAGCCACAGGAAATTCAATAGCAGTGTTCATAAATGGAAAGACGATGAGTAATCTGGAACCCTCCTACATAATGCAGTTAAATGTTCCTTTCTATTTTCTTTTGCAGTCCAGCAAAGAAATGTCCAAAGATGTAGACAGATTAAAGATGGAGGTGTATAAGTTAGGGTGAGTATTGTATTTTGTTGCCAGTGGGTGTCTTGACATTATATTAATTTCATGAAGAAGTTGTAACTTGAACTATTCATGTCAATGGCTGTGAGAATTAGGATTAAAAGTGTTCTGAAGGGGTTTTTTGTTTTGTTTTTGTTTTAAATTTGTTTACTTGTTTGTTTTTCTGAACAAGACAGAATTCCTGGTAAAATACAAGAGACTAAAAAGGAAAGCAATCTACACTTCCTTGGTGACTGACACAATTACAATATGTGGAAATGTTCTGTTTTCATAAGTGATCTTATCATCAGAACTGTGGCGGTCAGAGTATGTATCTAAGAAATAAATGCTGTTGGAGCGTACATCGGTGTACTAGATGTTCTTTTTCATGTAAATAAACTGCTGTGTAGACCTATATGATTTATACTACAAAACAACAGAAGAATCTGGCAAGTTGTGATGAAAATTGCTCAAAAAAAATTGAAATGAAAAATAATATTGGGACAAATTAAGAATGTCTTATGATTGTAGCTCAGATTATGATCATGTGAGTGTAAGTTAATATGATGTGTTACAGAAAATCCAATGAAGAATGGCAACAACAGAATTCAGAGCTACAGGAAAAGTTACAGAAAAAGGTGAGCAGATTTGCCTGTTGAACTGACCTTGTGTTTGTCTTTCTTCCTTTGAAGTCAAGTGAAGTTAAGTGCCAGTGATATGTGTGTCATCATTTTGTATCAACAAAAACTTTTGGATGCATTAAAAAAATACCTCAAAGATACAAAATGTAGATACTGTTTGTACTTATTTTGCATACTACATTACATGTGATAATGCAGATAGGGCACTCTGTATTTTTATACATATTAATTTGTTACAGTGTTTGGCTTCCTATAGCAAAAGTAAGCTCTCTTTCTCTCAGAGGGAAGTAGGTTTTCATGGTATAAGCTGAAGCCCAAATTACAGTGAAGTGATAAAACAATGTCCCAGCATGACAGGGTGTTAAGAATGGTCTGTTTATGATTGTTAAATCACTCACTGATGGATTCGGATATTGAGGCACACATGATATTTTTTAATTTATAGTTTTGAGGCTATTGAAAAACTTTCTTACCCCGGGAATTGGAGAATATCATTTCTTTTCAAGTTTTCATCCTGTATTGTAATAAAGACTGCAGATACAAGACAGTGTATCGCTGCTACCAAAGTATGTTATTAATGACCTCAGTGAGCTGTCCTCTGTAAGTAACTTAAGTCATTCCACCCTGATATAAGATCGAGTCAACAGGTTTCCTTGGCACACTCTGGGCGCAGTGCGCCCAGAGTGTGCCAAGGAAACCTGTTGACCATGGGCATATAATTTGGAATGATCTTCCATGCAAGTTACATCCCAAATTTTATAAAATAATCCCTAAATTAGTAAAATACAATTAGCAGACGACATTTAAATATTAGCGGGAAAAAGTGTCATTAGGGTGGAATGAGTTAAGTCTGTAATCCTGAAGAAACCAGCCAGAACTTTTTACTGATACATTTAGTGGTAATGTAGGCACATTAACCTTAATTTTTTTTTTTTTTTTTACATGAAAGACCTATAACCATGGCTTGCCAGCAGACGAGAAAAGCATTGACCCAGACAGTGTGTGAACTATCGTGACCATTAAATTTGGCATATAATTGTGAATGTTAGGGTCATAACAACAGTAACTTTGGCTTTCAGTGAACAAGTCAGCGGCTTTTACTGTAGCATTCCATGGAAAGGTGTGGCTGGAGAGTGCTGGGTAAAGCTTTTGACAAGTACCATTACTGACTTTGAAGGAAAAGTAAAAAATAAGAGGCAGAGTGTGACCAGTTATAACACTATGTGGTCATCTTTATTGGGGGGGGGGGATTACAAATGTATGCCAATACAGCAACGTGAAGTCTCTGAAGGTCATGTGATTGGAAGCCAGTGCTGTACACACGCGACAGCTCACTCAACAGGTGACCTAAAGTTGGTATTCACACAGAAAGGTTTCCTTATTTTCAGGTTTCTGAGTGTAGCCAGATAGAAAATACTGTGATAGAGCTGAAGGGGAAGCTGGAAATGGCAGAGTTATACAATCAGCAGGTCAGTGCTTCTCATAAATATGTACAAGTCATGGACTTTTTATCATAAGTCATCCATCTGTTCAAATTTTATCTTAGCAAAGTATGAGTAATTACAAAGACTTTTTTATGATTCATGCATTTTCACTTTTTAAAGGTCATGAACACATTTAAAGTAGGCTTGAAGGTTGTTTAAAATAAGATTCAGATTAAACCTATTAAAAAAATGCAGTCATATTTTTCTGAGTTGGTTAAAGAAGGGATATACATATTAAGTCATATTAACCATTAGCCAAATTGACCAACAGTATAGAAGAACTTCATTTATTTTTCATAACTGTACAAGTATTCAAGGCAGTTGTTCCAGGATATGACATCCTTAAGGTATTGCCTACAAAAGTCAGTAAGCAGCTAATGATGTTTCTGCTACTGTAACCATGGTAACCAGGCTGACTATATATGATGGTCACTTAGCCGCAGCACTGGCCTGGCTGGACCAGTGATAGCTATGTGAGGATGCCTGAGAAAACTGTCTATTGGATACATGTATACAGCATGCAGTGTCTATTCTGAGTCGGATTAAACTACTTCTGGAGTATTTTGGCTTAAAAGTAGGATATAGTAGAATTTTTGTGTGAAAAATGCTCATAATAGCTCATATTTGTAGGATTTTTGCCTCAAAATAAGATAATTCTCACACATGCATGCCAAATCAAGCACGTTAAAAGTGAAATAAATTCTTTTGTGAATAGGCTGCACCACTACCAATAAGCAAGGTTGTAACCATAGGCAGTACATTGTATTTCAACTATACAAGGTGTCATTTAGTCCCGTATCTATAATGCAGAAATAGCCCAATTTGATGGGTATAGACCTCATACATCCCCATTCTATTCTTAACTCTTTCAGTGTCAAATTTTGGACTGAGTCAACGGCTTTTCTTAGCACGCATTGGGCACCTTGCGCTTAATGCATATCGAGAAAATGTGTTGACCTGGGATATTCTCTCTCGAACTATAGGCTTGCTGGTACTTGAATTTAAGGTCTTTTTACGAGGAATACGAGTCTGGGATCCTCATGATAATTCAGGTCAGTTTGATTTAAGAAGATTGGCTTTAGTCTTGCTTGGCACTGAAAGAGTTATTATATAGTAGCGTCTGAATTAGTCCTGCTACAAGCAGAATATGGCTTTTAGTCTTTTGATGATAACATTTTGCTTCTACACAAAATTTAGGACAGAAAGATGTATAAGTTGGGTGATACTTGTATAAGAAGGTTTTGGCTGCTATCAACTGTCTAATGCTGAGATGTTGACGTGGTGTTTGTAGTTGCAAAACCAGGGAGAGGATGCAGAAACTCGGTCACAGATTGATCAACTGCTGAGTGAGAAAGGGGAACTGCAGGCCAAGGTGGATCAGTACATGGAGGCTCTGCAGAAGGTTGGGGCTGAGAGGGACCAGATTGTAGAGCAGTATCAGCAATATATACAGCAGCTGACCCAGCAGAATCAAGAGTTACAGACACAGGTACGCCACCTGCTGGATAACTTTAAAGCTCAAAATTCAGCCCACTTTAATAAGCCAAAAAAAGTACAGTAGTGAATTCTCCGGGTAGTACTGTCAGAATCAGAGTTTAGAGCCCCAATTCAGTCATTTTTATTTCTTCAAGGGGGAAAATATGATTTTGGTGTAATTTTGACCTCTTTTTGTGACAATATAGTTTAAAATGGTGAAGTAAAAGTCCTCCTGCCCTTACCCATTTTTGTTCAGTACAAATGTATATAATTTGAAACTCATTAATTAATTTGTATGGCCTTGTGTTTTGAACTGTGTAATTGTGGTAAATCCAAGGAAAGTGACTTGTAACTTTGGAAGTTAACAGACTTTAAACCATTTTTTCATCCAAAAGATAACAAACTGAAAATGTTGGTATGGCAAACAAGGGACAAGCTGGACCAGGTATGATGGGGTTCAAGGTCAATTCTCATTCAAAAGGTTCTACATTAAGAGGAAAATTGAAGAAACATTGAAACAGTTGACACATATAATATGTACGTCTGTTTAAGTCATTAAATGTGAGTGACTGTAAGTGGCCTCAGAAGAATGGATGTGGTATAATCACTAAAATACCTAGAATAAATAGGAGTGTAAGGTTAGCTCTTCTTATTTATTTAATGTTCGGGAAGAGCGGGACTCGAACCCGCAACTTTTGGCACCAGTCGCCAAGCTGAAATGGGAAACGCACATATCCACTCGACCAAATCCCCATTCTTAAAAAGAATGGTTCAATGGAGGTAGTTATGTGCAAGTGCCATATCAACACGCTAATGCAGTATATTTACTGAGTTATGCAGTCTAAGTACGGAGTCGGCATTTATTTCCAGAATCGGGGACTTAACCCTTTCCCCCTTGAATTAAGACTGAGTCAACAGCTTTCCTTGGCATGGGTTGGGCACTAAGTGCCCAACCCATGCCAAGGAAAGCTGTTGACCTGGGGCATGTGATCCTGATAAGTCTTATGTTCATTTCTCAGTCAAATTGTTTTTCATAACTGCTGAAATTAGTTGAAAACACTGAAGCAGACAACATTTGACCACCAGCCGGTTTTGGTCGGTTTGAGGGGGAAAGGGTTAAATCCGCCAGCATTAAGGAAATGCTGAAAATATTTATTTAATGTTCCGGAAGAGCAGGACTTATTTTACAAAGGAGCCACAATCCTTGTTTGCCACATTATTAACCCTTTGCCCCCTTGAATAAAGACTGGGTCAACAGCTTTCTGCTACAGGTTGAGTCCTGAACACAACCTATGCCAAGGGAAGTGGTTAACTTGGGGCATGTTGTCTTGATAGCACTCATGTGCAATTCTTCAAATTTTCATTTCTGTTAACAATAGTCAAAAACATTGAAGCAGATAACGTTATACCAGCAGCCTAGCACCAGTCAGTTTTGGCCAGTTTCAGGTGGAAGGGTCCAATGGGCAAAAACCATACCATTTGCAATAAGACATGACCTTGATTGAAACATGTTCTGAGTAGTTACCTGCTGAAGACCCTCTAATTTATTTAGGCTAATGCAGCCTATGTCAAAATTCTACAGAAGAATGTGTGCAATATGGGCAGGGCAATAGTTCTACTGCATTTTATAGTTCTAGCATATTTATATATGTTAGACAGTGACAGGATAGCTAACATAGTATAAAGAGTTTGGACTGCAAAACAGCGTAAGGACTACATGTACCAGGAAGTGGTTCTGGATGAAAAGACACAAATACAATATACAACTTACCAACCAAGGGTCTTCAATGGGAGGTATATTTCCTAGTCTGTGGTCTTAATTCACAGGTTGAGTTTTTTGTGTTGACAGATAAGCCAACTGACTGAAGAGAAAGACCAGCTGACAGGGTCAGTCAAAGAACTGGAAGCCATCATTGAGGACTTGCAGACACGCCAAAGTGAGTATAATATCACAATGTCAGGAATTATCCATGTGCCATCTTTGCTGTCAAGCAGGACCCTTTAAATATGTGGATTTCAGTAGTTCCTTGTTAGCATCAACCACCAATTTGCTGGATAAGAAGGTGGATTTAAATGTCCCCCATCCATATGATGCTGTAAGTGTGCCATATGGACCTGATCCAACTCTTGCTTTTTAAAGAACACATCACATTCGGTCTCATATTAACTCTGAGGGACCTGACACACAGGTATTGACATACAGTCATTTCACATTTAAAACTACCCCTACCAGCAAGGATCTGATGTAAATTTCATCTTCCCCTTCTTTGTCTTCAGTGAATACATTTAACTTCACGGGTTCTAGTTTTGGCAATTTTTTGCACCTCAGACCTTTCACCGAAACTTTAGTTCGCTATTTCTGTTATAATTCCTCTCCATGCCATGTTAAACATCCTGGTCACCTTTTCACTGGCTTCTTATTTTGGCAGTTTTGAAGCATCAGCAAAATAAGTGAAATTAAATGAATTCATAGTATGTCATTTGTCAGTAGCTTTTCTCTGCAAACTTTGGGTTCATTGCACTCCAAAGTATATTGAAATCAGCTGATGGCTCAGTCTTGAGAGGTTTTATAGTTCCAAGGTCAAAACTGTGTTGTAATACCTTTAAATATCGAAGAATAATTACTGCACTAAATATTCAAGTGTTTTCAATGTATAACATGAGCTGTCAGTTGTAATTCCGTGCAAGGACATTCAAGTAAACCAGCGGGGGAAAAAGGGTCAGTTGTGATTATATTTTGTGAAAAGAGCTGTACATTAGACATGTTATAACCCCCTTCGTCTTTGTCTGCGCAGATGCCTCCAGTGAAAGCAAAAGTGCCTTAGAATTGAGTAAACAACAGCAGGAGGAGATGAGTGAAGCCCTCCACAAGGTCCAGGCAGATTACGAGCAGCTCACTCAGAGATACCAGGCTCAGTTTGCTGACAATGCACAACTTAGCATGTGAGTGACTTGGGGCAAGATGGGCTATTTTGAAGAACAGTGCAGCAGACAAAAATTGCACGTACAGTGGAATTTTTATATTAAGGCCACCCAAGGGATTGAAAATATTATGGTCTTAACAGGGATTTAATTTGATTAGCAGTAAAAACAGGACTGTAAACCCGTGGTGTTAACATGGAAAATGGTGCTTTACACAGATGGTCTTAATATGGAGGTTCTACTGTATATGCAAATTATGGTACTATATTGACAAGTCAATTTCTTTCTTTCTTTCAGAAAGGCACAAAAACATAGAAAACTGGTACATTTGGTGCAAATAACGGACATGATTTTATGCTTAAGATATTACAGAGTAATTGTGAAACCTGTTTTTCTGGCATGTACAAAATAAACAGATTTTTTTCACAATGTGTATGTAGATGTATAAGATATGAAAAAAAAAAAACAAATGAATATGTGTACTTTCAAATGCTTACCAAACTGGCAAACTCATTGGAAATACTATACTTACAGTAATTTACAATGTAAATATGTCTGGTATATTTGTTATATGCATTGTCATTGAAATTATGATCTTGATGGACACAGAGACTTGTAGTCAAGAAAGGACACTTGAGCAAAAAGTATACTACAATATTTGCTTTACAACAGTTGACTGACACATCAAACAGGATGTTTAATTCATTGCCACTTTTGATGACGCTTTTAGGCATATACTCTTTCCTAAATGACACTGTGTACCTGCTGTAAAGCATGTTTTGACACTTGTAGGCTTGTTGAAGAAAAAGAAGCAAAAATTCTAGAGCTTGAGTCGTCAATGAGCCGACTTGGAGAAGACTCAATAGACAAAGAACAACTTCTTGAAAGCATGCAGGGAGATAAGATGGCACTCAGTCGAGCTCTTGCTCAGAACAAAGAACTCAAATCTCAGCTGGCTGAGCTACAGAATGGCTTTGTGAAGATGGTAAGTAAGGTGAAGTTAAATAGATAAGATAAAATTTCGATAACAAAGGTGAGACCAAGCTCAATTGCTTTCAGAAGTACCTGAAGAAGTACACCTGAAAAAGTACAGACAACACCAACTTAGACAAGCTTGACCTTTTAACTTCAGGCTTTTATGAACAAATGTGGTCATAGCAGTGATATAACTTCCATTTGACTAACAAATGCAGTCATGTAATGTCCATTTAATCAACAAACATGTTCATGTAGTCATGTAACTTCTGTTGAAGTTGAACTGGCCAAGTGATTTTTTACAAACACATAGCCACTCTACCTGACAGACACCATGTGATTTACCAAGGGACATGTGGTGTATAATTCAGCATAAAAAGATTTGATGTGTCTAGCATCAAGTACCAGGAAAAAAAAAGAATGGCAAGTGCATAAGGATAAATGAATACAAAGGTGAAGCATTATCTGTATTAGCCCTTTTCAGTGCACAGTAACAGACTTAGTCAACAACTTTCCTTGGAGCATTTTTGGAACAATGTGCACAAACCATACCAGGGAAAGCTGTTGACCTGGAGTGTGCGTCATTGATCTTGATAAACATTCAGGTGCTTGACTTTTGATTTCCAGACCAATGACAACATGGACCTGTTAACTCAGGTGTCTTCAGAACAGCACATATCAAAAGAGCTGGCAGCCAGACTCAGTCAACAGGAGGACGAACTCAAAGATATCCGAGAACAGGTACAGGATTTTGTGCCACTTTTATTTGCTGGTCTGTCCCAGTAGTAGTTCTTTAATGTTGTCAGGTTATCTGTTGTATGGTGCAGTGTACAGCTTGAATGGACTTAAAGACTGTGGCCAAGCTATTTATTGGTAAAGCCAGTAAGTGCTGCCACCTAGTGCCAACATTATTCACCACTGGTCTCACCTGGGTTTTTTCCCAACATTATTAAAGTCATAATTGATCCCCTGCCTGGCTTGGACTCCATTCAGGTCTTCATGCAGTCCCCACAGACAAGACATCACATGATATCTTTTCAATCAAAGTGCCTGTACTGATTAATTACCGGGTGGACAACTGTTTTCCAAATGCAGCAAAACTACAAAAAAATAAAGAATAACAATATTGCATTTACTTGAGGTGTTCAAACTAGAGGCTGCAGAACCAGTCACTGCTTACTGTAAGTGTATTATACTCTTCTTCAATTATTAATTTTTGATAACTTAGAAGTACAAAAGTAAAGAATCTTGTAAAAGAAAGCATCCTGACAGTGACCAAGCGCTGTTCTGCTTGACCACTTTGCAGTTGGTACAAAAAGAGCGACAATTGGAAGAGCTTCAAGACACAACGCATATACTCAACAAGAACATGTACACCAATGAGCAGTTAGCAGACAGGTTACGACACTTTGAGGCTCAGGCTCAACTGGTGGAAACTCTGCAGAGGGAACTCACTAATGCTCAAGTAAGATCTCTGGCCATACAGTGAAACCTGCATGTAAGGACCACTTCTATGAACGACCCAATTGTGGTCTCACTGGACAAGTGATCTATCATGAGAGATATGAACAACATTACCAATATTAACCCTTCAAGTGCTAATCATGGCTATAGTCATTTTATCGTCACCATTAAACTTAAAATGGTTAAAAGATTCAAATTCTTCATGAAGATACCTTTCATTCAAATACCCTCAAAGGTGGGCTTTGTCAACAGCTTTCCTCGGGGCACTTGGGCGCAATGTTTACAAAATGCCCCAAGGAAAGCAGTTGATTCAGTGTTAAATCAGCACCATGAGGGTTAAGCTAAGAACATGTAACATAAGTGGTCTGCCAAGGCAGGTGGCCTTCCATTTGAGTTATTAACCCTTCCCCCTCCCTCCCCCCCCCCCTAAACTAGCCAAAACAGGCTGGATGGTCTAATGTCTGCTTCTGTTGTTTTAAGATAATTTCGACAGTTATGAAAAAAATTTGACTGAGAATATTTTTGTAGGTGAGACCTATCAGGATCACATGCCCCAGGTCAACAGCTTTCCTTGGCATGGGTTGGGCTCTATGTGCCCAACCCATGCCAAGGAAAGCTGTTGACTAAGTCTTAATTAAGGGGGAAAGGGTTAACCAAATATTAACTTGCAGTATAGCTTCAGCTGAATTTATAACTTTGTTCATCATAAAAATTTGCAAAGTATTCCTGTAGTAAATCTCATAAAGTAAATGAAATAATCTAAGGTCCTGGTTTGTTTGTTTGTTTGTTTGTTAGTTAATCACTCATTTTATTTTAACTTTATTTCTGTGGCTTTAATTTTTATTTTTGAAAATTTATTTGTTTATTTTTTAAATTAATATACCCTATAAAAGAAAGGCTTGCAAAATTATATTATTTGCTAACAGGATGCCATTAATGCTCTGACGAATCAAAACAGCGAGCTTCGGGAAACCATGCTGAAGACACAAGAAGACCTGGTTACTAATGGTAACCTGGATGGGGAGAAGAGGGACGAAGTGGTAAGAGTTCAGCCTCCAGGAACGTGTCGAGAAACAAACAGGGATTCAGTCAGGTCAAGGTTGGGTTTCAGCAAAGGATATTAAAGGAAGACCCTCCAGATTGCGGGGTAGCATTTAGCTGTCACTGTTCTACCTTTATCATTAACATAAATGGCATTAGGACATGTGTTTGTTTTACTGAAGTAAATTTAAAGCACTTATATATTACTTTTCCAGTGTTTTTCCCAATTGGTATATTTTTTTATCCTTTAAAAATGCTGAACAGAAGTAGCATTATACTACAAAAACAAACAGCAGTCGCAACACTTGATACTGCCACAAAACACATTGTTTCTGCAACTTTGAACTTGGTTGTGGTTTATTGTGTGATTTTGTAAAGCATCAGACTATTAATATCCATACATTGTGACAGACAGTTCAGTCCTGTTCATATGTGCTTGTCATGGATGCCACCAATTGGCACGAGGCTGTAAGTTATGAATTATTACTTTCCCACCAGATGGAGTCCATGTCAGCCTCGGTACGGCAACTGGAGATGGAGAGGAATGAGATACTGGAACAGCTGAGGGAAGAACAGAAAACACGACAGGACTTGCATAATAAGCTCAAAGAACAGACCGATGCACAAAGTATGTGAACACTCTGCCATAATTTTCTGTTCGGGCCAAAACTGAAATATTTATATTCATACTTTCAACTTCCCTGAATAATCACAGATTAAGGAATGGACTTTGTTTGAAACCAAGAAGAAAGTGCAATTTTGCAAGAAGGATTTGTTAAAACAGTGATGCATGCATCATAAAGGTTGAGGGCCAGATGTAGTCTCTTAAGTTTCATCATGCAAGTGGTAAATCTTTAAAAGATTTGTCAAGGGTTACATCAGTAACAAAGATTAAAAACTGCCAGATAAATGTTTCATAGAGAGATGATTCCTGACAAAGGTGGTTTGGTTGCAGCACCAGCCCTGCTAAATGGAGACGTTATCAGCAAGGCTCAGTTTGATGGTCTGAGGGAGGCCATGGAAATGTTGGAGGTGAGTACAAGAGTATTAACAACACTGTCCTAGTAGGTACAACCAGATTATTAACCCGTAAAGTGCTATTCACAGCTACAGTTGTTTTCTCATTGCCGTTTAACATATAATGGTAAAAGATTCAAATTCCTCATGAAGATACCTTTCATTGAAATACCTGCAAGCCTTGTCTAAAGCAAAAAGTAGTCTTAGTCAACAGCTTTCCTAGGCACGCATTGCAAACAAATTGTCCTGAGGAAAGCTGTTGATTCAATCTTAAATCAGCACTTTAGGGTTAAGCGAAGAAAGTTGTATCAGATCCTGACCTGCTTCAGTTTATTCAGATATCGTTTACAAGTATGTGTATGTGTATTACACGATAATATTCAACACCTGTCTATGTCAAATGAATAAGGCATAATAGTGGGTGATTAAATGAGAAAAGGTATTGATCAGATGACACTGTTGAGATAAAACAGTAGTGAAGATCTTAACAGAGCTGCACAGACTCCAGGAAAAAGCTGAAGGAACATGAGGGATGATGTAGTGTGTGAACAAAGGGCAGAAAAATCAAGGACTTATAAAAAGGTAAGCACAATTTGTTTACAGAAGGCTCTTCACGTTATATTTGTGCATTGTTTGATGCAGACCAAGTACACAAAGGCGATGCGGGACAAGGCAGACCTAAAGGACCTGAACGAACAAATGGAACACAGCATCATGCAACTGCAGGGAGAAACAGATACTATAGGTAAGTCTCTAGTGGCCCAGGACACTATAGACTAGTCTTGAGTCTCACAGGACACTATAGACTAGTCTTGAGTCACAGGACTCTATAGACTAGTCTTGAGTCTCACAGGACACTATAGACTAGTCTTGAGTCTCACAGGACACTATAGACTAGTCTTGAGTCTCACAGGACACTATAGACTAGTCTTGAGTCTCACAGGACTCTATAGACTAGTCTTGAGTCTCACAGGACTATAGACTAGTCTTGAGTCTCACAGGACACTATAGACTAGTCTTGAGTCTCACAGGACACTATAGACTAGTCTTGAGTCTCACCTGACACTATAGACTAGTCTCGAGTCTTAGGACACTATAGGTCAGTCTAGTCTCACAGGACACTATAGATGTCTCAAGTCTTAGAGGACACTATAGGTCGGTCTGTAGTCTCAGAGGAAACTAGACTAGTCTTGAGTCTCACAGGTCACTATAAGTCAGCCTGTAGTCTCATAGGACACTAGGGTAGCCCTTTAGTCTCAGAGGGCACAGTAGGTCATTCTTGTCTCAGAGGACACTATAGGCCAGCCTCTAGTCTCACAAGACACTACATGCTTATATCTAGTCTCATAGGACAAAAAGAGCCAAATTAGTCTTATGGAACACCATTTACCTAGGTATTGCCTCATAGGACACCAGAGACCAGTCTCGGACACTTAAGGGCAACTTCAAGTGTCCTACATGTAGAGATAGTCCCTTTTGAAAACCAGGTGTTAAATAAGCAATGAAATATTGACCATGGGTGTCTTGAATTCAAAATTTTGAAAGAAAGTTGTTCCAACCTGTTTCTTGCTGTTTCTTGGTGTGTGAAAAAATAATAAAATTGTTAATTTGATTTATTATGGAAACAAATTTGGAGCAGGTGAAAGTTTGTAGGGTTTGAAAACAAAAATTATGAAATCTTCAGTGTTTAAAACTTAAGAAAACAATACATCCTACTGTCAGATTCCAGATTGTGTTAATTATCAAAACTCGTAATATTTTGGTAAAATACATGTGTATGGTTACATCTGAGTTTTAAAAGTCTAGAAAAGACTTTAAAACAGTTGTATCTTTTAAACTGTTGTTTCATTGAGCAATGATTTGCAAACTGTTATTATTTTAAGAAATTATAGTCTGGAGTATGATTTAAAATTGTTAACCACAGAATAAATGAGGTGGACAAGTTTTATTCTATCCTGAACTAGTATGTGTGTAATTATATGTGGGGTGCATTGCTACTGAATATAGAACCTGCTGAGCTGCTGTAATTATTAAAATGAGTTTACTGTTTATTCAGACAGATAAAAGCACCTGTATATTGCTGTTTCAGGGGAATACATCACTTTGTACCAGACACAGAGGTCCATATTAAGACAGAGGCAAGTGGAGAAAGATGATTATATCGCACGATTGGCACGGGAACGAGAGGACTTACAGGTGAGGCGGAGGAGGAGGAAAGGAACATCTCTGTGCCTTGACCGTCCATGTACTCAATTACTAAACGTCCTGAACAGTGTGCCCTGTATGTGGTTATGAGTCCAGTCAATGTTTTGAATCCATGCCACTGGACTGGGACTGTGCCAGTTGTGGGCAGTCCACACAACTCAAGCAAACAATGTTGTGGTATCACTGACTGTTATACCACAGGTTGGTGGCATCTGGCATGGAATGGCAGTAGTCAGGCACTGAGCACTTGTTCATCACCACTGATCACTTCCAGTACTTACACTTTAGTCTCAACAGTGTTGGGCGGTGGATGGCAGAGGCCTCTGTCACCATTCACCACTGATCACAGCCCACTGCCACTGAGCACCTTGAACAGCTTAGGGATTTGTATTCCAGGTCTAGGCCTTCGAAATTTGTAGCCAAATCAGGAAATGAAACAGTAATCACTGCAGAACTGGACCTAACTCTTATATAATTCATGTTACAATAAATTAGCCATTTGCAAATTTCTTTTAGCCAAATGAATGAAAAATTAGCATAGCATTTGGCTAATGGCACCAGCAGTCCCTGCAAGTGAGTGATAGGATGTATGTAATTACAGGTTAGAAAAGTAATAAAAAATCAAGTGTTGAAGAAATATATTATAACTTGGGTATAAAGTACATGTCGATAAACTAAACAATGAAGACACCATTATGAGAACAAATATCTTCCATTTTATTGCCACTTGTCCATGCTTTCACTAAGCTGAAGGGATGGCTGTGCAAAAGTATTCCTGGCATTTTGAAGCAGAAATGTTTGTGGGATAGATGCATTGTTGACAAGTTGACAACTTGTTGATGAATACGCCTTACAGACTCAAAAATGACTTCACCACTTTACAGTTTTTTCATAAATCCAGATATCTTGTCCACAGAATATCTCATGAACACATCACACTGTTTACGTCAAATTTGGTACAGATGACCTACAGGCATAGAGTACCTTATTAGATCTCATGAAACCTATTTTGATCAAATGTCAGTTTAACAAAATCTTCTTTGCTGGGAAACATGGAACGTATCATTAGCCACAAGTCTCCCTGAAGTCAATTTGCAAGAAAAATGTTTGTAATAGTTAATTGAAAAATTGATAGTTGTAGTTCTTCATGGTTTGTTGCAATATTTTCAAGAGAGATTCTTTCTACTGTCAGCTAAATTTGATTGTCAAATTTTGTTTTGTAGGAAAAACTTGGTCAGTTACAGGCCCTGGTAATGCAATTACTGGGAGAGAGGCAGATGCTGCACAGTTACCAAGACAATAACAACAAAAACATCACCATGGCAACAGAAGAAGCTAACCCTGGAGCAAAAGTAGACCACAAACACAGCAGAGCTCCAGGAGACAAACACAACAAACCCTTTGGGGCGCTGCACAATTCACAGCTGGAGGGTAGGTATTCTGACAGGAATTTTGCCGGTATAGCTGTGGCAGTCGCTGGCACATTGGTTTGCTGTTAAAAAGGTATAGACCCATATCTTTTACATGGATTGCGAAGCAGGCCAAGCCTATATTAATCACTCTCCATGGCACAGATGGTGGCGTATACTTCCTACCTACATGGTTTGCTGTTCTGAAGGCAGTAAAAATTCTCTTTGGTGTGCAGTGTATATTGTGTAAGGTGACGGTTGTGCAGCCTTCATACAGGTCCTTGAAATGCTTGACAGTACTTGAATTTGCTACTTGCTTTTTAAGGCCTTTAAAACCTGGAAAATCAAGGTTTTTGCAGTAAAGTGCTTGAATTTTAAATGTCCACTAATATGCCTTCCTCTTAGCAGTTAGGTTAGCTTGATCACCTCCTCCCCTCCTTCCTGTAGAAATCACAAACCAACGACAGAAGGACCCAAAGAAGAAAAATTGATTAAGTTGGACAGTCCTTGAATTTTGGTAAAAAGGTCCTGGAAAGGTCCTTGAATTTGAAAGCTGCCAAGCTGTATGAACTCTGGTTGTGTAATGTAGTGAAGCTCGTACATAGTGGGTACCCTAGGGACTGTCAAAAGGTATGCGCTATAGATACATTGTTGACAGGTACAGGCAAATTAACATGTAAAATATTGGAAATGGATCTGGACAACTGTGACCTTTGGAGCAGGTTTTATGATAGTTCACAAAATGTACTGTGCAAATTTTGTACAAGTAACCTGCAAGACCTTACATGTAGACTTGCATGTGGCAAGTAACCTTAACCTGTCAGCCTTACATGCGGACTGGCATGTAGCAAGTAACCTGCCAGACTTTACATGCAGACTTGTATGTAGCAAGTAACCTGTTAGACCTAACATGCAGACTTGTATGTAGTGCAAGTTCATGTCCTGAAGACTATTTAAATGTGAATGGTCACATTGAATAGTTGGGGTTGGGGGGGGGGGGGATACAATAAAGTTGTGCCTATTGTGTGCTGCTTAAAATTTATGTTCAGCCTGTTTAACCACTGGCACATTGATATATTTTAGATTCATGTAATATCTCAATACCAAGGTTCGTTATTGGTCACAAGTGTCACCAAGGCCAGACGGAGTCTGTTACTAGACCTAATTGTTACATAATAGTATGAGCTACACAGAGATTAATGTACCAGTGTCTCAGTTAAACCAACAGATCAATTTTGATGTGTCTGTTTGTAGAGAGGGTGAAGTTCACCATTAAGTGGCTGCCAGACCAGCTTCATTTGAAGTGAACAAACTGGTCAGAGTTGTTTTCACTTTTGATCTGGTGTGTCCAGTACTTGTCTTGTTTGTCTTGTGAGGTTTAATTTTCAGTTTTATATTGTGTTTCAGACTGGCCAGATTATACAAGCAGCGACACAGATAGTGATACCAGTGAAGTGGAAGCCATCATTGGAGAAGGTCAATCACCGAAATTAGGTCACCAACGAGGGCAGATAGACAATGATAAATTTCATAAGGACCAAGGGAACGAGGAGGAGCCAAGACAAGAAAACATTCCTGAGGACCACACCGCACAGAAAATTATGCATTTACTGACAGAACTTGGGACTTCAAATATTGTGGATAGGACTTCTTTCACAGAGGCTTGTATAATGCCATGTCCACACTGCTCAGGCAGGATACAGATTCTGTAACCTGACACCCCCAAACAGTCGAACCAGCAGGAATGGAATGGTCTAAATTTGGGGGTTGAAATGACAAAGCAATTGGTTTTACCAGAGAAAGGATATCTTGATCTGAATAGTGAAAGAATTATGTTAATCTTCTGTGATTCAAGTTCAAAGGAATACCAAATGAAAAAAGAATGTCTGTTCGCCTTGGTACTTTCTACTTCTGGATGGTCAGTCGATCACAAAATCCTTGTCCCAAGTCATATTTTGTCAAAGAGGCTCGAGCTACATGGATTTGACAAATACTGAAAAATGTGATCAAGTCACTGAATGTACACTTGTTTTAGGAAACCAATCAGAGGTAACCTGAAACATTCAAATGCTTTAATTCAGACTAAAATGTGGGAAGATTTTTGCCTAAGTCGCACGATATTGCTGAGTCCAGGGAAGAAGACATAGACTATGATTGTACATAACTGCTACAGTATATACACATATGTATGCACCACAAATATGACGAGGGACTACGTGTACTTTGTTTGAAGGCATTTGTCATTGCAGTGTGGAGGGTTCATGTGGTCTTCATCGACCTTGATTGATCAGAATTGGACCAGTAAGTGGCTCCACCTGGCTCATGCCAGCCACAGTGATGTGAAACAGTTGCCTGCATCTGAAACATATATATATATTCTGCCTTGGTGAAATTGTGTGTTGTGAACAGTCCACTTTCATCAAATCTGAGGGAAAAAGAAGTCAAAAAAAGAGTAAAAAAAACCACACACACATTATCCACAAGTGGTAATCTTGACAAACTTCCATCAAAGATGGTAATCTCAAGCTGAGAACATGATCCTGTGTCCAGTGATTAGTGGTTTTGGTATATCCCATGACCCTGGCTAAAGAAATTTTCACCTCGTCAAGTTTTGTGTAGGAGTTAAATTTCTGCAAAAATGTTGAAAACCACAAGTCTGGGCAGCCTCCACATTTATTTGTAACATTTCAGGAATTAACTGTACACGAGAAAACAAGATGTTCCCACATTTTCATGATCAGCAAGAGAATCCCATACAGGAATAGTGCTTTAAGTCATTATTTATACCAAGTCTGAGTTTCTTGCACAATTTGAGTTAAAAAAGGTCATAAAGTCAGCTTACAGAATGTACAGTATGGGGTGTATCATGGTTTCTTTACTACCTTTTTATTTTGCACAGTACGGTCTATGCCAGGAAATTTTATGGGAACTTTCTGAAATTTTAAAATACAACATAGTCACGTGAAAGTTGATTTGAAAAGCTTCAATGAAGTTTAAAGGGGAAGAGCAGGCTGCTTCTTCAGTCAAAAACATGCAAAGTTGTCAATATCTTAGCTTTAGTTCAAAGAAAGCAATTATTTATATAACTATTTTGAATTTCACTTCAAGCAGAATGGACTGCGATTTTGTGAGGACTTTTTTTCTGAAGGATGAATGTGAACAATGTGCAGTTTGATGGAACGGCACATATTTCTCGAATATAAATCAATAACCAGGGACACCTATAGGTATAATAATTATATACATGTATATATATATATATATATAAATTGGATGTGTAAAATTGTTTGCCAAGCAATATGTGCCCAGTATGCTGAAGGACCAAACAGGCATGTACATTATGTATCTAAATGATAGTATAAAGGATAGATTTGTGCAAGTGTTCAGCTCCAGAAACACACATATTCCTAGGGAGCATTTATTTCCCCATGTCCTGTTGCTTGCCCCTGTATTTCTGGCTCCTGATTCCGTCTTTGGGACCCTGCTTTGAAGAACCCATTTTATTTGGTTGTAATTGTACTTGTGGTGATCTGACGTCCTGCACACATATGCATGGAAGCGTGGTCGGGACTTTTCGTCAAAAACAATTCTTAATTTAAGAATTAACTAATAGATTTTTTTTTCATCCTATTGCGTGCAAATTCCACTAGTCTGGAACGGTGAAGCTGGTAACTTTTTAAGTTCATGCTTTTACAGGAAGTAGGGATCTTTAATTTTCGCTGTTGTCACTTGTAGTGACCTGGTAACAGGAGCGGTTGTTTTACAGGTGAAGTGGGCAAACAAACAAGGCACACCACAATCTCCTTGCTTTTTTCGAGCTGCCAAACTAAACTGGAAAGTGGCAGAACCCAACTACATGGTGCTTGTGCTGGTCTTTGCCTGAGGGTAAAGTGTGCTGGTTTTTTAGTTTTACAAGGAGATGGTGGCTTTTCGGTACTTGTCTGCAGTTTCACAGTTCTGACCGACCGACATACAGGTGCATTTCTCACGCAGCGTCCACACAAGGAGCCAGTTTGTCATGGCTTTTCTTTTCACAAATTTTCATGCCCTATCTCCTCAATTTGAGGCAGGCTGACCGGGGTTTCTATCAACCATCACATTTCGTAACTGCATATCGGGGCTTCCCTTTGGGGCAGTGCACTTTCACAACTGCTAATTTCACGTGTTTTTTTTTTTTTTTTTATACTGAAGGATTAAGTTGCAGTCATTTTAGTTCCATTTTCCAGCGTCAGTGCCCAAGAGGTACATGTTGCTTTACAGTAAGGCAGTGTTTCATTTGAATCCTTGCTGGGAATGAAAAGTTGAGGCAAGGTGTTTTGTTTGCATGTTTAACTGTGTTAGAACTTGCAATTAATCAATACTTTATTGTCATGCATTAATTTATATTAAAATCACCTACATGTATTTCATTCATCGTATATCAAGTTTCTGTCCAGACACATGAACTTCGCTGACAAGTGCATATTAACATTTTTTTAAGTTCACACTTGTTTTCGTTTATGCTCACCAAACACATTAATATGTTATGCTCTCTTTCCTGTAATTTATGTATAGTTGAATGTGTATATTTAAGTGCTGTAGTCAAAATGCATTATGTATATATGCAAACAAATAAGAATGCAATGAAATGCTTAAGTTCTGGGCATCATGACTTGTGGAGTTTAATGGTTGATTGCAGTAAGAAATCTCAGTGAATACAACACTGATATACTCCAAGAAAACAAAAAAAAAACTTGCCCATTCAGTGATGTTAAGTAACATAAAAATATATAAAAAATCATAATATTCCTGTACTTACATGATTAAAAAATTAAATGGGAAAAGTGCATGATTTTTAGGAGCTGCTTGTAGTGTTTCAATAATGTTGCCAAGGTTACGATAAAAAAAAAATACATGTACATTGCTGGATAAGAAACCCAGGACCAGCGTCCATTTGAACTCGGTGTTACGTTACATGTATAACATACATTCCACACACAGGATGCACATATCTGCTTAAGTTATATTCTAATATCATTTATATATGAAAGTATATAAATATGATAGTTTTATTATTAAGAGTTAAGTGGTTCTGTCTAAAGTTGCTTCTAGAGTGGTATGTGAAAGACACATGTTCATAAGTGAACGGGCATATACGTCTACTTCATATTGCCCCCAAGGTGTGACCCCTGACCTCAATACCTTCTACCTTACATGGGATTTTGTTTGCAAAGTATCAGTTGTGATCACAAAATATGAAATAGTATAAAAAGCAACCCCTGTTGCAGTCCAGTGAATGATGAAGCTGTATGTGCCTTGCTGTTGTGCAGCTTTGATGAGCATCGTTGCTCAACCTCAGGTCTCCATGTAACCACCTTGTCTTAGCTCCACATGGATTCCTCAGAATCCTTGTGCACAGAATACAGCAGTTTTGTCATGCTTAAAGATTTCACAAGTCTTACCGCCAAGTACTTCAAAGACAAACTTGGGGATAGATAACATCTTGGTTTTATTTCCTGGTGTGTATTTATGCTAATTAATCCGATAAGGACAGTCTTTTTGCCAATTGCTAGCCTTCGGATTGCTACAACACATCTAGTGCATAATTAAAATCCACTGTTCAGTGCAAGTCTGTTTGTTATAAGCTTCATTAGTTGTTTACCACAATATAAAGTTGCAACTGGGAATTCAATATAGTAGAACACACAGTTCTTGCTCTTGAGTTTTAAAGGGAGTCCCCTGCATGAATGGACAGCCCAGGACTCTTTTGACAGGTCAACTTTTAGTGGGCATGATTTGGGAAAACTTGACTTGCTTGAACCACGGCGATGTCCAGACATTCAGCACGTTTGATATGTGCCAGGACAGCACAATTCTTTTTGTGTGTTACAGCACTGAAGAAAGTATACTGGAGCCCTACATGAAACGTCCTGGTGAAAAATTGGAAAAGTTTGTGTACATTCAGTCTTGATGACTATGTACAGTCAGATGAAGGAAACTTGTTTACAGTGGTTCCCCTCGTATAGGCCCCCCTGAAGAGAGACCACGCCCTCTACAAACACCACTTCTTCATGCAGCAAGGAGGACATTTTCACTGTATTCTACCCCTTGACAGTCCACCCCTCTTGTAAGGCCACTTTTCTAGTGCATTTGGGGTGGCTTTATAAGAGGGGAACCACTGCATTGATTATAAACATGATAAAAGTACATATTATTTGACTGAGATTACAGCATCTGGCAAAGCATTTCTGAGGTCTGTGGCTGTTTGTGTCGGATAATACTGTGAAAGGGAGGAGTCCTATCCCAAGGAGTACTTCCTGTGACTATCAAACCCAAGTCACTGCTTGCCTGTGGATTGTGGCAGGAAACAGAACAAGGACAAAAGTATGTTTCCTGGCACAAAAATAGGGTGAACCCACACAGTAAACCCTTTCCATTTTAAACCCACCAAAACTGGCTGGTGGTCAATTGCCATATGCTTCTTTGAAAAACAATTTGCAAAGACAATTTGACAAAGAATTCTAGAAAAGACCTATCAAGATCACATGCCCCTGGCAAACAGCTTTCCTTAGCATGGGTGCCCAACCCATGTCAAGGAAAGCTGTTGATGGAGTTTTCATTCAAGGGGGAAATGGTTAATCCCTTTGTTTCTCTTGTTAATCTGGACAGTGGGGAGGGAGTGGGGCAGGGTGGGGTGGGAAATGAAAGCGTTTTCTTAGTAGTGGAGCCACAGAGATATCCTTCCACCTTTCAGGATTTGGTAACCCAAGGAACGCATGTATGTATGTATGTATAAGAACAATAATTTTATGTACTTGCAGAACTGGCAATTAAAATGGGATCTGGGGTTTCTATAATAAAAGGTTGAACAATTGATGAATGTTTTTCTTTTTACTTGATGCTTATGAAATCCTTTTCATTTCAAACTGCCTACCCTGCCAGTGTACCCTATCACTGTGGGGTCAACCGGTTTCATGATTAAGGTGACATTTTTTGTGCATCCTGACGAGTCCTGCTCCCGTGGCCCACAAAGCAAGCAATTCATCTGTGCTTTATGGGATATGTTGTGCCAAATTTGATGAACGTGTGCCATGACAATCTTTTAAACTACAGTCATTGCAAAAAACAGCCAGACGGATATCCCCCACCCATCCCCACCCCCCCCCCCCCAAAAAAAATCCATGGCAGCTTGTACCAAATACTTGCATGGTAGGTGAACATGCTGGTATTTTCACACCAGAATGTATGGCACTGAAGTACATGTAACCCTTTACCCCTTAAGCCGGCTGGCCGTCAAATGTTGCTTCAGTGTTTTCAAATAATTTCAACAGCAATGAAAAACCATTTAAAGGGTAATTTTAAACATGACCGATCAAGATCACATGCACCAAAGAAAGCTGTTGACTCAGTCTTAGCTCATTCCATACCAGTCCCTGATTTTTATGTATATTTGCCTAGATTTAAGATGACAATTGCATATTTTAATTCTTCATGAAAGCTTTCGTTCAAGTACCAACATGCTTACAGTCTCAAGTCAGTGGTTCACAGTGCCCTTTCAGCAGCTGCAGCATGACTTGCCAGGCAGTGCCAGAACCACTGACCAAGGCCTGTGACCATAGTATGGAATAAGTTAATTCAAGGGGAAGAGGAGTAAAGGGCCAGAAATCCAGATTTTCTTTATGGATTTATGACCCCTGGCATTCATACCATCAATCTGTTTAGATGCAACTGTGCACAAGTGAACAGACACAAAATCAGCTTCAATGGTTCTGTTTTTTTAATAAAGTACACCACACAGTACTTTGTACAACAGGGAGGCCGGAGACATTACATTCCAAATTATTTCTTCAGTTGAATGAATCACTCAGCATGCTCTCCTGGAACATGTTAGTATGCCATTAAAAACGTTTACAAAAACCCTTACTTTTAATGTAAGTTTTAATGAGGTTTGTCACAGATTGTGTTATCACTTGAATGCATGAACAAATCTGCTTTTGTGTAAGGAATACAAACCCATCAGAACAAGAAAAACTATCTTAATTGTATCAATTAGTCTCAAAAACCCACATGGCTTTACATGTTAAAGCAACATAAACCCATCCAAATTCTAAACTATACCTTCTTTGATTACTTACTCCATTAAGCAACTCTTATCTCAAGCTGTTGTCAGTTCCTGATGATGAATAACTTTACCAGTACAACATAAAATAGGTATGAAATTCAGACCTTAAAATTATAGAAAATATATTCTGACACCACATGGTGTCACAAGACTTTTCGTCCTGCATATATCTCCATGCTTTTCATTTGTTTCTGGTAATACTGGCACAGTATGAGTGGTGGGAGGACTCCTAAGGCATGACGGACATTCTATGGCTGTGGGGTGAAACGCATGTACTCCTTTCCTGAAGGCATCTGTTTCACCTCCACCCCCTTCGGGAACAGTTTGGGTACGTCCTCAGCTTTGACAGTGGGCAGCACCATGCACTTTTCTCCTTGCTGGAAACAAAAGAAAATTTGCAGCCTACAAAGCACATTATAGTTTTCTCATGAAAATTTCAGCAATTCATTTCACAAAAGTATAGTGACTAGCATATGTACCGCTGTTCAATAAATCTACATGTACCTTAGCAGGCTAAATTTACCTGAATTTTTTAACATACAGGTGTTGACAGGTTTGGTTATGATTGCAGGAAAGCTGTGAACAACTTTAAAACTTAACTGTAGGTGGTGCCCTAAATATTCATGAACATTCTACCCAATAATGTAACTTTCACTGGAAATGTCATAGGTATGTGAATGGTAGTACATGTACTTAACAGAGCAAGCAAAACCTCTGCTTCAAGATCAAATGCTCTCTACCTGCAGCATGATAATAACACATGCTGTTCTTTAAATACACCCCCAAACTGCAGTTTGTTATGTACAGAAAAAATTATTGTCCCGAAACTGCACCATGTTGGTGGCATCTTTGGGCATGCCACACAATTAGAAAGCTTACCACAGAAAAGTTCCGTCAACATTTTAACTCATTCCATACTAGGGTCACAGGCCTTGGTTAGTGGTTCTGGCACTGCCTGGCAAGTCATGCTGCAGCTGCCCTTGCAGCAGCTGCAGCATGACTTGCCAGGCAGTGCCAGAACCACTGACTTAAGACTGTAGGCATGTTGGTACTTGAACGAAAGCTCTTTTCATGAAGAATTTAACTATGCAATTGTCATCTTAAATATAGGTAAATATACAGAAAAATCCAGGACTGGTGTGGAATGAGTTAAATCAAATGCCATATCCCCCTAAACTCTGACTGTAATGAGGTTTTCATATTTGGCATTCAATGAAATTTTGTCCAACTGCATGTACACTAAATTGGTACATGCCCACATTAGTTGCTGTTACAGGGCATGGCAAGTCACCAATTAGAGATTCATGTTATCGTATGATACAGTTCCCACTACGTGTGCCATGTTTACAGAAATATCTGACACAAATCCAGAATAATGTAGGTAAAGCTGGTAACAATTTGAACTGTGGGACATTCCTACCTTCCAGTCCACAGGTGTGGCAACCTTTTTGGTGGCTGTCAGTTGCAGCGAGTCGACCACCCGCAGAAGTTCACTGCAAGCACAATACATAAACCATGAGCCCAGTTTGAGGACTCCAGTGGTGCTCCTCTTATATGGCCATCTTTCTACAGAGGCCACTTCTCCATGCAGGAAGTGTGGTACAGTACAAACCCTTCTCTGCTTAACACAGGGTAGGTCAACAGTTTTCCTTGACACAGGTTGGGCACATTGCGCCCTAGGGCTTGTACTTTTCCGTTTTTAACAGAAACGGAACGGAATAATGAATTTTTGTCACCTCTGAAACGGAATTTGCTGTTTTGCCTTAATGTGTTTTACATACAAAGAGAACTACTGAAACGGAATTTGGAAATTTCTGGCTGGTGAGGTTTAGCACCAGTGACCATTTTAACAGCTTTGCTCTGTGCCCTTGAAGTGCATTGCACCCAGAAAACAGCAAGGACAGCTGGTAACTAATCATCTATATCAATGTGAAAAAAAAAATAATAATAAGCAGACAGTCTGTATGACCCTGGACATGTCTATTTCTGGTCAATTTTCATGGGGAAAAAGCATGCCAATACACAGGTGTTAATTAGGTCCTTCTGCGTCAAAGGCAATCAACTGACAGAGATTATTACGGTACAAGCATAGCCAGAGACCAATGTAATGATACAAAGGTCAGGAAGACTGTAACATTTACTATATTAACCCTATCCTGATCAAAGTACACACGTGTAACTGTCGTATGCCTGCACATTTTTACATAAATGTCTCGTTACTAGAAAGCACTTTTGCTGATGATTTGAATGTAAGGCCATTCATGATAGCACACCCTACACCATTAGTTTCTTTGGCCTGGTATGTGTACAATGTGCCTAACCCAGGCCAAGGAAAGCTACTGACTACCATACTGAGACAAGGAATGGGTTATCTACTCAACTTTACATGCTCTTTGAAGGTTCTACTGTTGGCATCAAAAAGAAGTCTCCACACCCTATGAGAGTGTTAACCTTTAGTCTGCAACAGCTACATATCAACACAAATCACAACCACTGGTATTGTGAATATGGCAGGTTGTTTTGGAAAATTGAAGACAACAGGTACACACTTTAATAATGAGATATGTTAATGTACAACGATGAGGGCATGGTATTCTTCATAACAAAAAAGAAATAGCAGGGATTGTAACATTTATCACTTGTAGAGGAATTTTTTTACTCCATCAAAATATATACTCCAGAATGTCAAGGATTTTGTACAAAATCTCAGATCTGAAGACATTTAGGGTAGATAGGATTTGGTACTAAGGTGATGTCGTCCTTCTATACAGTTTACTTCCCCACTGAAAACTTTGATCAGAGCTCATCTGGGTAAATGCCATCTAGTGACCACCGGACGAACCACCCTAAGAAGTGACATCTACTGACCACAGGAGGAACCACCCTCAGAAGTGACATCTACTGACCACAGGAGGAACCACCCTAAGAAGTGACACAGCAGACAGACAGATTGTAGTTTTGCAGTCCCCTGTTAAATTCAGTAAATTCTATGAGCAGACCAGGTCTACATGTAGGTGCACCCTGGACTGAATGCAAGCAGACTGCACCAAGGAAAGCTGTTATCTCAAGTCTCCATCATGATAAAACATGATTACAATGTGCATGACATGACTTTAAACCTTCATAAACCATGTAAACAAACATACTGAGGCCTCACTGTGTGCAAATTGGACAAGCTTGGTATTTCTTGCAGTAACCATGGTAACTGCACTATACTTACTCAAAATTCCTGCCAGTGGTAGCTGGGTAGAGGATGGACAGCTTGAGCCTCTTATCGGGACCAATCACAAACACCTGCAATCAGACATCACAGGACTTTATTGACCTGTACTTCTAACAAGTTACTTAATGCTTACTAAATAAATTGTTTATTGTCACAAAAATACATAGAGAAATATATACATGTATATGCATAAATTCTGTTAACATTTGCAGTGGCTCCTGTCTTGAGAGACCACCCCAATGGGACACCTGTTGCTTTGAAAGACCACCTTTTTATTGATACGTATCTGCTCAGTACTTTTCACATTCTCTGTACCTCCTACATGACAGACCACCTGTCTTGAGAGACCACCATCAGGGCATTCCTTGCAGTGGTCTTTTAACTCTTTCAGTGCCAATCATGTATTAAGTCGATCTACTTAAGTCAGACGAGTCGGAATTATCAATAGGATCCACATTCATATTCTTTGTAAAAAGACCTTTCATTCAAGTACCAGTATGCCTATAGTTCCAGAGAGAATATCCCAGGTCAACAGCTTCAGATTCAGCTCATCGTGGCTAGAAAAAACACTAACACTTTGTATTTATATGGGGGGTGAAGGGTGCAACATCCCCGTTCCTATGCAGAGCATGTGGACAGTGTTTACATAGTACAGGGAGAGATGTGTATCTATTTCTCTGGTTGTCCCTGCAAACCTATTCAAAAACATTTCTAAATCTCACCACAGTTCACAGATACAACACCAATGGTGAGAAATCACTGGAGCATGGTTGACAGTCCCAGTGGTTGACAGTCACGGTGGTTGACAGTCATGGTGCTCTGACCCATGTTATCACCAAAGGCAGAATCAGAGCCATACATTGCAGAGATTACAACAGAGAACTGGACTGTAACTTGACATTAGCAGGTCACTGTATTCAACCCTTTCCAGCATGCGGGGTGCCTGGGACATTTAAGTGGAATGACCTCCTATTGTAGACCTAATTTTGAAACATTTTAGCTGTACCAACTGGTAAATCATCACAAAATATATATTTAATTTTCCAACAGTTCAGAACCTGTGTGCCACAAAAATGGGGTGGTGTGGTGCTTGAAAGGGATAATACGGTACTTATAAATGTGGGGCTTAAAAGGGATAAATGGTACTTACAGATCTAGTAAGTTCACTTGAAATTATGTCTAGTCAGCCTTTCTTGAAACATGTCAAATGAGTTCCAATAATCCAGATTTCAAATGAGCTTTAACAAGGATAATACGGCACTTACAGATGTTCATTTAAAATAAGTGCTAGGCAGCCTCTCTTCAAATGAGTTCCAATAATGCAGATTTCAAATGACCTTTAATTATAACAGGGATAATACAGCACTTACTGATGTTCACTTGATATAAGTTCTAGTCCCCCTTTCTTCAAATGAGTTCCAATAATCCAGATTTCAAATGAGCATCATTAACGTGTGCAGAGCCACCTGCATTATGACACTGAGGCCCCACTGAAGGGGACAGAAGCTTTGGCCAATAACCTACTTTCTGTACACGACACACCCTTGTCTCCTCATACACACGATATGAGTGCTCAGGATATGTCACTGTGACCTAGATACTTGACTCAGTGACCTACTTTTTGTGAATGATGCACCCTTGTCTCCAGCTACACATGTATGTAAACTTTCATAGATCCAAGTTACAGATGAAAGAAATTACAGCCCAGACACAATACGTGACAGATAAGTCATTGTGACCTAGATACTTGACCTAGTACTTCGAAAAGTTTGACAAATTTTATTGCAATCCAAGGTCAGTACATGACTGTTGAGGTTTGGATGCCATAACAATTAAGACTAGAACTGACTGATTTTCCAACAGAAAATCAAATGTCTCCCGGTGGAACACTTACGTCTCTGAATTAAGTCTCTGAATAAGCTACAGGTGATAACAAATTACAAATGACCAAGTTTGCTTAAAAATTACAATCCTATTTTAGCTCTCACCTAGACACATTACTCTAGCAATTTTCATCAAGTTCTTCAAGACTTGTTGCAGAGAAACCAATTTCACATAAATGACCCTGTGACCTTGAAAATTAGGTCAAGGTCACCCAAATACAATCCTAACCTTGATCTTACCTTGATACATAATTCTACCGAGTTTCATCAAATTCCATGAAGTTCTTCAAGACTTATCGAACGAAACCAATTTCACATAAGTGACTCTGTGACCTTAAAATTTAGGTCAAGGTCACCCAAATACAATCCCAACCTAGGTCATGCCTAGATACATAATCCTACCAAGTTTTATCAAATTCCATTAAGTTCTTCAAGACTTATCGCACAGAAACCAATTTCACATAAGTGACCCTGTGACCTTGAAAATTAGGACAAGGTCACCCAAATACAATCCCAACCTAGGTCTTGCCTAGGTACATAATCCTACCAAGTTTCATCAAATTCCATTAAGTCCTTCAAGACTTATCGCACGGAAACCAAGTGTTGAAGAACCTGAACAACAATAACAACAACAACAACAAGAACATTAAGAAGAAGCGGAAGAAACGCGCACAAAAACAATATGTCCCCCGGCTTCCACCGGGAGACATAAATATATGACCAAGTCATTCAAAGAGTAAAAATCAGTGATTATGGGTAGATAAGAGGTGCACAAAGTGAAATAAAAGATAGTACATCAAGAACCCTAAAAATCAATTACATTGAGTTCATAAGACATTACGATCAGTCGAGAGCAAAAAGTCTGATAAAACAATCAATGATGAAAAATCATTGATCAGAAAGGCTCTACGTGATCAAAAATGAATTGTATACCACTTTTTTTTTTAAACTAAACAGAGATCGTGCATCCCTGATATGCTGAGGTAGTTCATTCCAAAATTTGGTACCAATAAAAGAGAGACTTTTAGGGGAAGACCTTGCCCAGAAAAATTTTGAGGAAGTGGAAGTGGAACTTTATTTTTGTGTAAGAACACACTGTTTGTCTGCAGATACAGCTGTGGGTCTAGTTCCATCATTCCAAGTCAAATGACAATCGAGTTATAGCCTGGAGACAAAATGTAACAGATGGATGGACACACACATGCAAGGAAGGTTCTGGAGATGCAGTCAAAAATGGCAATAACACACAAAAAAATCATTAAAACACTGCAGCACCATCAGGTGAAAAAATTAAGGACCAGGAGTTCCTAGGACTGTCCTGCAAAAAAAAATCATAAAAAATGAGAAAATCACTTAAGTGAATCTGGTTGACAGTTTGAGAGAAGTGGAAAATGTAAATTAGCATTAATTAGACATGTTAGAATGCCCATTGGCTTGTACATAGAAATCAATAGGAAAGGTGTATTCACCAAGTTTTAGCTTAATCTGAGTGACACTTCTGGAGAAGAAGTCGAAAATTGCAAAAACATGCAAAAAATCATTTTTTTTTTTAAACTGCAGCATCACCTAGTGAACAAATTAAGAACTAAGAATCCCTAGGAGTGTTCCTTTATGAATCAATGCAATTGGGTGGGCGGTTTTGGAGTTTTTGAAGATTTGCCCAAAAGAGAACTAAAAATGTCATTAAAAAATAAAAAAATCATTGGTGTGACTTTTGAACAAACTTGGCAAAGAGCTACTCAAGGTACATTGGCACCAAACAGTGAATCTGGCAGACGGCTTCAGAGAAGAAGTGGAAAATGCAATTGTGAATGGACCAATAGACGACTGAGCCTCCTGAAATCTCAGCCTGACTAACAAGACAGCTTGGCCTTCCTAATATGAAAAGACTTCTTTGGCCATCATCTGGTGCTATTTCTCAGGCCTTCTAAAATCGGAGCAACAAAACTGTTGTTCCAATTGCTATGAATGTGGGCATATGAAATGAAATACATGTACAGTACCTTTCCAGTTTTTTGTTGTTTTTTTTTTTTTTTTTTTATGTTTTAGCATTTTCATGTTAAAATTGAGTGGAAAATAGCATGGGGAGGTGCCAAGACAGTAAAAATTTAACATGAGACAAAGCAAGAAAGCTCAACTCCTCCATGATATTGAGGCAGAAAGGCTCAACGGAGCAGAATTGATGCATCCAATATTTCTCTAGAGTTAGTTGCAAGTCTCTGGTGCATGTTAATCTTGGTGTAGTGGGGATGCGTTCTAGTATTTAAACTTCAATGTCAAGTTCATCATGACCCTCTTGGACTAAGGATGAGCGTCTGGTTCAATGCTATGTTGAGTGTGCTTGTAAAGATGCTATCACAAAACAATCAATATGCGTATAAACAGCCGCAAACTACTGATTCTTTTTCTCCCACTGTTCTGTGTGTTTGTTGTCCTACATTTATACAGCAATCATACGAAATGCCATCCTCTTTTTCAAAAAACCTTGAAGAAACTTGGATTCAACTTTTTTGTTTTCTAACATAGACATTAAATTTGTAGCAAACTGTTTGTAACAATGTAAAGTGAAAAAGCATCTCAGATTTTCAATAACAAGTGTAGTTTTCTCAGGAGAAGGAGTCACAAGTCTAGTCCCTTTGATGTATTGAGTGACTGTCATCCATGCAACTCCAAATGTGGATAGCACTGTGACAAAACATATATCACATAAAATGAGACATGAAATTTCGTGTTTTTACATCAGAAAACAAAAAAGTTGAATCCAAGTTTCTTTAAGGTTCTTTGAAAAAGAGGACGGCACTTGGTACAATTGCTGTATAAACATAGGATAACAAACACACAGGGCAGTGGGAGAAAAAGAATCAATAGTTCTTTAGCTTTCCAAAAATGTATAGTTTGTGGCAGTTTATCCTTATTAATTGTTTTGTGATAGAGTCTTTATAAGCACCATCAAAACAGCACTGAACCAGATGTTCATTCTTACAAAAATATTGCATCAACTTACTACTCTAGCTGTGAGTGGCAGGCCCTTGGAATCCCTCTCATCTGGGTCCAACATACCTAACTTGATGGCAATGTCACGGTTCTTGTCAGCAATGATTGGGAATGGGAAGTCCGTGCCTTTCTTTCCAATATAGTGAAGAATGTCCTGTGAAAACAAAAACACACACAATATCAGTATTAGATACAAATATTTTGATCCTTTTCCATGAGATTTTGTTTTTTTTTTTATTTAGAAGGGTCATTCCAAGTGAACAATGTCTGTAAAGCAGATGTTCAGCTGTAGTTTTCATTTACGGCTACACCTACTGCCCCATATTACAGCAGCTGGTCTAATAGGGCCTGTACTTTTCCGTTTTTAATGGAAACGGAACAGAATAATGAATTTTTGTCACCTCTGAAACGGAATTTGCTGTTTTGCCTTAATGTGTTTTACATACAAAGAGAACTACTGAAACGGAATTTGGAAATTTCTGGCTGGTGAAACGGAATTCCACACAACAAAAGCTTCAGAGGGATCTATTGTTATGCAAATCAACAAATCATTAGCAAATATCACTGTCAAGTGCTGCCCCTGGGGGACACATCTACTGAAAGAAAAATGAAAAGTTACCTGTGACCAGCCATTGTGATCCTCAACACTGTCACATGACAAGGCAATGACCTTGACCCCTCGTTTCTGAAATTCTGCTGCCCGATTGGCAACACAGCCAAGTTCTGTAGTACACACTGGAGTGTAGTCAGCAGGGTGGGAAAATAAAATGCCGTACCTGAAAACAGAAATCACAGGACAACTGATTCAAGGTTTACAACTGATACAAGCTGTTCAAGTGTTTGACATGGTGTACAACTGATACAGGGCATTTAACTGATACAAGGTGTTCTACTCATACAGCTGCTACATGGCATACAGCTGATACACAGTGTTCAAATGATACAAGTTGTACAGCTGATACACGGTGTTCAAGTGATACAAGGTGCACAGCTGATACAAAATGTATAACTAATCCATGGTGTACAGCTGAGACACGGTGTACAGCTAATACATGGTGTACAGCTGATACACGGTATTCAACTGATACAAGGTGCACAGCTGATATAAAGTGTATAACTAATCCATGGTGTACAGCTGAGACACGGTGTACAGCTGATACATGGAGTACAGCTGATACATGATGTACAGTTCATACAAGATGTGTACAGCTGATACAAGGTGTACAGCTGATGCATGGTTTCCAACTGACATAAGGTATGCATCTGATACAAGGTGCACAGCTTATTAACGGTGTAGAGTTGATACAGTGTACAGCTGATACAAAGTGTTCAACTGGTAGAAAATTTACAGCTGATACACAGTGTACAGCTGATACATGGTGTATAGCTGATATGAGGTTTACAGCTGATAAACAGTGTACAGCTGATACACAGTGTACAGCTGATACATGGTGTACAGCTGATACATGGTGTATAGCTGATATGAGGTTTACAGCTGATACACAGTGTACAGCTGATACATGGTGTATAGCTGATATGAGGTTTACAGCTGATACACAGTGTACAGCTGATACATGGTGAACAGCTGATACATGTACAGCTGATGCATGGTGTTCAACTGATACAAGGTGTTCAACTGACACACAGTGTACAGCTGATGCATGGTGTACAGCTGATATACAGTGTGTACCTAATACAAGGTGTTCAGCTGATACACAGTGTACAGCTATAGATGGTGTGTACCTAATACAAGGTGTTCACCTGATACAGGGTGTACAGCTGATACAAGGTGTTCAACTGATACATGCTGTACAGCCGATACAAGGTGTTCAACTGGTGACACTGCTTTGATATGTCGCTTGCTTGCTTTTTATGGAGTACAGTAAAACCTGTCACTACCGAACACTTTGGGGACCCAGCAAAAGTGTTCGGTAGTCAGAGGTGTTCGGTAGTCGGAGGGTTGGTAATTAGGGTAGGGAATATGACTACATACATGTACCCGGAATGTCTTTCAGGCCTAGTTGTTAAGCTGTGGATAGTGGAGCTTAATTGCTTTGAAGGGGTAATCAGATAACAATGAGTATGCCAGACCCATTCAATCAGAGACAGAGCTGAGTTTAACACATGAGTGATATTTGTGTTAATCCTGTCTTGTGTTTTAGAACACCTAAAACAAGCTGCAATGGACACCATACCCTGATCACTTTGAAGAAATAATCAGTGAACAAGGAACATGTCAGACCTATTCAATTAGAGACAGAGCTGAGTATAATGCCTGAATGATACCTATAGGTGTTTAATCCTGTCCCTGCTTAGAATAGCTGGAATCAGAAATGTTTTTGTTCACTTAAAAGGAATACTCAGTCAACATAAACATGTCAAAGTCAATCCACATGAGTCTTAAGTAAGATAAATGAGTAAATTAGCCAGGGGGAAGAAGAATCTACTGTTATGGAGTTTATTCTGGTCAACATATTTTTAATTCAAACTTTGTACAATGACAATTTAAACAAACAAACAAACAAACAAACAAAAAGAGCACACAAATTAAATAGATTTACAGATTTATGTTCAAAACTACTAAATTTTTGTGTATGAAAGACTTCCTGATGTTACTTAACTGCTGGTATTACAAAATATCATGAGAGTGTTCGGTAGTGACAGGTTCATTTTGGGGTTTGGGACCCAAATCAGGTGTTCGGTGTTCGTAAGTGAGAGGTGTTCGGTAGTGACAGGTTTGAACACCCAGGTCTCCTATTAAATAACATGTAAATCATTTGGGACCGACAAAAAGTGTTCGGAAGTGAGAGGTGTTCGGTAGTCGGAGGTGTTCGGTTTTACAGGTTTTACTGTATATATGATGCTGTTTGCCAGTTGATACATTAGTCAATGTTTGTGTGCATGGTGGGAATTAAGTCTTTTTCACCAGTATTTAAGTAATGATGTAGACATCCCAACATTAAAAGAAGGAAGCTAGGTAGTAGTTACATGATTATTTTTTCTTTATTTGGACCACTATGGCCAAAATAATAGCATGCGTTCAGAAAAAAAAAGATGAACCACAAGCCAGGAGAGAAGCAAATACATGTTCTACATATATGGTAGCCAGGTATCTCCATTTGACATCTTGGTTCAAATTTACTGTATTTATACCCACAGTAAAGACAGTGCAATTAGCAGATTCTGCAAAAATTCAGGTTGCTGTGCTATGTAAGTGTTGTGATAGATGATATATTTGTAAAGATACGTATCTGAATCTGAAATATCTTTTTACACTTATTTTGACAGAAGTGAAGTTAACAGTAAACTAGACATACCTTCAATCCAAAGCAATGACCGAATGGTCTGTCATCTATTTAAAGTAGGTCATGGTGGCACCAGAATCTAATCAGTTCATCTTGCCAGGTAAGATCAGCATATTGCCAAATTTGAGCCGAATACATGGAGGCATTCTGTAGATATCGCAGTAACAAGAATGTGCACATCCAGACAGATGGATGGACAATCCGAAAACAGAAAGGGTCCCCCCCCCCCCATGGCGTGGACCCATAAAAAAATCTACCTATAAGACTTTTGCAGATATCCAAAATTAAAAAATTTCAAATGCCCCTAATTTGTATAATTTGAAATGCACTCAACCCTCTTTGTAAAAAAGCACAACTTCATGTATGGATCTATCATCACATCAAGTTTGGAGTTTTTAAGTGTACATGAAATAGTGTCTGAGAAAATTACCAGCCAAAATTGCTGGTCAAGAAAAATAATCAGAATTGGAAGAAAAAGAAAGAAATCAAGAAACTCAACAAAGATGTCTATGTTGGTGCAAAGACATAATTACTTTTTGTTCCACCCTCAGCAGACAAGGAGCATAAGGAGTGTTGCTTGCATGGCCAGATTGGTCTATAGCCCACACATATAGCCACCTACTGGTAGCAAACAGAACTAACCACAGGAGTGTGACCTTTGTGTGCTTGTCTCAGCTTTCTTGACCTTTATGCACTTTCCCTTTAGCTTCGCTGTCAGGATACAGTGGGCTCTGCACATAAGTGCCATCAAATCACACTTGAAACTGTTGTTCCATGAAAATTCTAAAACTTACTCTCAGAACTCACATAAAACTTGCAAAATTCTGAAATAATTAAAAGTTTTGAACAGTAGATTGGAGGGAAGTTGTGTCACCCAAAACTGTGTCTTATATTGGTCATACCACTGGAGTCTGCACAATATACTGTCTTGTATCAAAACAAACCACCATATGGTGATGTTCCACATCAAAGTGCTTATTGGGAAAACAATTTAGTGACCATGTATACATAAATTTAAGAAGCAGCCATTTTATATACACACGGAAAATGCCTTTATCTATAAATTGGGGAATTTAATGACAAAAAGGGTGCAATGTATATATATATATATATATATATATATATATATATATATATATATATATATATATATATATATACAGTGCTAGAAATAAGGAAAAATTTTCACTTGTCCGCCAACCAAGTGGAGTCTTATTCTAATTGAACTGTATGTAAATTTTGGACAAGTGCATTGGCAACTTTACTTGTCCGTCACAAGTTTCACTTAGTACGGACAAGCGGATAAGCCCTATTTCTAGCCCTGATATATATATATATATCTGATAAGTGGTTTTACTTTCAGTTTCATGACACTTCAGGAAGTAAGTAAATCCACAAAAATGTCTACAGTTCTAAGTATTTTTTGTACTGAATGTTTTATTCATAAAGCAAACAGAGAAAGTAGTCTTCCCCACAGACATTATTTACAAACATGCATAACATGACCAGGGTACACACATACTGCATACAACTAGGTGACACACATGACTCAACAACACATGTCTGTAATTCTGGGCTGATGCAGCTGTGGAGCTCTCCATGTCATTTAACAACCAGCCTGCTGCTGGTTTATTTTCCTAAAACTAGATCATAACATTTTTTTTTTTTTTTTAGATCATAATATTACTGTGACACCTGAAACTGCAGGCAGACCATGCAAGCAGGTACCATTCAGGACAAAGTACCAGCCCCAGCATGAGCTTAGACCAGGCTGAATGGCCATTGGTACCAGAGTCTCTGTCTTAATGGTTTTAATGTCAGCTCTTGTGAGGTTGCACTTTTTGTCACATGATATAAAGCCTGTATATATACTCTTGTGAGGTTACGCTTGTTGTCATGTGATATATGGCCTGTATATATACTCTTGTGAGGTTACGCTTGTTGTCATGTGATATATGGCCTGTATATATACTCTTGTGAGGTTACGCTTGTTGTAACATGATATGTGGCCTGTATATACCCTTGTGAGGTTGCCCTTGCTGTCACAATATGTGGCCTGTATATATACCCTTGTGAGGTTATGCTTGTTTTCATGTGATATATGGCTTGTATATATACCCTTGTGAGGTTACGCTTGTTTTCATGATATATGGCCTGTATACACTCTTGTGAGGTTACGCTTGTTTTCATGATATATGGCCTGTATATATACCCTTGTGAGGTTACGCTTGTTTTCATGATATATGGCCTGTATACACTCGTGAGGTTACGCTTGTTTTCATGATATATGGCCTGTATATATACTCTTGTGAGGTTATGCTTGTTTTCATGTGATATATGGCCTGTATATATACCCTTGTGAGGTTCCGCTTGTTTTCATGATATATGGCCTGTATACACTCTTGTGAGGTTGCGCTTGTTGTCACGTGATGTATGGCCTGTATATATACCCTTGTGAGGTTACACTTGTTTTCATGATATATGGCCTGTATACACTCTTGTGAGGTTACGCTTGCTTTCATGATATATGGCCTGTATTTATATACCCTTCTGAGGTTGCGCTTGCTGTCACGTGATGTATGGCCTGTATATATACTCTTGTAAGGTTATGCTTGTCACATGATATATAGTCTGTATACATGGTATATATACCCTTGTAAGGCTACACTTGTTGTCATGTGATATGTGTAAAGTGTGTTTACAGAAGCGTAACTGGCCATGACTGTTTATTATGTTGTCACAATCAGCATCTATTTCCAATGATGTCCTGAAGAAATATATCCATTTTCCAAATAAATTCCATAATCAGCACAACTGAGCTCACAGTTTGCACAAATTTGGTTAGATTGTGCTGAATGGACAATTGGTTTATTGTGAGGATGGTGTTTTTTTCCCACTGTTTATTGTAATGATACCCTGGATTCTATCATACATGGACTAAATTGTATAAGAAATGTTGGGGGTCACAATTTTCTTGCTTGTGTAAATATTTGCAGTTTCCATGTGCATGTTCACACCTTGTGCATGGCTAGCTTGCTAGCTTATCACGGGAAAAACAAGCTTTGAAGGTTAAATTTTTTAGCAGTCTACACCGGCGGATCCCCCTAAAGAAACTGTATGTCTGCAGGATCTGTGTACTTCTTACATTGTACCTGCTGTGAAGTGTTAGGAGGATGCAGTGTTGGTACATCAGTACCTGCCATGAAAGGCCACCCTGATGAGAGACCACCTGCCTTTTCAGACCAATTTTTAACACACAGTAAACCTCTTTAACCTAACACCTTCGTATACCGAACACCTCTCTATAGTGAGCACCATTTCTCAGTCCCAAATATATACTTCTAATGCTATCAAACCTCCCTATACCGAACACCTCACTATACTGAACACTTTTTTCCGGTCCCAAGGGTGTTCAGTATAGGGAGGTTTCACTGTACTTTACTTAGTACTTTTCTTGTTATTTGTACCTCTCATGAGAGATCACCTGTCTCATAAGACCACATTTTGATCCACCCTAGGAGTGGTCTCTGGTGACAGGTACCATTGTAATAACGTGTGTGTGAACTCACTGCAGTATTTTCTACCTGAAACAGCAGGGTTTGGCCTGTCTTAGAATGCATGAGGTATCAAAAGCTTCAATTAGTGTCCACACATATGTTTATCCTCTTTTTGATAAATTTTAGGCCTTTGGATCATTGAGCGTGAGCCATATTTTATGCTTGCCATAAATACATTGGATTTAGCAATGATTTAACCCTTTCCCCTTTGCATTAAGACTGAGTTAACAGCTTTCCTCGGCATGGGTTGGGCACAGTTCCTCTGCATGGGTTGGGCACTAAGTGCCCAACCCATGCCGAGAAAAGCTGTTAACCTGGGTCATGTTGTCTTGATAGGTCTCATCTTGAATTCATAGTCAAATTGTTTTTCATTGCTGTTAAAATCAGTTGAAAACGCTGAAGCAGACGACATTTGACCACCAGCTGGTTTTGGCCAGTTTAAGGGGGAAAGGGTTAAAGCCATGGTTCTCTGTGTATCTACCCTGTGCAGCCAACAAAACAGCATACAGGTCTGGCATGATGCTGGTGCAAAATCTGGACAAAGACTGGATTTTCACTCCCTTTAAAATGAAGAAACAGCAGCCAATATAAGCAACCTAAGGGCTGCATGGGCAATTTTGAAATTTTAACAGTTTTTACAAGATGAGTGTCGTTTCTGTAAGTTGTCAAAATTTCAAGCTTTTAAGGATGAGCACCTTGTTCAGTGCTATTTTGAGGGTGCTTGTAAAGATTCTATCACAAAACAATCAATAGGCATAAAAACTGCCACAAACTATACATTTATGGATAGCTAACAAACTACTGATTCTTTTTCTTCCACTGTCCTGTGTGTTTGTTGTCCCATGTTTATACAGCAATCGTACCAAGTGCCGTCCTCTTTTTCAAAGAACTTTGAAGAAACTTGGATGCAGCCTTTTTGTTTTCTGCTGTAAACATTGAATTTGTGGCAAACTGTTCATAACAATGTAAACTGAAAAAACATGTCTCATTTTGTGTGATTTATGTTTTGTTAAGGTGCTATTCACGTTTGGAGTCGCATCGTTGATACTCAGTCAATACATCAAAGGGACCAGACTGACACATCCTCCTGATAAAACTACACTTGTTACTGAAAACCTGATATGTATGTAAAGTTTAATGAAGAGCTCCCCTCTTTATCAAGCACAACTTAGGTACCTGGTACCTAATCCAATCATACCTTGTTTCCATGGCAACATATTCAAATGGGGAAAACACAAATTTTTCATAAAGATACAGCAGTGTTGTTTTATTTCTCTCATTTTCTTTCAGAATATTTAACTTGGAAAACAATCTATGAATACTTATGGTGACTATTATGCAAAGTAGCTGCCTCTTAGTGGTTCTGCAGATCTATGTAAAAATACAGTTTTTCCAGTTTTTAGCCAAGTACAAGCAATATTTAAACCGTTGCTATGGAAACAGGTCATGTAATCTATGTTTTACTTTCGAAGTTTAATGAAAGTTTTTATCTCCAGTTATCCAAATACCATGCATATTTGGAGAAAGGGTGCTTCACATAAAATAAGGAGATATTTTGTTCTCTAAGTCAGCAGGTTTTTATTGTTTTTTTTTGATATTTATGAGTGATTAAAGTGGTTGCCATGGCAACCAGTCACGTTACTATTAGTAATTTATTGCACATAATGAAACCTGGCATTCCAGCCATCACAATGATATACTTTTGGTATGCTTCAAAGAAAACTGTTCCCACTGCACGGTGTTCAATAAAAATTGTTACTTTTATTTTCACTGGTACAAACTAGATAAGTTTGTAAAACATAGATGCCCCCCGCCCTCATTACCCTTGCCCTCGCTACCCTATTGATAGTGGTAGATGGGGCACTCGTGACCTTACAAAATTAGTGAAGGTTGATCATACATCAATGTCGCGTATCTTTCAACTTTAACCTAGCCCTTAAAAAATGACTAAAAACCTCGACAATATAAAAGTTATAGCCGAAAAATTAGTCATCATTTAGAAACCATATTCAGCAAAGTGGCTTTATGACCTTGGAAATTAGGGCAAGGTCACTCATTTTCACTTGACCGTCTTCAGTTGTTGTGCAAAAACCACAGGAAGTCTACTGTCTGTGACCCTCAAAACTAGGTCAAGGTCATCCATCTACAAACTCAAACTAGCCCTTATAGTCAACCATAAAGCTGTGCAATATAAAAGTCCTACCTCTAAAGTGCAAGTTATCATGCAGAAACAGTATTCAACCAAATGGCTCTGTGACCTTTGAAATTAGATCAAGGTCATCCATCTTCAAAGTTGACCTAGCCCCGAATACAGACAATTATCCAGTGCAATATAAAAGTCCTAGTTTAAAAACCTCTTCAGTTATCGTGTGGAAACCAAAATTAACTCAGGTACCAACATAACCTTGGAATTAAATCAAGGTCACCAAACTTTAAACTTCTTCTAGCCCTTAGCAAGAACTATATACCTGTATAGTATCCCAGTCCTAACTTAAAACCTTCTTGAGTTATTGTGCAGAAACCACAGAAATTCTACAATCTCTCTGTGACCCTGAAAACTGGGTCAAGGTCACCCATCTTAAAACTCAACCTAGCCCTTACAGAGAACCATAAAGCTGTACAATATAAAAGTTCTAGCTCCAAGGTATAAGTTATCATGCAGAAAGCATGAAACCATATTCAGTAAAGTGGCTCTGTGACCTTTAAAATGAAGTCAACGTCACCCATCTTCAAACTTTGCTAGCCCCAAATATGGACTATAATCCTGTGCAATATAAAAGTCCCAGTTTAAATACCTCTTCAGTTATTGTGCGGAAACCAAAGTTGACTCAGGTACCACTGTGACCTTGGAAATTAGGTCAAGGTCACCCATCTTTAAACTTTGCCTAGCTTTTGACTAGAATGATGCACCTGTACAGTATTAAAGTCCTAGCTCAAAAACTTCTTGAGTAATTGTGCAGAAACCACAGAAATTCTACAATCTCTCTGTGACCCAGAAAACTGGGTCAAGGTCATCCATCTTCAAACTCAACCTAGCCCTTACAGAGAACCATAAAGCTGTACAATATAAAAGTTCTAGCTCCAAGGTATAAGTTATCATGCAGAAAGCATGAAACCATATTCAGTAAAAAGCTCGGTGACCTTTAAAATGAAGTCAACGTCACCCATCTTCAAACTTTGCCTAGCCCCAAATATGGACTATAATCCTGTGCAATAAAAAATTCCTAGCTTAAAAACCTCTTCAGTTATTGTGCGGAAACCAGAGTTGACTCAGGTACCACTGTGACCTTGGAAATTACGTCAAGGTCACCCATCTTCGAACTTTGCGTAGCTTTTGACTAAAATAATACACCTCAACAGTATCAAAGTCCTAGCTAAAAACCTTCTTGAGTTTTTGTGCGGAAACCACAGTCTACCGACCGACCGACCGACATGTGCAACGCTATACGCCCCACCTTCTTCGAAGGGGGGCATAAAAATAACCCGACCCTTTAAGGGTTAAGAGTATGACATGGTCAATGGTGTCAAATGCTTTATACAAATCAAGCGCCATTCGTACAACAGTTTCCATCCACCATCTTAATGAATGCAAATTAGGTAAAATTGTGAATTTAGAAGTCTGTGTCCAGTGTTCAGGTCTAAAACCAGATAGGTGAAAGACTATGTCCTATAACCAGGATACGTAAAAATTGATGCAAGACAAGTTTAATTTGAAGGAAACAGCATGTAACAGACAGGGGTACTTGTCCTCAGCATGTGAACGTCAAAGCAAATTACTGAGCCCTTGAAGAGTAACAGAAGGGTGCACAGGTCTCCCAGGTGCTGCTCATATATAAGTCAGGACATGCCATGTGCACAGCTCTGTGTCTAGCATATAAGGAGAAACATTGCATGTCAGAGCCAGCTCACCTGTGACTTGCCTTTTAAAAGATCCCGATTCTGGAACATGTACGCACTCCACCAGAATTGTCTAGGACAGAGATACTATGTTTGGAGAGGGAAAATCATTAGATACCCTAGTTATGCACTGTTGAACCGCTGGCCTGAATGTCACAGGTGGATAGGCACCATTGCCTACTGTTATGCCAAATTTTTCGTTCTGTGCCTATCTTTGGATGACACTGACCTACCCCTACAGTTCACTTCACTTGCTTTACAAGGGGCACGTACCACCAATTCATTCCACAAAAACAGCCCCATATATATTTGACGGAATAATATGATACTAATAATTTTGTGGCTGTCCACTTTTCTGCCATGGTCATGTGTGACCGAGGTCACCTTGAAAAAAAAAAATAAGAAAAGTAGATGGGGCGGGGTACCTGGTGGCAACCCTCATCAGCTTGTGCTGCCATGAATTCCATTGCTGTGCTGAATAGATACTATGTTTCTTTATGTTATATTGGTTGAAAAATATTACAAACAATACACCATATGGGAGAAAGCAGAATAAGTAGACCAAACAAAATACTGACAGCGGCATGCCTGCAGCATATCCAGGGCATGTGTGACTAGTGCAGTATGGGAGTCCCTCCCTGCTCTGTGAGACCAGGCAAGTCCCAACGTTGACACATAAAGCACAGAGTCTGTCAATGCAGGTCAAGTAACACAGAAAAGACAGCATGTGGCTTGTAAATGTGGTCTTAAAAGGCAGGTGGTCTCTCAAAGAAGGGACTACTAAGGTTGCCCATACAAGTCATATGCTGAGCCGTGCACACTCTTGCACTTTGGTCTGCTACATGTACCAAATTTTCTAACAGGGTCTACAAAGAAGGGCATATCACTGATGTAAACTTTGATACTTGCTCTGAAACAATTGGTCGAGAAAGACTGGTACGAAGCAGCAAAAGTAGCTGATTTTTGAACTCCACAGAGTGAAAGTAAAAGCATAACTCTACAAGTTCTGTGCTCAGATTTCATTTTGGAAAGCTTAAATTAAATCTGTACTAACAGTGGGTGAAACTGACATGGGTTAATCTGTTGTCATTGCATATATATCATTCTGAAGTGCAAGTTAAATTCATATAAGCACCATCCAAAGTTACCCAAGAAACGTCCAGCTGGAGAGATTATAAAAACAACTTTCAATTTGGAAACCTGGTAGCTGGTGTGAACTTGGGTCAATAGGTCAATTTGTTTCCACTTATTTTTTTATCATTTTTTTTTACTTTTGTTTTCATCCACATACGTGAATACAACTTACACTTTCTCTTGGTGCTCCACTATGAATTAAGGAGCCCATGCATTATGTTGCCAAGTCCTCATCAAGTTACCAATATGGGAATATCTCCTTTTTCTTGCCTTTGATATTGTATTACTGAGTATTTCTTTAGTCCCTTTTTTATCTCTGCTGAGGGCAGTCCCTGCAAAGATGTTTGCTTTTACTCGGCTAGGCACCAAGTGATGTATGTCATGCCCCGTGCTTGCTACTTCAGCATAATTGATGTTAAGATAAAGGATAACAGTCTCAAGGTCCTCGATGTATGATCATTATATATTTAAAGTCTTAAACAGATTGAATCCACAGTTTCAGAGATATTCCTTGGACTGTTTTTGCACTGACTGACCCAAATCAGTAGATACTTTCTTTAGTAAACCATTCAAATCTGTGCCAAAAGTGCACTGTGCAGCTTCAGCCTAGCTACCCTGCACCGCACATCTGACTGGCTCATCCACCACAAAAAAAAAAAAAAACATTCAAAGAACGCAGTATCCTTTGGCCGCCGTCAATCTCTTTTGCTGCAAGTAAATAGGAATAGTGTCCCATAGTATCAGGTATAGTGTATGATCATACATTTTCACAAGGGATAAATATTCACAAATTTTTCTGAGTATACCCAGTTTAGGAATATTAAACTGTGGCATATTTTTGGCAGATTGGGTGTTGAACTTTCTTACCTGCACAAATACTATTATGGTACATTTGACCTTTGACCTCAAAAACATTACGTCAAATATAGAGGTATAACCTTAACCGTCAATAGCCTTCTAGATCACCCTATGTAAATTAAGATTTAGATTTCTAGATGCACAATGTCACTCAGCAAACTTGTGACCCCTGTGTGACCTTCAAAATTAGGTCAAGGTCAATTATACTTGCACACAAAGCAAGCCTTATAGTGGTGCACTATCATATGCAATTTGAAAGTCCTGTCTCAAAAGCTTCTGAAGTTATAGCGGTAAACAAAATTTTAATGAATAGGTCACTGTGACCCAGATACTTGACCTAGTGACCTCATTTTCATTCATGACACATTTTTTTGGGTTATGATACATGTGTGTATAAAATTTCATGTAACTGACTTAAATACTTCCTTACTTATACCAATACCACCATTGTGCACTTGAACTTTGACCTCAAAAAGTACGTCAAATATACAGCTATGACCTCAATTTTCAATAGGCTTCTAGATCACTCTATGGAGCTTCTTGTGTGTAAGATTTAGATTGCTACATGCAGGCTTTCAATAGTTAGAGCGGTAACATTGCCTGGTACCTGGTAGGCTGGTAACAATGTAGTGTAGTGGAAATGCCAGCACAGCGCTTTGTACTTGCAGATTTCTTGTTTGCATTTGTATTAATCTTCAAATATTGTCATCCTTGTATACATATATATCTGGTACCTATATGGCTTGTTACATTACAAGTACATGTAAGATAAATAGCACTGACCTTTACTGCTGCCTATAAAATTGTTTTCCAACTGCAATTTTTTTTATATATAATATGTTTCAACCAATGAAATTTTTACTTACTTAGTCTAGGCTGGCCATGGCAATATTATAATACAGCCAGTTTGGCTAAAATAACATTAACCTCTTTAACCAAATGCTGATTATGTTAGCCAAACCATGAGCAAAATTTATTTTCAAATTATGCTCAATAAATATAAATAATTAAGCATAATACTAGAAATATACAAGGCATCAAAAATTGAATAAATTACAATATATCCTCAGCCAATTTGGCTGATGTTTATAAAATTTGGTCTAATTGCCAAACCTGAAATCACAGCTTTATTTAGCAGCTGGTTTATTTTGGGCTATGGATAACACCAAACTAAGCTTACTGAATAGGCATGTTCCCTTCACCCCTATGAGACACTTCAGTAACTTTTAACCTACTTGAAACCAGTCAGACCAGATTTAAAGCGACTTCACTGCATTGTGGGCCAAGTGTAATTTGCCTATAGATACTTGAAATAACCCTGTATCAAACTTGGCATGACAAGAGACATGATCCCCCTGGAAAATGCAGAATGAAAGATTAAGCCAACTGAATGCATTTATAAGTTAGTTTGACCCTGTAGTCAGTACATATGAGATCAAGTTTTTAAGTCAAAGTGTAGACTTTTATATGTTTTGGCTGCATCTGAAAAATATCAATGGGGTTCTAAATTGCATTCAGTTCTAAGTTCACTGGCCGTGTTGATACAAGCTGAGTTCAAAATTCAATAAACTAAGTTCAAAATGCAGACTAAGTTTAAACATTGAACTCTAACTTGGGTACCACTCATTTTGCATTTTGTGCATAGCAAATAGTGTTAATCATCCACTAACTTCAAAAGAAGAAGCTAATTAGTGTAGGATAAGGTGTTCTAGACTTTCCTTATGAGTTTATTCAAAATGGACATATAATGTCAAAGACAAAAGTGGAAGTGTCTCAAGTGTTACCCTAGTTCCTGTCCAATTTTTTAACTTGGTTGAATTTCGAACTTAGTTTGGTTTTATAAATACGGCCACTAATCCTGTGTTCCCAAAAATGTCAGACATTACCCTCTCTCCTCAACCCACCCCCAAAAAACTCAACACATTAGATAAATACTGGTAAACCTAATGTCTATGCAGCTGTATCCCTGTACTCCTCTTTTCCCGTATAATAATAAAGGTTGCATCTTGTTACTTAACTCTTTCAATGCCAATCACATCCAAAGTCTATATAATTAAGTCTGAATTATTCGGATCCCAGATTCGTATTCCTCATAGAAAAAAAAAAAAAAAAAAAAAAAAACACTTTCATTCAATTACCAGTATACCTATAGTTCTACCAGTATACCTATAGTTCTACCAGTATACCTATAGTTCCAGATAGAATACCACATGTCAACAGCTTTTCTTGGCACGCATTGTGCCCAATGTGTGCCAAAAAAAGCGGGTGACTAGGTGCAAAATTTGGCACTAAAAGGGTTAAGAGGAAATCAACTTACTTGTCCCATTAAGCAAGCAAAGAGGGCAACTACAACTAACCATTATTATTATTGTTCATTTCCTGTCACATGGAACAATTACATGTCTTGAGCTCTGTCAGTGGTACAGAAAATATTAAATTTTCTTCCATAAAGTTCTTTTTTGTTGTAGTTCTATGATCTGTATGACCGTTAAAGTTGAAAAGATAGCTTCTATTACTGAAAGACAAAAGCAGTCTCTCTCTCTCTCTCTCTCTCTCTCTCTCTCTCTCTCTCTCTCTCTCTCTCTCTCTCTCTCTCTCTCTCTCTCTCTCTCTCTCTCTCTCTCTCTCTCTCTCTCTCTCTCTCTCTCTCTCTCTCTCTCTCTCTCTCTCTCTCTCTCTCTCTCTCTCTCTCTCTATATATATATACACATATATATATTATCTGAAACGCTTTCCTTTCACATAGTACATATCATGCAGTGTTCCTCCATGGGAATAAAATGCCCCTAGGATAAAAGCAAGGTTAAAGGACAGTTGAATGAGTGGATGAATAATGGTACAGTCATGTATGACAAAAACAGAGCATCCACAATGTCAACCTTCATCAGTTTACAGGTTTCTCCATTTCAACTATTCAGAAGATAATCAAGCTGACCTGTGTCCCAAAATAATGACAATAATGATCACTGTTAGTAAGGTAAACAAAGAATTACTGCAGACCTAGAAATCTAAAAGTCACGGGCAACTAGAAAAGATTTGCTTTACAGCAGATCTGTCAGAATGAAAAGTTAGAAATGCTACACTTTGCCATTGTTCAACATAATCTAAATTTTGTGTATTAGCCTAACTTGCATAAATTAAAATGCTACAAAAATTGGGTTCTTGATTCAATGGATGCACCTATGTCACAAACCGATAAAGTAAAGATGGAATGGCACCTCTATCTATAATAGTTTTGAAGCTATTCAAGATTTAAATTTTGTGTATGCACCGAGTTTGCAAAAATCAATATTCTACAACTTTGGTTCATTAGATGCAGCTATGTCTTAAACCTACAAACTGAGGTTGGAATGCCACCTGACCTCTACGTATAATAGATATTCTCATTCCCTGCCATGCACTGCCATGCCTGTTTGTCAATCTGCTACGTGATTCAAAACTGGAATGCATTACAATTCCAGAACAAGTTAATGAGTATTGCAGAGCAATACATAGTCCCCCGCTCGTCGCCCACGAGGTTGAATGGACTACTATATAGGGGTGTGACCTAGATGAAAAAAAAAATTAAAACTATGGCACATTCTTAGATTAAGCTTCACATTTGTGTAAAATTTCATTAATCTAAGTAAAAGGACAAAAAAGTTATGGCCCGGACAAGATTTTGAATGCATTTCACAGTGACCTAGATATTTGACCTAGTGACCTACTTTTGCCATGTGACACAACAACTCCCCAGGTAGTATTAAAATAATAAATTTGGTAGCTGTAGGTATTATAGTAAGGGAAATATGGCATGGACAAGGTTTTACATGGAGTTTTCACTGTGACCTAGATATTTGACCTAGTGACCTAGTTTTGCGTTGTGACACACTTTTAGGTCACAATACATTATCAGTAAACTTTTATAACAAGAAGTCAAAATTTTTAAAGAATAACAGTAAGGACATGAAAATACTGTACATTTATGTATTACTGTGACCCAAATATTTGACGGACGGACGGACACACGGACGGTGCCCATTACCATATCCCCTCTAAGGTCTACCCACCATAAAAAAAATCAAAGGGCTGGCATCAATAATTTAGAAGATATGGCCCGGACAAAATTTGTATTGTATCTTGAGCTTGCTTCATGAACTTCGTTAATTAATTAATTAATGGAAGTAATTAGCCACACAAAACAATGCCTATGCACACCTACTACCTAAGGTCTACACACCATACAAAATTCAAAGGGCTAGCATTAATAGTTTAGAAGATATGGCCCAAACAAAATTTGTCTTGCTTAACGAACTTTGTTAAATAATTAATTAATGCAAGTAATTAGCCACACAAAACAATGCCTATGCACACCTACTACCTATGGTCTATCCACCACAAAAAATTCAAAGGGCTAGCATTAATAGTTTAGAAGATATGGCCCAGACAAAATTTGTCTTGCTTAACGAACTTTGTTAAATAATTAATTAATGCAAGTAATTAGCCACACAAAACAATGCCTATGCACAGCTACTACCTAAGGTCTACCCACCATAAAAAAAATTGAAGAGGTAGCATTTATATAGGGAAGATATGTGCCGGACAAAATTTGTTTCTGTATATTTACATATCGTGGTGACCCAAATATTAGATCTAGTGACCTAGTTTTGCTTTATGACACTTTCTTAGACTAAGCTTCACATTTGTGTAACATTTCATGACTCTAAGTAAAAGGACAAAAAAGTTATGGCCCGGACAAGATTTTTCATACATATGTATTCTGTGACCCAGACATTTGACCTAGTGACCTACTTTTGGCACACCATACACCCCTATTCTAGGAAGTACAAACACATTAAATTTGGTAGCTGTGGGTGTTATGGTGTTGGAAATATGGCCCGGAGAAGCTTCGGACGGACGGACGGACGGACGGACGGACGAGGTGCAAACCTATAGTCCCCCACCAAGTGGGCGGGGGACTAAAAAAAGGCATTCAGTGAACAGATTACCCTCGGCCCCCACAATCTTTTTTCCCCAATTCTGCAATTTTGTTTTTTTTGAAGCTTTGCAGTAGAATACTTTGGTATACAATTTCCATATTGTTGTCTATGATATGAAACAGCACTTTTGGATGTGCTCTTGGGGCAAGATCTGGTGCCAGAGACCACTGTGCTGGGCGTCACTCAGACGGCCATCAAATAAATGCATCAAAAGTTTCATAAGTTTAAAAATAATAAGAGGAAGCTGTTTTTCAATGTGAATGTGGTAGTGATGTGAATGTGGTCCACTACAATGTGCATCTATGAAAAAAAAAATTGTGAAGTTGCGTTGGATCCTTGTAGAGATACAAAGGTAATGTCGTCCACTTGTGCACCACTCAGACAGCCTGGAAGATAAATACTTTAAAGTTTCATAAAAAGTTAATTCATACAAAGAGGATGCTGTTTTTAAAGAGGAACCTGGTCCATCAGAAGATGCATATCTGACAAAAATTTAGTACAGTAGTCCCTCCTTTAAAAGACCACTCCTTTCGGAGACCACCTCCTTTGAGAGACCACAGTTGTCAGGTCTCTCTATAGTACTTTTTCTCCAATGCTCAATCAAGCATGAAGTAATCAATGAAGTGTGACAGTGATGACCCTCGTCTCTAGGGATGATTACATTAAATCATGTACCCAAATATGAAAGGCCTATGTAGTCTACTTACTGAAATAATGCCACTCAGAAGTTTTTCTCCAATGCTCAATGAAGCATGAAGTAATCAATGAAGTGTGACAGTGATGACCCTCGTCTCTAGGGATGATTACATTAAATCATGTACCCAAATATGAAAGGCCTATGTAGTCTAGTTACTGAAATAATGCCACTCCGAAGTTTTTCTCCAATGCTCAATGAAGCATGAAGTAATCAATGAAGTGCAACATGGATGGCCCACATCTCTAGTGATGATTACAATCAATCATCCACCCAAGTATGATAGCCCTATCTGATCTAGTTAGTGAAATAATGCCACTCCGAAGTTTTTGGTTGACGGACGGACTGACGGACGGACGGACGGACGGACGGACGGACGGAAAGTGACAGCTTAGTCTCGCAAACAGCTAACGCTGGCGAGACAATAATAACCACCTTGACGGATCTGGCAGAGGAGCACATTCTATACATGTAATTCTATAACCATGATTATTTCCATGTGCAAAAGTTAATATCCCTGCCATTTAACAGTGTTTAAGCTTACAGTCCTTACACTACTTCCAAATGATAACAAGAGGGCTGTGTGTACAGCCCATGCTCAGCTGATCTTGACATTCATCACACTTGCAGCTCTAGGAACTTGGGAAAGGATCAAGGTCATCCATGGTCTGAGTAAGTCTGACCTTTATACAAGAACACTCACATGTGCAACATCAAGGTTCAAGTAGTTCTCAAGTTATATTGAGAGTAAAATTCATGTATGTTGCACTGTGACCCCAGAAAAAAGGTCAAAGTCATTCATGTACTGTCTGAGCATGACCTTCATACAAAAACGTTAACATGTGCAGCATCACAATACTAACTCAAAACAGATCTCAAGTTATCAAGTAAACAGTAAATTTTGTGTCAGTTGTCCTGTGAATTAGCATTAGAATGCTCATTGACTTCCATAGTAATCAATAGGAAAGCTGCATTGACCGATAAGTACCCGAATTGAAAAAATCGTTAAAAATCAGGAATCTGCAGCATTCCCACATAGTGAACAACTTTGTTTGACCCTTCTACAAGGAACATATCCACCACGTTTCAGCTTAATCTGAGTAACAGTTCTGGAGAAAAAGTCGAAAATAGCTAGAACACACAAAAATTCATAAAAAAATAGTAAAAAATTGCAGCGCCACCTGGTCACCAAATTAAGAACACCGAGTCCCTAGTTGTCTTTCCGTGTGATATCAGAGCGATTGAGTAAGCGCTTTCAGAGAAAAAGATTTTTTTAAGATTTGTCCAAAAAAAGAACAAAAAAATTCATGAAAAATCCAAAAATCACTGGAGCATGACCATTTGAACAAACCTGGTAGACACCCACCCAAGGTACACCCCCACCAAGTTTGAAGTTAATCTGGATGACGGTTTTGGCGAAGAAGTCGAAAATGTGAATTAGCATTAGAATGCTCATTGACTTCCATAGTAATCAATAGGAAAGCTGCATTGACCGATAAGTACCCGAATTGAAAAAATCGTTAAAAATCAGGAATCTGCAGCATTCCCACATAGTGAACAACTTTGTTTGACCCTTCCACAAGGAACATATCCACCACGTTTCAGCTTAATCTGAGGCACAGTTCTGGAGAAGAAGTCGAAAATAGCTAAAACACACAAAAATTCATAAAAAAAATAGCAGCGCCACCTGGTGAAAAAATTAAGAACTAGGTGTCCCAGGGAGTGTTTCTGTGTGATATCAAAGTAATTGGGTGAGCGGTTTCAGAGAATAAGATTTTTTAAGATTTGCCCAAAAAAGAACAAAAAATTCATTAAAAATCCAAAAATCAATGGACCGTGACCATTTGAACAAACTTGGTAGACACCTACCCAAGGCACATCCCCACCAAGTTTGAAGTGGATCTGGCTGACGGTTTCGGAGAAGAAGTCGAAAATGTAAATTGTTGACGGACGACGGACGGACGGACGGACGGAGGACCATAAGATAAGCTCAGCTGACTGACAAGTCAGCTGAGCTAAAAACCACAATTTATACCCATGCAGTAGATATGGTAGTGGTAGTATCATGACAATTGTTCGGTTATCATGTTTTATCAACAAACACATGACCCCTATTCCACTATCAGTACAGTTTGTACTAGTCTCAGTGTAGACAAATCCACTCGATGAAATACCAATTGCCCCTCAAAGATTTGTGAATACAGTGAAACCTGTTTTGAGAGACCACTGTAATTAAAGACCACCTGCCTTTTGAGACCATATTTCCAAAGTCCCTTTTGCTATCTTTCCCACGTTGTTGCACCTTCATTGAGACTACTGCTTTATGTGACCACTTTTTAGCCTGCCCTAGGGGTGGTCTCTCCAACAGGTTTCACAGTATACATGTACACGTGGAACTGCACGTGTATTGCATGTAACCACTAGAGACATACAAAATACATTTTATGAGCTTTGTAATTTACTCTGAGTGCAAATAGACAGAGTTGTCTTTGTGTGTGTGTGGGTGTGGGGGGGGGGGGGGCTAGTATTCTGGTACAAAGTGATCATTTTGCCATAGTACAAGTTAGAAATATAAAAAATGTACAAATAGTGGCTGGTACAAAGTACAGAAATTAAAAAGGGCTTCCAGTACATACTTGAGTACGGGAAATAAAACTTTAAATAGCATGCCAATACGGAATAATTCAGTGAATAATTATAACCCGGACATGAATAGCGGAGACCCACATATTTCACCTAGTGACCTACTTGTTTCATGACACACCTTTATGTCTAGATACATGTGTCTCAAGTTTCATGATTCTAAGCTAAATAGTAAAGGAATAATAACCCCGGCAAGATTTTGAAAGGATATGTCACTGTGGCCCATCCTCAGGTACAACTCGGGTGAAAAACTGGTAAAGCTGTGGTCAATGTTCGTTAGAGATCATTGTAATGCTCTCAGGATTGATGGATGGACAGACAGTTGGCTGCATCAACAGGGGACAGCACCCTGCAGCACTCAATGTGCCCAGGTGACACTTACACAGCTTTTATTGTAACCTCAACCTCAGACATGAGCCTGACAAAGAAGAAAAACCACTTAAAATACCGCCACTCCCCTTCTGAAAATGCCAATTTTGGAACTTTCAGACCAAAAAAGGTGCACTTTCTTTCATAAAGTTAAAACAAAATTCACTGAATTCAGTGAATTCTCTGAAAAGGCTCATGTCTGATAACTATTGAATTCTCTAAGTGGCTGGTTACATGTATTTAAAGTAAAGTTACATGTGTATATTTCTAGTGATCAGGTGAGACCTCTCAATCTGATCTGACAAATTACTCCCAATGTACTATTCACTGGGCACAAGTTCCAGCTTCAAGTTGGTTCAAGCTCAACACAATGACCTTAATCCTCTTGCCTTGCAAACTGTACAACCTTCTGATGAATATTATATATAGTATTAGTAATGTTTCAGACTGATCTTATCTGAATAAACACTGACAGTACATATCACTAAGTGGTTTTAAAGGTACACGTGAATTCAGCTTAAACAATGGCTGAAACCTTTCAAGCTTTGTCTATTAGCTGACCCTCTGACCCCCAGTATACTAGTACTATTATAGCTACATGTAACAAGGCTTGGCCGGGTATGGCTTAAGAAGTTGTATGCCACCTTGCCATGGTACACTTGATATGCCAATCAGGAAGTAACTATTGCACGCAACCAAGACCCAGAATTTGGCCTTCACATGGAGAATCTGAATGGACACAGAGCAAGTTAACCAGTTAAAACTGGAGCAAATACAATTTGAGAACAACTTACAGGTCCCCTGAGAGCAACAACATTAAGAATAAACAAAAACAAAAACAAACAAAAAAAAAAACAAAACAAAACAAATAAAAAATAAATAAAGAAATAAAGAAAGAAAGAAAGAAAGAAAGAAAGAAAGAAAGAAAGAAAGAAAGAAAGAAAGAAAGAAAGAAATAAAAAAAAAAACAAACAACACACTCTCTTTTTGAGGCTTGACATTAATGACTGTGTAATGTTGCTACAGATGATCCCCTCTTATAAAGCCACCCCCAAGTCCACCATACCTGGCCTTATAAAAGGGGTGGATTTTCCTGACAGGGAAAATTAAATGAAACCCTACTTGATGTATGGAAAAAGTGGCCTTTAAAGACAGACTGGTCTTTCTTGAGGGAGGCCTTATGGGAGGGGGACCACTATATATACATTTGAAAATAGAAACAATATGGTAACACAGTGGTACCTGCTATATGTGGCCACTCATGCCAAGAAAAAGTGGCCACTTACAGCAGGTGACCTGTCACCAAGGTAAACTTTACAAAGAAATTGACTCCTATGTCCTGGCCTAGTGACCACAAAAAGCAATGTGGCTGCTCATGGCAGTGGTTGCATACAGCAGGTACCAAGTGTATTCTCATTTAAATCTGTTCACTGGAAGCTCTCACTACCACTGCAGCAGTTTCGCTGGTTACTACTGGTCAACTGCTGGCTGTGTCACTTGGAGGTTAGAGTGCAGAGAAGGGGTTCACAGCTAAAACACTGGCTACTTCAAAACAATGCGCATCTATGAAGTTTATGGAGAATCCTGCTTAAGTACAAAATCTCATACTACCACTAAAACATGCTTTGGAAGGCCAATCTTTGTGGCAATGTGGCGGCTTATGCAGTGATCAAGGGACTACACGTACGGTGCAACTGTGTTTGCTGGTAACTTCCAAGGTATGTATATATGTACAGAGTACTTGCTCTAAAGACCACCTTCAATATAAGAGCACATATCTTTTGAAGACCACTATTTCAAGACTTTTTACTGTATCTCTCTTAACCCTTAAAGTGCTGATCACAGCTATAGTCGTTTTCTTATTAGGCCAAAGAAAATAAATAGTGTTTGAGGTTACATGCCAAAAATAAATAGGGTAGGTAGGTAGGCTTTTTTTTTTTTTTTTTTCTTCTTTTTTTCAGAAGAAAAGTGACTTAAAATGGATAAACTGTGCATTTCATGAAGAAGATCTGCCTAGATTTTTTTTTTTTTTTTTGAAAATCAATAAAAAATTTTTAGGGTAGGGCAGTTTGGGCAAGGGTCGGTAGGGAAACCCCAAACACAGACTTCTTTTTTTTTTTGCCTTACCGTTAAACATATAATGGTTAAAAGATTCAAATTCCTCATGAGGATACCTTTCATTGAAATACATGTACCAGCAAGCTAAGTCAAAAGCAAAATGTAGTCTTAGTCAACAGCTTTCTTGGAGGCACTTTGCACGAAATGCATGCAAAGTGCCCCCCAGGAAAGTTTTTGATTCAGCCCTAAATAAGGGCTTTAGGGGTTAAGTACACCTTTACTTTAAGATCACCTGCAGTATATATGATTACTGTTTGCTGGCAGTAGGTTTGGTCTTAAACAGCAGGTCCCACTCTACTTGCACACATAGCCTCTTAGATGTACAATGTACACTGTAGTTAAACAAAAACTCACTAGATATTATTATTGGCACAAACTGGCATAATAAAAACTCAAGATCCTAAATACATGTATTACTTTTCCCAACTTCCTGAAGCAAGGTAAAAAAATTGCCCACAAAACACTGCCCCCTGGAGAGTAATTAGCATTTGTTTGGGTTGTTTTCATTACAAATGTGTGAACACTTGCCAGCAGGTGCAGGTTTTAGAATCAGTAAAGTACGGCCAGATTAAAATTTGTCCTGTACAGACATCAATAGAAATTAAAAGTGATAATTTGAAACACTCAATTTCGAGCTTATCCCACTTGACCTGTAATTTAACTGTTCACTATTTGTAAAGATCACAGCAGGCAACTCTATCTGAGAACCTGAAGAATCTTCCCTGGGGGTATTATCAACATGATCAGTGATGCATTAGTTTGGATAAATCAGAGGCTAATCCACAAACAATCTTCAAAGGGGTTTTTTCCCTAGACTTTTGGCAGTTCTCACAGATGTGAAATGCATAGGCCTACATTAATCACATTAGACTGAAAACTAAACCCAGGGACAACCAGATGTCAGACAGTACATATTCAAATGCACAGCTGAAGATTTTACTCCCCTTTCTATTGCTGCGTTCACATTATTCTGATTTTATTTTTGAAAAACTAACATTCGCATTTTTGCCCATACGAAATGTGCGTCCAGACTGTTTAACTGACTTCCGAAATAAATGTGGTGGATCGTTCACACTCAAAGGTTTAACTTTGGGATTCATCTACCAAATTGGCTGGCTTACACATGTTCTATATTTGGCAATGTGCACATTTTGCAACATGTTCTATATTTGGCAATGTGCACATTTTGCAACATGTTCTATATTTGACAGTGTGCACATTTTGCAACATGTTCTATATTTGGCAATGTGCACATTTTGCATTCACACAAGCAACAGAACTTAAGCAAGGTGACACTACCAGTTAACATTTGCAAAAATACCACCTCCATCACTAGGTTTTGCTTTCAGAAGCAGTTTGCACATTCTTACCCAACTGTGGAAGAATTTTAGTCAGTCTGAACACTACTTTTGTAAGTCTTACAGTTATAATTTGGTAAATCTTAGCAGTGTGAACGCAGCTTATGCTACAACATGATACAATTAAATAGAGACAGTGTAGACTGCTGGCAATCAGCTGGGACTGTCCTGCATGGTGCTGATACTATCCACAAGTTCTAATAACACTGTTACAACCTGTATTACTTCATTCTTACTGGTCAGTCCTGGTGAAACGCTAGTAAAATTTGTTAGCTGTAAATGATTATGGTTAAAACAAACTACCTGACAATTCACATTCTTAACGTATGTTTCAAAATATCTGTATTACTGCAAAAGTGTGGCCAACTCACCCATTTCTCATATTCTCCTATTTCCAACAATTCATCAGAGGTTTACACTGATTTTTTTCTCATTTTTTTAAATGAATTTTTGCTGAAAATTGTACTGAAACTTGGTGGATACGTTCCTTGTGGAACGGTTACACAAGGTTATTCACCATGTGTCGCTGCTGTGAATTCCTGATTTTTAACAAATTTTTCAATTCGGGTAGTTGTTGGTCAATGCATACATTCCTATTGTTTGCTATGAAAGTCAATGGGAATTGCAATGGCAGTTTACATTTTGGACCTCATGTAAAAACCGTCAGCCAGATTCACTTCAAGCTTAGTGGGGATATGCCTTGGGTGGGTCTCTACCAAGTTTATTCAAATGGTCACGGTCCAGTGATGGGGGGGGGGGGGGGGGGTAGGAATTTTTCTTGTTGATTTTACATGCCTGTTGATTACCATGCAAGTCAATGAGGATTGCAAAGTCATTAGAGTTTGCAGTGCGATTTTTTTCGAAAATCTTTAAAAGAGGTTTAATAGAAAAGTTTAACATGGGAATTTCTTGCAATGGTTATAACTTAAATAATTTTGGCCAGATTTGTGCCTTTTATAAGTGTCTACTTATTCTGTGCAAATGGCCATGCTCTATTGATGTTTGGACCTTGACCTCATTCCCAAGGTTACAGGACAACTGACACGAAATTTACAGTTCACTCCATAACTTGATTCTTGTTTTGAGTTACTAGTAAGACCTTGATGTTGCACATGTCAATGTTTTTCTATGAAGGTGATGCTTAGACACAGTTCAACATACATGAATTTTACTCTTTACTATAACTTGAGAACTACTTGAACTGGGACCTTGATCCCATCCCAAGTTCACAGAGCTCCAAGTGTGATGAATGTCTAGGTAAACCGAGCATGGACTGTTCGCGCAGCCCTCTTGTTTGCTTTCAATTGCAAAGTTTTGCAGGGCTCTTGTGAGTTTGTGAAAATTTCCCACAAAAGCCAATTTCTGAATTCATATGGCAAGTGTTTTAAAATACATAAGAGGAAAATCTATGAAAAACTTAGGAAAATATTTTCAACTGTATTTTTAGACAAATTTTCACTTTTACAGCATCTGAAAAGAGGCCCATTGGAAATATGAGCGAGTTTAAAAGTTATATTGCTATTAGTGTGCCTGGGGTAGCTAATGAACTGAGCATCCGTGCTGTCAAGTACTGACGGAATTTAATCATTTTCTGTTAGAATTTATGCACCAAATTTACCCTATCTGTAAAATTGTCAGACAATGGATTCACATTGTCTACCAAAGAGTACCTTCGGTTCTAAAAAAGTTACATATAGTAATTTACATCTGCAAATAAACAACAATTAATGGACTCATTATATGTGTACCTATACAACAGTAGCATGTGTTCTGAAAAAAGTCCCATATTTCATGTATCACAAAGCTAGAATAAACATAGAAATCGCAAGAAACAGACAACTGATGAATTACCTCTACACAAGAGTGCCTTGTGTTCTGTTGAAAAGTCACATATTTAATTTCTCACAAAAAACACTAGAACTACAAATAAAAAGGTCAGGACTATTGTTTGCAAGATTCACAGATGCTCGATAATTTTTTCTCAAGTGAAAATAAATGGAGCATTATGTACAATTCTTTGCATGAAAAAACTGTTCGGTTTGACACATACATGATATATTGGACTATATTTAAGGCATGCAAAAAACCTGGAATAATTTGGGTGGAAGCAATTCCTTTGACACTGTGTTAGTGATCTGCTGCAGCATGAATATGTATCGAAGTGGCCAAATCATATCAACGGAACTGAGAGAGATGATCAACATAAATAATTATGTACATGCTGTAAATTAAAGAGCAGGTTCAAACCGGAAGTGTACCAAAACAAACTCCCCCCTTAAAAAATGGCAGAATTTCAGTAAATCAAGAGTAAGTTGACTGGAAAGATACATCATGAATGTACGTAATGTAACTTACATCCAGTGTATAGCTCAACTTCATATGAGTTCTCATAATGTGGAACTAAGCCTCACGCCAAGCCCAAACTTCCTGTTGCTGATCATCTTGTACAAGTTGTAATATGAGAGCTGTTGATGATGAACTTCATTTTCTTTTACACTATACTGCACTCTCAGATGAACATGAAACTCTTTATATAAAACTGCATAATTGTCTGCGAGACATCACTGATCTTGATCCTGTGATAAGTTTGCTTTAATTATGTCCAGTAAAAGTCCAAATTTATGTGAATTTTAACTTAGGCAAAATTCTCCCTACAAATGTCTTCCAAAATAATTAGTGAATTCACAGCATGGCCAATTACCAGCAGCCATATTCAGAGATTGTAATTGGATCCTGAATTTAATCCTAAAATGAAAGTTGATTGCCTTTGGGCCTGATCTTACAGAGACTGATGTTGTAAACAGTGGTCTGGCCCAGACTGATATTGTAAACAGTGGTCTGGCCCAGACTGATATTGTAAACAGTGGTCTGGCCCAGACTGATATTGTAAACAGTGGTCTGGCCCAGACTGATATTGTAAACAGTGGCCTGGCCAAGACTGATATTGTAAACAGTGGTCTGGCCCAGACTGATATTGTAAACAGTGGTCTGGCCAAGACTGATATTGTAAACAGTGGTCTGGCCAAGACTGATATTGTAAACAGTGGTCTGGCCAAGACTGATATTGTAAACAGTGGTCTTCCATAGACTGATGTTGTAAACAGTGGTCTGACCAAGACTGATATTGTAAACAGTGGTCTTCCAGAGACTGATGTTGTAAACAGTGGTCTGACCAAGACTGATATTGTAAACAGTGGTCTGACCAAGTGATTACAATACACACGCACTTGGACATAGCAACAACAAATTAAAATATGGTGTTTTTATTTTGAACTACTGTAGTTCTAGAAATTTTCGCGCAGGTTTAATTTCGCGCAAACTCATTTTTTCTGAAATTACAGAATTTTCACGCATTTTAGTTTCGCGCAATCCAATTCCAAACAATGTAGTGAAATACAATGCAACCTATTTTCGTGCTTTAGGTAAAAGCGCGAAATTAAATCGAGCGTGAAAAGCGTGAAATTAAATCGAGCGTGAAAATTTCTAGAACTACAGTATATACAAAATGAGTTTGAACCAAGCACTAGGGGTACTTAAAAGTTCTACTGACTGAGTGCTGCTGTGGTGATACTGGGTGTATCATCCTGTATTGAGCAGGCTGGCAGTTTTTGTATTGTTGATACATGTAGCTTAATTGTTAACCTTTCCCCCTTGAATTAAGACTGAGTCAACAGCTTTCCTTGGCATGGGTTGGGCACTTAGTGCCCAACCCATGCCCAGGAAAGCTGCTGACCTGGGTCATGTTGTCTTGAAAGTTCTCATCTTTAATTCTCTGTCAAATTGTTTTTAATTGCTGTTGAAATCAGTTGAAAATGCTGAAGCAGACAACACTTTACCACCAACTGGTTTTGGCCGATTTAAGGGGGAAAGGGTTAAAAATGGAAATATCAGAAAAATGACAGCAGCAGCAAGAACTGAAAAAACTGTTTGACACTGTGTCCTGCTACATTTTCAAAGACCAGAATTCAACATGCAATTTGGGAAAAGTTGAAAAAAAAAATTATACAGAATACTTTTGCAATTTTGACTTCACAGCTAACTCAGCCAAACAGCTTGACAAACAAAACAGGTCAAAAAGTGACACACCAGCAGAAATTTGGAAGCTTTATTGTGTGTAAATATTATGTGGACACCTGGTCTCTTGCAACATACAGTTTCAGGGTGACACAATTCACCACAATCTCTTGCATAGAAAGTTGCGAGAGGACCCTCCAATGCAGTACAACCCAGTCTTTGATTATGTTTGAGCTTCTTGCCTTAAGCTACACCTATTTTCACTTATTCTCCACAAAAAAAGGTCACTTTAGAATTTTCTGACCTGGAATATTACATAATCCCATCAGCTTTTAACATTTCTCAAGACAGAATGTCCACACAGCAACATGTAAGAATGCATGTCAATATACAGGTTACCAGGCTCCTCCTCCACTCCCACCTTTCTGTTATTTACCTGCCCTTATTGCCTACAATTCATTTTGATTCTGACTCGGTATCAAGTTACCTGAAGGGAGCAATCTTATTGACCCTTTCCCCCTTAAACAGGCTGGTGGTCCAATGTCGTCTGCTTCAGTGTTGTCAACTAATTTCAAAGTAACGAAAAACAATTTTGACTGAGAATTGTAGATGAGCCCTATCAAGATCACATGCCCCAGGTCAACAACTTTCCTCGGCATGAGTTGGGCACTTAGTACCCAACTCATGCCAAGTAAAGTTGTTGACTCAAGTGTCAATTCAAGGGGCAAAGGGTCAATAACAGTTGTTCTTTCTGACCAGTACACACAAGATCGCAGAAAGTGACAATCCAAACTGCAAAGAATACACATGTATTGGTGTCCAGAGTGCTGATTCTAATGCAATTTACTGTGGTGTATGTTGCACATTGTGTTAGGTGGTGATTGACAGACATTTTACAATGGCAAAGTTAACCATTTCAGCTAGAAACCAGCTAAATATAAAGTGTCATTCATTTCAGTGTTTAAATTACACACAGGGTTCTACTTGCAAGACACAATTTGCATTGATAACTGCATCACATATGTGAAGACTGCATATCCTAGGTCAACAACTTTTCTGTATGCCAAGGAAAGCTGTTGACTTGTCATTTCAAAAGGGCTAATACATTCTTTAGCTGATCTCATTCCATGCTCAAGTGAAGGCAAGAGCTTATATAACTGGCACAAATAAACAGATGGAGGCCTCAATACATAATACTTTCAGCACACACAGGTCGCTTGTGTTATCACATTGCAGCCAGTTACTTCCTCACACGTGTCAACTCTCCGAACTTGAATAGGAGATCTCCTTGTTTTCTGTTGTAAATAAAGCCAAATCTTTCTTCTAACTTTAAAATACATGTAATAAGAATATGATTTGTTCCTTATAAATTGTTAATTGATGTAATTATATTTAGAACTCTACAGTTTTTTAGTGACTGGCCTGGAACAGGACTTTGCTCTTTGATTATCAGACTTGATTGGGTTCAAGCAGCACTTGGGCGTACATATTTGGCTAAGTTTCTCTTATATAACATAAAAATCAATGAAGTTTTATGATCTCCCACTACCGTGACACTATTCGCCATTGTAAATGTCTGGGACTATACTGTTAACATCAGAATCTTTCCCTAATTCCTCCGGTTTCCTGGGTTCACTCTACATAGTAGGAGCCCAAGCTGTTGCTTATACTATAACAGTATACTTCCATGGGCACACCAGTTGTTCATCTTTTAACAGGCCTCGAAAAGGCAGTCCCCCCCCCCCCCCAATTATATGCACACAGTCCTTTAGATGTAGATGTACAATACTGATGCCATAGTTAGAAATGAAAAATGACGTGACCTTTTGAAGCAGGCCATCATGCAACCCATAGCACAGTGGTTCCTGTCACCAGAGACCAACACAACTGCAACTAAAATACTATAGGTCTTTTAAGACACATGGTCTCTTATGACAGGTAGATTTAACGATGGAAATGTAGGACTTTGGAATCTGTAAAACAATCCCACGAGAGGGTGGTCTCTTGTCCAGGAACCACTGTTGCTACCTTGTATTAAGACCTCCTCCAGTAAGACCACACTGTTTTAAAACTGCTCCAGGAATTGAGACACAATCATATATATCTTTTGTAACAATCAGCATTTTAAGCGCACGTATACAGTGGTACCTGCTCTAAAGACCACCTCCAATTTAAGACCGCATGTCTTTTTAAGACCACTCTTTCAAGACCCTCTGCTGTATTTACATGTTAAATATGCCTTCAATTTAAGACCACCTGCAGTATGAGACCACTTTTTGTTGGCTGTAGGGGTGGTCTTAAATAGCAGGTACCACTGTATTACAAAACCTCTTTCTGTTGGCAGTTGGGATGGCCCAAAATACTTATCACTGTGCTAGACAAATCTAGGGGCCATGAAGCTTGCTGTCCTTAGGGAGATCTCTTTATTTTACAACTTGACAATAGGCCTTAGACATATACACTGAGATACAGCCCCCTTGCTGCTCTGGCCTGCAGGGCATCTATTATGTGATGCACAGCCAACAACCAGAGATTGCATGGGGGTACTCTTGGAATTAGATAATTAATCCCTTTAGAACTTGGAAACTGATATTTTTCATAATATTATTGGTACCATGCAAGAATTTATACAATAACAACATTAGGTGCTCAACTCTGGCCTCTCAAGCTGCACGTACAGTTCTCTCAGGAAAAATTTTCAAACAATTTTAAACTCTCAGGTGATTACATAATGCAGTGGTCCATCCCTATCTTGAGAGACCAATCCAATAAGAGACCACCTACCCTGAAAGACTGCCATTTCAGGATATATGCAGTATTTTAAATTTATACCCTCTATGAAAGACCATCTGTTTGGAGAGACCATAATTTGGTCCTTAAAAAGCAGGTTTCACTGTAACTATACAGTGGACCTCTCTTCAGACACCACTCCAATGACAGACCACCTCCTTGGAAAACCACATTTTCAAAGTGCTTCCTTTAACTCATTCCATACCAGTCCCTGATATTTCCGTATCATATTTACCTAGATTTAAGATGACTATTGCACATTTAAATTTTTCATGAAAAGAGCTTTTGTTCAAGTACCAACACGCCTATAGTCTGAAGTCAGTGGTTCTGGCACTGCCTGGCAAGTCATGTTGCAGCTGTCGCAAGGGCAGCTGCAGCATGACTTGCCAGGCAGTGCCAGAACCACTGACCAAGGCCTGTGATCATTGTATGGAATGAGTTAATAATTTTCCATGTAATACCTTTTATGAGACATCACCTGTGTTGAGAGACCACCATTCGGTCAGCCAAAGGGACAGTCTTTTTAAGACAGGTTTCACTCTGCTTCTTTTACAGCTCTGACCTTTTGTCATTTTTTCTTATTTATGCCTTGTAACCCATTGAGGTACCCAGTGTTTCCGTTAGGAACTTTTTCAGGGGATCACAAGAGGGAAAATTCAGGGTAGCAGACCCAATTTTCACAAATTTTACATGTAAACAAGCAAGACCTATGACCCTTTAGAATGTTCTCAAAGGGCATTTCAGCTTTTGAAAGGGCAATATACCCACATTTAGGGGTTAACAGAAACCCAGGTACCGTTGTGTCTTACCAGTTTGCAGTTCCTGGTTTATAAATGCTGTACATTATATATATATATATATATATCCAGGGGTCACATTAAGCTTGCATCCTGCGTCACAGATGCAAAAAATAAAGAAATGATGCATGGAAATTAATAAAACATTGTCATTTTGCGTCTCTGTGGACGCACGCACAAAAACGCGATGCATTTTGAATGACACAACTGCAAAAATTACCCCAAGTGGTCACCGTGTTTTGCATCGACCATTATCAATCTCATGATTATTTATTGTACTGATGGAATCCTCCGATGTTCGTCTTTCTATGTAACCAGCTCTCTAATTTGCTAAGAAAAAATATTCCGGGGGTATCCCTCCAAAAATTTCCCAGAATGGGAATGGATGTACGTCATTTCACCGCTTATAATTGTGCTGAGAGCACTTCCAGGCTCCTCAATTGGGTGGATTTGATCACATGCCGCTCACTGTCCCATCAAATTCATTGTTCTCCGTGTTATCTCATGTCCGCAATGTTGGGCAGGTACAAGTCGTATTACGCAAAGATTATGGGACTAAGATGTTAAATTTTCACATCATAATTTCACCAAGAAGACTTCCATCGAACAATTCTAGACCCAGATAAAGGCAGGAGTGAAAATTCATTACGGAAGGCAAGGAAAATACGCAGATTAGTCATCGGAAGGTTACACTTGGACGAAGCGAAAATTTGCATTAGCTGGCCTAAAATGATGTTGTTCATCACGGTCTCCGATGGGTCACGTGGTTATTGGTGTTTTTTAAACAAAATTTGGTTGTTTTGATTTTATTGAAATGTTTGAATGGAACAAATCTGTATGGCAGAACAAGAATGGAATGAAATTTATGATCTAAGGCCAGAAAAAAATATATAGTGGAAAACCATGCCTGGGTGGATGCCCGTGACAGGCTGTGTACACTCGCTTAAGTGTGTGTGTTGCATGGCTTGTAGGCCAACCGTGTTGCTTGGTTAAAAAAGTGACCGCACTTAAGATCAGACTCTTAACACTGCCTATGGCATCAAAATTTTCAGGTATATTGAAATAGAAAGTGCACAGAAATATAAATTATATAATTTCTGACCATTTCATCATGTGGAATCAATTCCAAAAATAACAGAGCCCAGGGGCCAGGCATGTTCAATCACGCATGCCGCTTGTGCAAGCGAGTTAAAAAAAACCTGTCCGGTGACACACGGTGTGCAACACCAGATACTGGCACAGTGGCAGCGTGCTAGGGGTTAAGCCCCCTTCACAACCATTTTTTTGGTAGACCAGGGAACTGGGATGTGTTATAGAGTTAGTCTTAATAGCAGGTTCCTGGATAGATTGAATCCATCCTTGGTACAGTCAACAACTTTTAGACCCTTTTACATCAAGTTGGCATATTGGTATCTTTATATTCAATCTTAAATTCTATAAAAAAGCGTTACTACGTCAGCATACAGACTCTATGTTATGTTCGTTTCTAGGCTTAAGTTACCTGCATGTTTTATTTATTTATCATTTTGATGTATGTTGATTTTTACCAAATAAAATCAATTAATCAAATTACATCAAATGAAGTCCAGTTTGCACAATTTCAGACTGGACCAACTGATTGAGTTCATGGACCCACTATTTTTCCTGACAAAGAAGAAAGATGGGTCCAACGGACCCATACTGAAAAATCCTTACTGTGACCCCTGTGTATCCATGATATAGTTAAACACAACAACTGCTGAAAACTGCTTTATTTTCCCATGCATGAACTTTCACATTTTTTTGTTTAGAAAAGTTGAAAATTCCAGTGATCTTAATTTGCAATTTTTAACGATCAGGATGCAAGGCCAGAATTTTGGGGAGAATCCGAGAATCCATTCTCATAAAGATTCTCCTAAACTTCTCTTTCTTTAAAAAGAAAACTAATTGACAAAAATCCAAGAAGATTCTCGCAAAATTTTGCGAAATTCTGGCCCTGCGGATAGCAAGGTTTCAAATACATGTGTATAATGTACATTCCAGTGAACAACTCTGTGCACTAAAGCGCATGCAAAATTTGCATACATTGGATGGGAAAAATAATTTTTACTCACAGAGTGCCAAAGTATTTTCAAATTGCTGATTTAATTTATGTGCAAAATACAATGGAAAATACAATGCAAACTGAGCAGTGTAAAGTATGAGTACAGAAAAACCTCACTTATTTCCTGCCTGTCAAAAAGAACTTTCAATATAGATGTGGGCCTCAATTTTGTCCATTATTCACTATTACCTGAATTACATACATGTGCGTCCACACATGGACTACACTGAACAGAAAGGAAATCCTAAAGTGTTGGTCCAGTATTGGTTACAGAGTTAACTCACCACAACTTCCTGAACAGAACTTTTAGGCACCAGTTAATCTGTACATCAAGCAATGCATGGTTTGCAAAATAACAAGAACCCTACAGGGAGCTTTAAGGCTTCTGTAAAAGCCAATAGGCCTAATACTCTACATGCACAATGCACAGTTTTGCATTACGAGATCACACTAAATATATATTCTTGTCAGTAACTATGCACATGTGTGCAAAACTCATAAGGGAGGACTTCTTGAATCTATGTGCAGGCAACAAAAGCACAAACTTTTTCAGAACAATTTCAATTTCCATAATAACTGACGGCTTGTTATTTACATCTACCATGAAGGGAAACACCTTCTTGGTTCCAGCCTTTTGTGATACCAGCCAGTATTGGGTCTGTGTGGTAATTTTCACAAATGGCAAGCCCTCCTCCCATATACACTAGGTATATTTGGTTGGCGGAGAGTGAATACTACATTGCATCATACATGCCTAAGAGTTCTAATACTATAATGTGACGCCAAAATCAGTTATCAACTGGTTGATAATGAGGTGTTTAAATAATGCATTTGGCTCAAGAGTTTTACAAATAGCCAACGATTTTGGCTTTCCCACTGCAACCCAGTTACATGTTACTTCAAAACACAACAAAAATTGCAAGGTGCTATTGTCAGTCATTTATCCCCTACTTTGTACCATATTACCTTGAAAATCCAAGGTATATGGCTTATATGGTATTGTTTACTATGTCCCATGGGTGGGACCATTTTTTTCCATATAGCAAGCACCCTCTCTGTCTACATGGTTGGTCCCAGTTGGCGTAACAGGTCAATAAGCCAGCGCCTCTTTCCTTCGGGAAATGCATGCGCTGCTGCCGTCAGTGATGGGGCCAATCTGAAGGCACTCAGTCAGTTGAGGTCCACCGGTGCATACATGTACTTTGGAATGTTTGCTGGCACAACATTCCAAGGCAACATGACCTTCCAATTCTCTTCTCCGCCAAATTAATACCATGTAGAAATATGAAAATAGTGACTTCTCATTAAGATTTTTAACTGAAGCAACAGCCATTCAAAAAAGATCCGCCATTATGATTTATGGTCGACCGCTTTCCTTTGTTGTTTAAATTTCATAATCATATGCGCGGCATGACTGTGGCAAAGTCTAATGTAATGTAGTGAAATAAAATGTTACAAGCGATATAAATTGTCTTTTTTGTTTCTTGATGGACCACACATATTTATACCAAGTAATCCTCGTCGTCAATCTGTCTAAACCAAACCCCCCTCATTGTTTGCCTGGCTATGAGTCTGATTACCTGTGCACTTCGCGTACGGGCAGGCAAGCAACTCAGGGAATTTGGTTTGATAGATTAACGACTCGGGCGATTTTTTGTCTTTAAAACCCATAGCAGTCACAGGACCTGCCGTAGAATTTCATTCACATATCCAAATACAGATAGCACTGGTCATTGGCCCTGGGCTGGCCCCTAGAAAATTTATCATTTTAGCCAGTCTTGCTACCTTATCTGAAAACATATTAGCCAGACTTAGCTAAATTAAATTTTGGATATGCTACTTGGGGCTAGCTCTAAGAATTTAATTGCATGATCCATTTTTTGCTAAAAAAAAGTCGAGAATAATTTATTTGCCACAAACAACCAGACTTAAGTTTAATGATCATTTCTAATAAATTGTGAACTGGTAGCCACATTTCACATGTGTACAATCTTAATTTATATGTGCAATATCCTTTAGCCAGTTTGGCTAATTTATAAAACAAACTATTTGCCAGTTTACACCTTTTTAGCCAGTGGCTAACTGGTCAATGCTTAGCGCTAGCCCAGGTTTTTGGCAAACAATAAAATATCAATGCCTAGCGTTTTGTTTTTCCCTTCTGAGTTCATTCACTTGCTGACCAAATGGACTTACAGATAGAATGTCAACATAATTTGATTCCAGTGGACAAAGGGGAAGCAGAGAACTTTGTCAAGCAATATGAAAACCCAAATATAATAAGAACGACAAAAACGTGTGTGAACTGCATGATTATCTGCATCTAAATGTCAACGTAGAGAGAAAATGAAAATTGATGAAATGGCCTAAATGTCCATCCGAGTGAGGCTTGTGCAGTTCAGAATTCAGATCATTTCAATCTTCAACTTTAAACCGTGAAAGTTCTTATATTTTGTACACTGGATTTCCAACATGTACATGAATTTGATAGTTACAAGTACCAGTTACTTTGAGAACCATTAAGGCTGTAAAAAGTCATGAATAATGTGTAATATTTCATGTAATTTGCCAAATAATAACAAAAGCTGGTTGGAATTCTTCACTTCAGTAGGCCCAGGCTTATCAAGTAGAATGACAAGGTAATATACAAGACACAAGTCCACATAACCCCACCTGCTTTGTTACCATATTTGGATGAACCCATGCCCTAAGGCAAGGGATGGTCTTTCTTTGGACAGCCTGGCCTTCATGTTGTGACAACTCAAAAATTGTGACAGCCCTGTGCTCATGCAGATCTGTATGACATACCTAACAATGACCTTTTGACCTTGAAAATCAAGTCAAAGTGATCCATATATGCTCCACAACAAAAGAAACGCAACCACACACTACCCCCTGTGAGATTGGGATTTTTTAATGAACATTTCACTGTGTGATGTGATCAGCATTGTTTACTCATTCCATACTATGGTCACAGGCCTTGGTCAGTGGTTCTGGCACTGCCTGGCAAGTCATGCCCTTGCGGCAGCTGCAGCATGACTTGCCAGGCAGTGCCAGAACCACTGACTTATGACTATAGGCATCATGGTACTTGAACGAAAGCTCTTTTCAAGAAGAATTTAAATATGCAATTGTCGTCTTAAATCCACGGAAATTATACGGAAAAATCAGGGACTGGTATGGAATGAGTTAAGCTGGATACCTGAATCTGAAGTGGTTCTCACTATATCACTGATTGTTGCCTGGTCAAGTGTCCCACAGTTACTGGGTGTGTGTTTGTGGGTGAGCATGTAAGCATAATGTCACATCATATTAGTGTGCTTGAAGCACAATATTGGTGAAAGGATCCTACTATTTCATGAATATTGAAGAAAACATAGTTTGTACACTTTCATCACAAATTTTACATGCATTGTGCTACACCTGTACTGTATGAAGTATCATTTTGACATTTACATATACATGCGCGCACAAGATTCTCACTATTACCCAATCATCCACAATGTAGCTTCACTAAATTTACTTGTTTTTGTTGTGAAAGTGAAATTCAGAATTTCCCGCGAACATCGATTATTGCGGGGCCGGCATTTAATTTTGTAACCTTGCCCCATTGACAGCGTCAGTGTGTACCGCCACATCACTAGTTACCAGTTACAAGGTCCCAACTTTGTGCAACAGGACGCATATAATGACCAAAATCTTGAAAAGTTCACGTTGTGAAATTCTCAAACTCATGTCAAACTCAAATTTGTCCCACTTGTACCACTGCTTTCGCTGTCACTGAATGTCGAAGGTTTAAAAATTGTGGACGACAGCCCAATGACCATAAGATAAGCTCATCTGACTTGACAATTCCGCTGAGCTAAAAAGGTGTCCGCCCTTCCAATGCCCGCTTCTCCCTCTCCCCCGCAGCCACACCCGAAGCTACTGTTGTGTAATCTGATAATGTTTTGGCGAGTTATATTTACATATACATGCGCGCACAAGATCCTCACTACTACCCAATCATCCACAATGTGGCTTCTCTAAATTTACTTGTTTTTGTTGTGAAAGTGAAATTCAGAATTTCCCGCGAACATCGATTATTGCGGGGCCGGCATTTAATTTCGTAACCTCGCCCCATTGCGGGGCCGGCATTTAATTTCGTAACCTCGCCCCATTGACAGTGTTAGTGTGTACCGCCACATCAGTCACAAGGTACCAACTTTGTGCAACAGGACGCATTTAATGACCAAAATCTTGAAAGTTCACGTTGTGAAATTCTCAAACTCATGTCAAACTCAAATTTGTCCCACTTGTACCAATACTGCTGTCACTGTCACTGAATGTCGGAGGTTTAACATACGAACAGACACATCTCACGACTCACGTGGGGCTCCCTTGCAACATGTAAACCCTTCCAATGTTATTACTAATTGCAGTGGCCGGTTTCCCACGATTTGAACAACAGAAGTTCCACAACACAAACAAACGTGACACTTACGAATCTCCTAACCACTCGTGAAGTTTGATCTTTCCTATCGTTGTATCCAGATCTAAGTTGGGGAAATCGTCTCCTAATTTCAGTGACATCTCTGGGAATTTAGGTACGTTCAGATGCTCCCACGCTGACGGTCCTCGAAGTGACAGGTAGCTTTACAGAGCCTGTGCGTGGTCATGTGATCATGTGCAATGTCTTTATTGCTTAAGGCCCGCCATCTGGCGGGCATGGCAAAGATTACAAGCTATGATCCTTGGATTTTTAGGGTCTGGAGTGGAGATGCTCGCTACAGGTCTGGAGACCAGAACTCGCAATGACCAAACACAACAACAAAAGTCAAAATAATAGTAGTAGTAGTAGTAGTAGTAGTAGTAGTAGTAGTAGTAGTAGTAGTAGTAGTAGTAGTAGTAGTAGTAGTAGTAGTAGTAGTAATAATAATAATAATAACAAAAACCAAGAAGAAATTACTGTAAATGGTTTATTTTCGCGTGTATATTTTTTCAAGTTTTTTTTTTTTTGTATTTCTGACATTTCACTGTAGTTCAAATTTCACTGTTTTGGAAATAATTCCTGTTCAATCAATGTTAAAATACTATTTCACTGTTTTGTGTTATCAGCGAAATAAGCGAAAACAACAGTACTGCGAAGTGGAAGCAATTTACAGTTTCTACATTATCTTCTACGTTTGTGCCGTCTCAGTTCCAGGACTTAATCCACAAATCTCAACACCTATTTGAAGCAAAGTTTGATAATAAAGTGGTCCCCATTATTGCCGGACAAAAGGAATTTGAATTGTTCCCACGTGGATAAACAATCAAAGCTGTATGGTTCCAAAGAAGCAAGTAATGTTTGGCGTTCCGCAGCACAGCGAAGATAGTCTTCCACTGCGGAGTGTGTGCAGAAATTGCATGATCTTCTTTGTCGGGGGTGTTTTGTTGTATCTGCCCATTTCAATTTGGAGGTCATGGGCACTAATTCTCAGTTTTGAAAAAAAAAAAAACATCTGAGTTTATGTATCGGTATACATAAATAGAGGTACCTGTATTTGATTTTTAAGAGTACAGTATGTGCGTAATTTGTTGGAATCTCGACCATCTCCATTTATGAATTTAGCCCAGAGTCTAACATATTCAGAGCAGTTTTCTTTTTTTTTTTTTTTTTCAGAAAGAGTTTTTACACAAGACTCGATTGTTGTATCTCTAACATTCTCCCAGTAGTTATGTAAATCAAATTTAGACAGAAGATTTTTTTTTTTTTATTCCTGCTAACCAGCAAGTATTTTTACTTTCTATTCGCACATAGTTGTCCTAGCTACAGACAGTTGAATATCAAGCTGTCAGGATCACGTTTGTGAAGCTGATGCCAATATTTGGTTGCACTGCGGCTGGTAATGAGTAGTGGGTAGCTACCCAATTCGCCTTTGACTGCTACTACCCGTGATTTGGCAAGAACCGACTGAATTTGATGTACACTTGTTCATTAGGCACTTGATCACACAGTTGAATGAACTTATCTTGATTTAGGGAATTAATGAAGTATGGTGCCCAGACTTCATCATCATATAGGTAGCTGTTGGAACAATCAAACTGAGACTGAAACATTAATGTCCCCATGCGAGTTGAAATCACGCAAGCTGAAGAGGATTTTATTTGCCTTTTCTTTCAATCTTTTCAAAGCAAGGATGAAATTTACGGCAGCAGTGAATTCAATGCCTAAATAACAGTAATTTGGGGTAATTTCAATTTTGCCTTGTTTATAGAAGAAGTGATATGTCTGGAATTTATGGTCTCCTTTAATCGTTAATTGAAAATTATGATTTTGATCTTTTTGAGGTTTACCGTGAATTTCCATTTTTTCACGGTACTCTCCAACCTATTCAGGGAATTTTGCAGACCAAAATTGATTTCAGATACGAGGACCAGATCGTCTGCATAAAGCAGGCAGCTGAGATACGCTGTGATTTCAGTTGTACAGGGTTACAAGAATCGTCAAAAATGCTGCGGAGATCACTCAGGCATATGTTGACACACATGCGCCCCCCTAATTGTAAAAATGTCCAGCACATGCACTCTCTTCTGTTAGAGGCGCATGTTGGTATTTTCTAAACCTTTTCTAACCTTGATACCTACAAACATATCAATTAACAGTCATATATCACCTCTTTAGTGACAAGTTAATTTTCACGCAAATTGTGACATATTTCCAGGTGCCAATTTATTGCTCTTTGTTCCCGGCAGTTAGTATTTTTGTGGTTTTCCAACCTCTAGCACTAGAGTGCTGGTTACCAGACTGTTTGGCACCAGGGGGCCAATGTGTTGAACAGTCCAGGGCTAAGTAGGCAGCCGTGTTTAACACCTATGTTTGAGGTGAATTCAGTGGAGTAGCCATTCTCAGACTAATACAATAATACTTTGGTATACATATTTGGTAAAAGACCAAGAAAATTGCCTCCAGTTCCATTGGCTGTGACAATAGGGGCATGTCTTTGCACAGATATTGCCATGCAAAGGTGGAGATCACAAGCCATTCTAGCTCAATTTGTGATTATCTAACTGGGCAACTGAAAAATTCCTCAAGTTAATAGATCTACAAAAATATTTTATATCTTAAATTGTAAGAGTTTAACTAAATGAGATACATATTGAAAGATGATATTATCTGTACCTATATTAAAACAGTGTCTTCAATCTTGTGGAAAACCGAGCAGAGAGTGGTGTGGAAATAGCCAGCCCTTTTAAATTCAGTCAATTTACGATGTTGGCATAGCACTGCTGGTGATAAGAGGAGCTAAGAGAACATATTTTTAAAATCTTACTTATCTTCGAGAGGAGCAGCATTGTGTGGGTATGGGTAGATTAGGTGCACTTTGGTGTACTCAAATGATTGCATAGTCAAGTCACCATGGAAGTGTGTCATGTTTAATATTTTCCCTCCTAAATCACCCTAATCAAGGTAATAGATATGCCAAATTTATAGGATACATAAGACCATGTCCAATGCTAGCATGTCATATAATATCAGTGACTTTGACTAGCTAATTTTGTTAGGTCACCAGGCAGGTAAAGTTGCAAGAGGTGATTTTGTGATGGCAGTGAGTTGTAGCTTGGACATCAATGACAAAGAGAGTAGAGCCTCCAGATCAAAATTATACTTGGCTACATTGTACATAAAACTATAGTTGGTCACCTACTTTTAGGGGTTACCTGGACCCCATGATCATGAACTTTGGCACTTGTCCAAGTTTACTGTTTTTCTATAATAACTTGAAAACTTATTACCCAATTTGAACAAACAGACCCTGTATGGAAAGCTGGATGCAGGGCGCACATTTGGAACACAAATACTTTTTAATCCGAGTTTTAGGTAAAAGTCAAATGGCCAGTTGGAATACAGGGGTCATCTTGTGAATGCTTCAGGTCTTTTAAAATTTATGAAAAGCTGTGTTGACGTCACTGTTGGTGGCGCCATCTATATTGTTATGTAATATACTGGTCAAAATATGAAAGTCTTGTGGCCAGTCCAGTATCCTCAGCTTTTTATTGATGTTCATGAAATTCAGTTGCATTGTGGAGGTCAACATCTCAGTTGCATATGATAGTATAGTGGAGGAACCTGTGTTTTGACAGAAATTACCCCCCAAAATGTCTTTGAAAAATAGAAAATTCCACATCACGATAAATAATTGAATTAGACAAGCCAAATTAGTATATATAGATCATGACCAATGCCAATATGTCATACAATATCAATGACCTTGACCTATATATTTGAGGTCACCTGACCTGTCAAGTTGGGAGAGGTGATTTTGTAATGGCAGGGTGCAGCTTGGACAGCAATGGCAAAGAGAATTGAGCCCCTAGATCAAAATTGCACTTGAGTACATAGCACATAAAACCATTTTGTGACCTACTTTTGGGGTCACCATGACCGAATGATTGTGAACTTGACCTCTTTCTGAAGGTCATTCAGTACTTAAGAAAAAGACTTTTAAACCAGCATCTTGATGAATCAGGAGATTGATACCAAAAGTATGACAAATGTGTATCACATGGAAGTTTGATATTGTATGACATGGATGAACTTGATTCCTTTCTCAATGTCATAGAGGGAATGCATTTCAGGAAATGAATTTTTGATGATGGTTATCAGCAGAGCATTAGGCCCACGGGCCTCTTGTTACTTAAATTTTACATTAACAGCAAACATTTTGCAAATTTCTCTTTATTTTACCAACACAACATGGATGGTGTCCAGCTGACTGAAGTGAAAATACTTAACTGCTGGTAGAGGTCTGGCAGCTGCAGCTGGTGTGAATTAACGTAGGCACATAGATGCTGGCAACGGTATTTCAATTTGGCATGTGTACAAATAGCATTAAAATGTTTTCAAAGGTCATGAGATTAACATCAGCAAAAGATAATAAGTCAGAACAATAACAAGTATGATAAAAATAAATTTTGTTCTAAAATATGTGAGAACAAGACTGCTGTGTGAACAGCCCATGCTCAGCTGACCTGGACATTCATCACACTTGCAGCTCTGTGAACTTGGGATAGGATCAAGGTCACCCATGTACTGAGTAAGTCTGACCTTTATAGAAGAAAACTAACATGTGTAACATCAAGGTCCCAGTTCAAGTAGTTCTGAAGTTATAACAAAGAGTAAAATTCATGTATGTTGCACTGTGACCCCCAAAAAACAGGTCAAGGTCACTCATGTACTGTCTAAGCATGGCCTTCATAGAAAAATGTTAACATATGCAACATCAAGGCCCTAACTCAAACACATCTCAAGTAATCAAGTGAACAGTAAATTTTGTGTCGGTTGTCTTGTGACCTTGGGAATGAGGTCAAGGTCCAAACATCACTGGAGCATGACCACTTGCACAAAATAGGTAGGCACTTATAAAAGGTACATCCCTACCAAGTTTGGCACAAATCTGGCCAAATTATTTAAGTTATAACCATTGCAAGAAATTCCCATGTTAAACTTTCTTACCAAAACTTTTCCAAATATTTTCGAGAAAAAAAAAATCATATAATTTTTTTTTTGAATCACTGGAGAGTGATCATTTGAATAAACTTGGTGGAGACCCAACCAAGGCAAATTGCCACCATGTTTGAAGTGAATCTGACAAAAAGTTTCTTACAGAAGTCCAAAATGTTAATTACCATTAGAATGCCCATGGACTTGCATAGTTAGCAATAGAAAAGGTGCATTTACCAATAAGTACCCAAATTGAATAATATTGTTAAATATCAGGAATCCACAGCAGTGCTACCTAGTGAATATCTTTGCTTGACTCTTCCACAAGGAACATATCCACATAGTTTCAACTTAATCTAAGTAACAGTTCTGGAGAAAGCAGAAGTACCAAAAACACACAAAAATTCACAACAACAACAAAACAAAACAAAACAAAACAAAACAAAAAAAAAAAAAAAAATTGCAGCACCACCTGGTGAACAAATAAACAACTAGGAGTCCTTAGGAGTATTCTTATGTAATATCAAAGCAAATGGGTGAGCTGTTGTGGAGAAATGTTTTTTAAAGATTTGCCCCCCCCCCCCCAAAAAAAAACAAACAAACAAAAAATCCAACGAGAGGGCTGTGTGAACAGCCCATGTTCATCTGATCTTGACATTCATCACACTTGCAGCTCTATGAACTTGGGAAAGGATCAAGGTCACCCATGTTCTGAGTAAGTCTGACCTTTATAAAAGAACACTAACATGTGCAACATCAAGGTTCAAGTAGTTCTCAAGTTATAATGAAGAGTAAAATTCATGTATGTTGCACTGTGACCCTAGAAATGAGGTCAAGGTCATTCATTTACTGTCTAAGCATGACCTTCATACAGAAAGATTAACATGTGCAGCATCACAGTACTAACTCAAAACAAATCTCAAGTTCTCAAGTAAACAGTAAATTTCGTGTCAGTTGTCCTGCGAATTAGCATTAGAATGCCCATTGATTTACATCGTAATCAATAGGAAAGCTGCATTGACCAATGAATACCCAAATTGATTTTTTTTTTTAAATCAGGAATCCAAAGCAGTGCCACCTAGTAAACAACTTTGTTTGACCCTTCCACAAGAACATATCCATCACATTTCAGCTTAATCTGAGTGACGGTTATGAGAACAAGTGAAAATAGCAAAACCATACAAAAAATTCATAAAAAAAATTAGAAAAAATTGCAGCGCCACCTGGTGAACAAGTTGGGCACTAGGTGTCCCTGGGAGTGTCTATGTACGATATCAAAGCAATTGGATCAGCGGTTTCAGAGGAGATGAGTTTTTAAGGTTTGCCCCCAAAAAAGAACCAAAAAAAAAAAAAAATCTAACAAGAGGGCTGTGTGAACAGCCCTTGCCTCAGCTGATCTTGACATTCATCACACTTGCAGCTCTATGAACTTAGGAAAGGATCAAGGACACCATGTTCTGAGTAAGTCTGACCTTTATTGAAGAACACTTACATGTGCAACATCAAAGTTCAAGTAGTTCTCAAGTTATAATGAAGAGTAAAATTCATGTATGTTGCACTGTGACCCCACAAACGAGGTCAAGGTCATTCACGTAATGTCTCAGCATGACCTTCATACAGAATAATTAACATGTGTAGCTAACTCAAAACAGATCTCAATTTATCAAGTAAACAGTAAATTTCGTGTCAGTTGTCCTGTGAATTAGCATTAGAATGCCCATTGACTTACAAGATCTTTTAAGATTTGTCAAAAAAAAAGAACAAAAAAATTCATTAAAAATAAAAAAATTACTGGAGCATGAACATTTGAACAAAATTTGTAGAAACCCACCCAAGGTACATTGCCAATAAGTTTGAAGTTAATCTGGATGACGGTTTTGGAGAAGAAGTCGAAAATGTGAATTAGCATTAAAATGCCCATTGACTTCCATAGTAATCAATAGGAAAGCTGCATTGACCGACAAGTACCAGAATTGAAAAAATCGTTAAAAATCAGGAATCTGCAGCATTCCCACATAGTGTACAACTTTGTTTGACCCTTCTACAAGGAACACATCCACCATGTTTCAGCTTAATCTGAGTGACGGTTCTGGAGAAGAAGTCAAAAATAGCTATAACACACAAAAATTCATAAAAAATTAGTACAAAATTGCAGCGTCACCAGGTGAACAAATTAAAAACTAGGAGTCCCAGGGAGTGTTCCTGTGTGATATCAAAGCAATTGGGTGAGCAGTTTCGGAGAAGAAGATTTTTTAAGATTTACCCAAAAAAGAACAAAAAAATTCATTAAAAATCCAAAAATCACTGGACCGTGACCATTTGAACAAACTTGGTAGAGACCCACCCAAGGCACATTTCCACCAAGTTTGAAGTGAATCTGGCTGACGGTTTTTGAGAAGAAGTCAAAAAGGTGAATTGTGGACGACGGACGGACGACGGACGGACGACAGACCCTCAAAAAACCTCAGCTGACTGACAAGTCAGCTGAGGTAAAAATCAATAGAGTGTGACGGTTTGAACAAACTTGATAGAGATCTACCTAAGACACATCCCCACCAAGTTTGAAGTAAATCTGGACAAAATTATTTAAGTTATAACCATTACAAGAAATTCCCAATTGTTAAACTTTCCTATAAAATTTTGTAAAAATTTTTGAAAAAAAATCATAAAAAAATCCAAAATTTATTGGAGCATGACCATTTGAACAACCTGGTAGACAGCCACCCAAGGTACATCCCCACCACGTTTGAAGTAAATCTGGACGACGGTTTTGGCGAAGAAGTCGAAAACGTGAATTAGCATTGGAATGCTCGTTGACTTCCATAGTAATCAATAGAAAAGCTGCATTGACCGATAAGTACTCGAATTGAAAAAATCGTTAAAAATCAGGAATCCACAGGACTCAGACATAGTGAACAACCTTTTTTGACCCTTCCACAAGGAACATATCCACCATGTTTCAGCTGAATCTGAGTGACAGTTCTGGAGAAGAAGTCGAAAATAGCTATAACACACAAAAATTCGTAAAAAATTAGTAAAAATTGGGAGCACCACCTGGTGACCAAATTAAGAACAAGGAGTCGTTAAGTGTCTTCCTGTGTAATATCAAAGCAATTGGGTGAGCGATTTCGGAGAAAAAGATTTTTTAAGATTTGTCCCAGAAAAGAACAAAAAAATTCATTAAAAATCCAAAAATCACTGGAGCATGACCACTTGAACAAACCTGGTAGAAACCCACCCAAGGGGCATTGCCACCAAGTTTGAAGTCAATCTGGATGACAGTTTTGGAGAAGAAGTCGAAAATGTGAATTAGCATTAGAATGCTCATTGACTTCCACAGTACTCAATAGGAAAGCTGCATTGACCAAAAAGTACCCGAATTGAAAAAATCGTTAAAAATCAGGAATCTGCAGGATTCCCAGATAGTGATCAACTTTTTTTGACCCTTCTACAAGGAACATATCCACCATGTTTCGGCTTAATCTGAGAGACTGTTCTGGAGAAGAAGTTGAAAATAGCTGTGACACACAAAAATTCATAAAAAATTTGCAGTGCCACCTGGTGAGCAAATTAAGAACAAGGGTTCCTGTGTAATATCAAAGCAATTGGGTGAGCAGTTTCAGAGAAGAAGATTTTTTCAGATTTGCCCAAAAAAGAACCCAAAAAATCATTAACAAGTTCAGCATAAAAGTTCCAGCTTACACAGTTCTCAAGTTATAATGTTGACAGTAAAATTCACATAAGCGTCTGTTTGACCTTGGGAATGAGGTCAAGGTCACCAATGTCTAAATGTGCACTTTGCTTAGGATAATTGCCATGTGCGACATCAAGGTCCAAGTTCAAATATACTCAATTAAGTTATCAAGTGACCTTGGAATGGGGTCAAAGTCTGGCCTTCACAGAGGACCACCACCATGCACAACATCAAGGTCCTAGCTCAGATAGTTTTCAAGTGAACAGTAAAATTCCAAAAAGTGACCCTGTGATCTTGGGAATGAGGTGAAAGTCACTCATTTAGTGTCTAAATGTGGCCCACATAGACAGGATTGAGGACCATCACCATGTGCAACATCAAAGTCGAAGCTCAAATAGTTCTCAAATTATCAGGTAAACAGTAAAATTCTTGCAAGTGACACTGTGACCTTGGGAATGAGGTCAAGGGCACTGAGGTACTAAGTATGGCCTTCACAGAGGACCACCACCATGTGCACCATCAAGGTCTAAGCTCAACTAGTTCTCAAGTAATCTACTGAACAGTAAAATTTGTGGAAGAGACCCTATGACCTTGGGCATGAGGTCAAGGTTACTCATGTACACTTTTCTTATGGCCCTTATAGAGAACAACATTACTAGTGTGTGCAATATCAAAGTCCTAGCTCAAACACTTCTGAAGTTATCACCTGAACAGTAAAATTCACGTAATTTTTAATCCTCGACCTCAATTTGACCTATCAAGGTCACTCAAGGTGAAAAGTAACAACACCAAAAGAAACCCCATAGGTACTCTCCTATACATGTTTAACAGTAACCATGCACCTAGAACGCACCATTACCCAGATATTCAAGCCCATATTACTCATGTACAATAAATGGCTGCCAATAAAGTTTGAAGCCCGGAAACTCCACAAATAATTGAAATATCCTTACAAAATGAAAAATCTTGACTTAACTAAGCATAAAGACTAAGTTGAAACCCATTCTAAAGAAATCTATGCTTTCATTCTGGAGAAAAAGTCAAAAATAGCTTTTACGTGAAAAAAAACATAACAAAATAGAAAAAAATCGCAGCGCCACCTGTTGAACAAACTAAGGTCTATGGGTCCCCAGAAGTGTACCTTGGCAATTTCGGAGCAATTGACCAAGCGGTTTTGGAGAAGAAGATTTTTTAAGATTTCCCCAAAAAATGAGCACAAAAAATTCATCATAAATCCAAAAATCACTGGACCATGACCATTTGAACAAACTTGGTAGAGACGCACCCAAGGCACATCCCTACCAAGTTTGAAGTGGATCTGGCCAACAGTTTTTGAGAAGACGCCAAAAATGTGAATTGTGGACAGACGGACAACGGACGACGGACCCTCACAGAAGCTCAGCTGACTGACAAGTCAGCTTATCTAAAAATCATGCAGCATGACCATTTGAATAAACCTGGTAGAAACCCACCTAGGGTACATTGCCACCAAGTTTGAAGTCAATATGGAAGACGGTTTTGGAGAACAGGTTGAAAATGTGAATTAACATTAGAATCCCCATTGACATACGTAGTGATCAACAGGAAAGCTGCATTGACCGACAAGTACCCAAATTGAAAAAATCTTTAAAATTCAGGAATCAATAGCAGTGCTGCCTAGTGAACAACTTTGGTTGACCCTTCCACAAGGAACATATCCACTAAGTTTCAGCTTAAGCTGAGTGATGGTTTTGGAGAAGTGAAAAATGGCAAAAACACACACACACACACACACACACACACACACACACAAAATCGAAGTGCCACCTGGTAAAAAATCCAGAACTAGGAGTCCCCAGGAGTGTCCCTGTGCGATGTCAATGCAATTGGGTGAGCGGTTACAGAGTTTTTTAAGATTTGCCCCCAAAAAAGAACAAAAAAATCCAAAAATTAATGGTGCATGACCATATGAACACACTTGGTAGAGACCCACCCAAGGCACATTCCCACCAAGTTTGAAGTTAGTGAAACTGGCTGACGGTTTTGGGGAAGTGGAAAATGTGAATTGTGGATAGATTACAGAAGTCTCTAGTATGATATACTTATGTGGAAAAACATGACCCATATTCATAAATATCAAACCCAACAATGACAGCAAAGAGATTCCACAATTACCAAAGCATCAGCATTCACCTTCCAATGCCAATGTGAAGAAACAAATTTCACTCTTGACTTGAGACAGGCAGTCACCCATAAAAGGCAACTGGTGGTTTTAAACTGATCCTCTCAACCTTTGAAAAATTCTTCATTAAATACAGACTAATTACGGATGGAAGACACACCCTCACAAAAGCTCAGCTGACTAACAAGTCAGCTAAGCTAACAAAAATTACATCATATATTCCATGGCTGGGTTGATGGATTCAACCATCACTCCTATAACAAACTGCAGCTCCAAGCAGCTGTTTTTTTTCCTTTAATTTTATTGCCTGAATTACTTGGTCCATGCCTCTGTCATGTGGAATGCCACTTAATAATTTGCTTTAAAGGTCAACCTACTAAACTAAGATAAACATGCTGTTATATCAATGAACATGTACTTGATAATAAATAAGTGAGGCCCTGTTAGAGGGCTACCAATGATCCAAAAATCAGTAATTTTTACCCAAATAATCCCCCCTCCCCCAAATATCAACCTTAATCTTAATTCTTTTGCTTTTCAATTATCCATGTATTCTTATGTTTTTGTGGCAAATAATCCTGAAACCCTAACAGGGGCCCATAAGTTGCTGACAAAGATGACCAGAAGGTAACCCACATAACCATAACTACATTTGCTTTGTTGTTTAAATATTTTATTGAGGTCTTTTAAAAAATCTGAACACAAGAACGTCACATTCTTGGGGTAAAATGTTAGCAGCAATGAAGAATGGTGCTTACTTGATGAAGTTTCTCATATTTAGCTGGAATCAATATTAAAATAGCATGTACAAATACAAATCCCTCAGAAAAATAGATTTCATTCAACTAACATCTCAATTAAAATCGTGTTTTTCCACTGCTATTGCAAAGAGAGTCCTGGAAAAAATAACACGCTACGTCTGGATGACCCAACAGTTGTTCACATTGTTGGGGTGGGATGGGGGTAAGGGTGGGAGAAATGTTCTGTTTGTCACTAGAGCCAGAAAACCAATGCACTATTAATACAGAAATATTCATAGTTGACAAAAAAGATACATTCTGCATGCACAAAAGCCAACTTCAGTTAATTAGCACAAGGGCTGTGTAAATAGTTCCATGTTCAACTGACATAGACACATTCACCTGTAAGTTCTAACCACAGCTTGAACAGAGCCAAAATGAACAGAGTAAAGGTGAGCTCAATTTTGAAGCTGATAGTATATGGATATCACCGACCCATATACTTGACCTACTGGCCTAGTTTTTAAAGACATGTATACAAGCATGTCAACAGGGTGTGTCCTTGTTTTTGATTGGTTAACTTCCTATACAGTTTCAAACTAGTCTGATAATTTTATCTTGATGAAGTCTCCAGAAGCATTGCTTCAGTTCAACCAAAAACCAAGAGTGATTATATTATCCACACACACACACACACACCGCATCACAGCATGAATACACAGAACACAGGCCTGGGGGGTTGCAAACATTCTCCCAAATATGAACAACCATCACCACAATAACACATTCAATCATTATTATGAATCTGACAATACTGCGGGTAATTTATGAAACAATTGGAGGCGCATTGACTGTTTGAGATCAGAAAATGCCACCACAAATACATAAGGCTGTTGACTCAGTCCAAAATGGGCCACTGAAACAGTTACCTTGCTCTGTCCAAGTCTCAGTGAGGTGACATTAATTCACATACTGATGTAGTTCTTTACCAAATCAGACCAAACCTAGCAATGCTTTTCCAATACATTTAAGAAGAGTGAATAGACACCAATGGACAACCAAAGCAAGCTATCCATGTCTGCTAGCTTTTCTGTGTACTACAACGGCCATGTTGGCAGTCCAGTGAATGCCACGAGTACAGGTAACTTGCTTATACAGTGAAGCTTCCTTATAACAACACTCAAATATCCGACATATTCAATATACAGTGATACCTGCTGTATGTGACCACCCCTTCTGCCAAGAAAAAGGGGCCACATACAGCAGGTGACCTGTCACTGCAGGTAGCTATACAGAGAAACTGATTCTTGTGTCCCAGCAAGGCGACCACAAAAAGCAGTGTGGTTGCTCACAGCAGTGGTTGCATACAGCAGGTACGGCTGTAATGACAGAAATTGTCAACGAAAAAAAGTTCATTTTCTTTGTTATTTGATTCATTTATCTGACATATTCAGTTATAGGACACTTTTTTAGGAAACAGATGGTGTCATTACATGTATAACGAGTTGTCACTCTAAATAATACACAGATATGGGTTTGTCTAATCACACTCTCCACGTACACCCTCATTACATGTATTTGACATCATGTCTCCATTTATTACCAAGCCGACAAGATGACCGGCCCTCTCAGTGGTTAGTGGGATCTACATTGCCTGCATGCTATGAAGCCCTTGGAGCAGAAACGGCATGGCACATCAGACAATGCAAAATAAGGCTTTTAAGACTCAACATGTTCACACTTCAACAAATGCTATTTTTCTAGCATATACTCCAAGTAGGGAAGTCAATGACCAGTGTGCAACAAGTTGTAAAAAAAAAATGAAGTTGGTTGCAGAATGACAACATGCAATTTCTTGCATGAAATTAATGCAGGCTCACAGAGAAACAGAAAAATAAAGCTAATAAGGACTGAAAACTCCTGGTGGACAAAAACATGGTTATGCCAACATACCAGAACGGTTCACAGTACAAAACTGGATCAAACTGTCTGGACAATATCCTTAAGATTTTCCACTCCCACACAAATCACAACACACCAGCAAAATTATATTATGGTATAATGAAATCAACTATGATACAATATTCTGACATAAACGACAAATTTGACAACATGAAAATTAGAATAGGCATTGGGATCTAGACATTATATTTCAACATAAAATAATTTATTTGAAGGAGGCGCGTCTTTGCTTGTTTCTGGCTGAGCATTCTTCAATCGTATTCTGTAGACATTTGCCACAATAACATAGCATCTATTTTCACTGAATTTCAACCCAAGATCTTCTGAACTTTGGGTTTGATGCTTGTGAAGACTGTATCAGAAGAAATGTAGTTTGTGCAATACATATAATCCTACAGACATCAATGTCTGTTTTGGTGCCAATTGGATCACTTCAGTATTAGCAATAAGTTTCCAAACATTGACACTAGGGGGCTCTCCTTTACTTTGTTGCCTGTGTGGGGGTTCCAAACAGGCCACCTCCTTGCTTGTTGGCAGCCCGTGACGGAGCAAATCCAAGCATTTTCTGGATATTCTGCAATGACAACAATTAAAAAAAATTACTGATCAGTTCAAAGTTTATCATAACTTAACTTTGCAGTTTGCTGCTTGTGTTAGGGTATCAAACAGACCAACTCCTCTGATTTAAGTATCAATACACCAACAGCTTGCCATGGGCATACATGTAGATCCACACAAACATGACAAAGGTAAGCTGCCAACTTGTTACAAGGTATACCACAATTTTATCACAAGTGGGTCCTGAATGATTCCTGTTTCTGGGAAGCAGGTCACATGTGAATCCAAACATATGGTTTGACCTTCATGTTTCAGTCAGAACAATATAATCTTTAACTGCCTATTCTGGCCTAATTTCCAGATAACAAATGGTTTAAGCATATTTCATTGACAATGCAATTGGAGAGGAGGCAAAGACTACGTTAACGCCTCTCACAAAAACAAAACAAAACAAAAACAAAAAACTGCCTGCACTTCTGATTCAAAATGTTTTTTATGACAAAAAAAATTAAATTATGTAGAAATATTGAAGCAGGTAACATTTGACACAGAAGTGTTTGTGGAAGGTTTGAGTGGAAAAGCTTCAACTCTTAACCGTATCTCTTGACCCTGTCTAACATGAATGCATCCAATACTCAAAACACATAAGAGTATCATTCAAACAATGCTAGCCCCTATCATGCCTCACTTGGGACATCTGGGGGCAGGGGTAGACACAGTGACTCCCATCACTAGTAGTTTGTGTGGGTTTTATTATTTTCATTATGTTTTGTTGTTTTGGGTTTTTTTTGTGAAAGGCCCTGGGCAAACCTACCCTATATGTATTTTTTTTTCACTTGAAGCTATACAATTTCCTGAGTAAAAATTGTTGGTGACTGGGGGGGGGGGGGGGGGGGGGGGGAGAGGGGCAAGGGTGCAGCCTTTTCTAAAAACACCAGTGGAATCTATGTGTACATAGGTGCTCTACATTTAAATGAAATGAGGTGGTTGAAATGAAAGAGCTCCAAATATTGACAGCTGAATGTGCGAGATCACAGACATTTCCATATTATGTTTCCGCCATGTTAACAAGCCAGCATGCAATACTGACCTGTCTAATTGACATAGTACACAGGATGTATAGAAAGATGAAGGAGCAATCTGTATAGTCCTCTCCACCCAAATTCCGATGCGAGATACCTTGTAACCAGTATATGGGGATGAATGGCAGCTTTGCTACAACCCGACCATCAAATCTGCAGAGTAAACAAACCAAACAGTGGATCAGTTTGCTAAAAAATGTATAATTCACATAAAATTACACCCTATTTTGGCCTCATAGATAAAACACTGCAAGGGTATGGTCCTATTTTGGCCTCATATTGCCTGTGCAGATCCACGCTGCAGCAGTCACCAACTGGAGTTACCCTTCATACAGCTGGACTTGTTTCCCACAGCCAGTAAAAACTGTTGAAATTACTCATCTGCAGGACAAGTGACACACAATTTTCACTTGTCCTCCCTAATGCTGATGAATTATGCTGAATTTTGGTTTGAAAGAGCATGTTTTAATGGGAATCATTATGTCATACAGTGAGATTATGCATCTGTTATGCCAACAAAGTTTGTGAATTTTGCCAATCAAAAGTACTTGTCCATAGGACAAGTGAAATTGGATGGTCACTTGCCCTCAAATGGATTTCACGTGTCCCGGACAATAGGATCACAAGAATTTTCACACCTTGACTTTAATTTAAGAATTACACGGATCCATGCTTAAGATAGTTAAAATGATAATTTGTGGATGTATGTTATACTGCTGTATACTTTGAATACCCTGATGCTGTCACCATGCGGAATGTAAACAATAAACTTTACTTGATTTTCTGAGTGGCAGGATGTCACTCAAGAGTAGGGTCACTATGGAGGCTGAATATGGCAATACTGGACAAGAAACGTACCATTTTCTTCAAAAGTTTAAGCACAGTGTGATTAATACTGCGTGCTATGTAATCATTTTGATACCTAACTAGCACAATTATTTTATGTTCAACATCATTTAATTTTCACCATACTTACATAGAGTTGAACATACTAAGAAGTGCAGTGAAGGCAAAACCAATAGCAAACATTGATTTCATCTTGACCTGAAACACATAATGCAAAATGTTAAGTGATCCAGTTGTATTACTGCCTGTTAAAGTTGTGATCCACCTGGTGGCAATTTGCAGAAGCACTGAAGTACTCAGCTTCACTCTTTCTGAACACCAAATTTAATGTATGATTTAAACATACATGTATTTATCTCAGTGTGGTGCAGGGTAGCCTCTAAGACACTCATTTTACAAATGCCTAAATTTACCATACTCTTGCAATAATGTTTCATATTCATAATACACATGTACATGTATTTAGGAATACTGTAACTTGCTTCTTATCTTTTTTCTTTCCTTTTTCATTTTTCATGGTTGCATAAGCTTCTCATTTTTGCTTTTTTCATATGCTTCAATTTCCCAGGAATTCCAAACGTTTTTTGGACCATGAGTTTGTTTTAAATTTCCATTGTTAAACACCTTAACAATTAAAGTGATTTTTGCTAATATTGTTATCAATGCACACACTTCAGTATGCAAAAATACGTTTTCTGGGACATATTTCTTAAGTATCTCACATGGTTTGGATTTGTAGATTGGCAGTTCTGACACCTTGTGAATTTGTAAAATTTTGAAATACATGTATATATGAAAATTTAAGCAGACAAAAATAAAGCACTCTACAGGGTTCTGTAAGCACCTATAATGACAACCACTCATATATATGTGACCATGAGAACGAAAGTGCAAATAAATACCAGGGCTTTCCATATCAATCACAAAAGTTTTGATATGTCACAGAAGAAATGACTGTATCCTAAATGCAGTACATGTACTAAAACTGCCCTTGTACAGCATTTTTATTCCTATAGCATACAGTGTCTTTCAAAGGACATGCGGACACCATAATAAGAGAGGATACTGAAACTGTACAATTAAAACACATGGATAATGTTACACTAGCAACAGTCAGTATCTTCCCAAGGGAAATCAATTTCTCCATTAAAAGTCAGTATACAATAAAACCTCTCTGACTGAACACCTCCATACTCCGAACACCTCTCTATACTGAACACCAATTCTTGGTCCCAAATATGTACATTGTACTTCCAATGTACGCAAACCTCCCAAAACTGAACACCTCACTATACTGAACATCTTTTTCTGGTCCCAAGGGTGTTCGGTATAGGGAAGTTTTACTGTATCCCTAATGTTCTAATTTTGTGGAAACAGCGACTCTAATGATGTTATGTACCATGACGTCACTCATGTTGCAAGGGTGTGTGCCGTACAAGATGCATGACCTGACAGAAGAGTAGTTTAGGCTTATTTCTTCCCGAAGGAGAGGTGTGCTTTTCTCAAACAAAACTATGAACAAGAAATTGTGCATTTTGCTAATGATTTGGTATGTAGCATCTTACATAATCCCCCCAAAAAAGCTGAATTTGCCTTTTTAGTCTAATTATGGTAGGTATATTTAGGATACAAAGATCACCCCATGACTAAATCAGTCTCCTACCCTCTGCCTGTACAGTTCCTCTTAGAGCCTGTATACTCCCAAGACCTGAAGACCAAGGGAGGATACAGCTTGAGGGGGAACTGTACTGGGTATGAGACTGATTTAGCCCTGGGATAACCTCTAAGTATTAACACTACTAGTGTTGTTTTTGTGAATGCTCAACTTTGGAAAAAAAGAATAACTACACTAATTTTCTTTTCTGTAAGTCACTTGCCACCACAAATTTTCAAAATAATCATAACACAAGTAAATATTAACATGCTTCACATTATATTAATTTTTTACTGTTATATAATCAGATTTCTTACCAATGATAAATCTCTGTTGTGGTTCTTCAGTTTTTCTTCCTGTCTCTCTACAAAGTGAAAAGTGGACTGGTTTATTTTCATCTGCGATGTACAAAATATATTTATTTTCATGCCATTATATGTTCATGTATATAAAAAAAGAAGAAAAAAAACAAAAAAACACTGATGTACAACTTAAAGTTTCTTGTCATAAAAATACTTGAAATAATCTCTTTCTTATCAGAAATAAAAAAAAACTGAATTTATGTCATCACAACATGCTGTGAATGCAGTGCGTAACAAGGAAGGCTTTTATATGAGTTCCTCTTGAAAATTTAAAATTATCAACCCCGCACACACATACATATAAACATGCAAAAATGTTGCAAACATTATTTCCAAGTAAAGAACTGATACTAATGGGGCACTAAACAGATGATAAAGTGATATCAATATACCTGACAGTATATTGATATTGTGACATTGTTTGACAGTATAGTACAGACCTATTTTCTTCTTATGACCTCTGTCTGCTGATTCACCAGCTTCTTTCTTCTTCTCTACTGGAATAATAGATTTAAAACTCTTCTCACAAAGACACAAAACTGTGCTTTTTCATGTGGTGAGTTGCACAGATATTTTATATTTTTCAGGTTCCTGGTAGTCTTATACCGCAGAGAAATTTACCAAGGAAACAGTCTGGTGTCATTAAAATGCAATTTTGAAAAGGCATACAGTCTCTCATGCAAGGTGTTTATTTTATTTTATTTGTTTTTTTTTTTTTCTTTTTTTCTGGAAGGTCCCACTGTACCTGAGTAATTGCACAATATATAAAAATTTAACACATGTGATGGTCAGATGATCATGAGTTCAACATGCTAAGAGTGGTATTTTTTATCAAAAATATGTTCAACTAAAGTTAAAAAAAAGCAGCTTAATCATTGTTTCAAAATATAAATCCAATTTACAATCAAATACATGTAAAGCGACACTACATCCATGGATGAAACTAATCGTTTATGTTCAAAGAGATGATTCACTTATTTGGAAGATTTTGTGACCTGATGGCATTGTACACCTCACAGAATGTATTCCAAATGGAGAGGTACATGTACACAACATGCCATGATATAGGGCCAAATTACAAGATATTTATCCAGAAAACATTTTTCCTGTAGCAACTCTAGGGTATGGTTAGTCTACTTTAATGTCATGAAGGTTACCTTTCCATAGCTAATACTTACATTTTTTGCTTTGTTTTTCCACTTCTGCTTTTAACTTCTTGTACTTATCTGTCCTGTAAACTAAGAGCCATGTTAGGCCTGAAATTGGAAAACGGAGTGGACAAGAATCATTACAGCACCAAAGAAAGGCAAGACCAATGTAAGTGTGGCCATTAAGAAGACTGGACACATTATCCATAGCACTGAGAAAAAAAGCAAGGCAAAAATATATCCAAGCACCACAACAGCAAAATTTAACTGAAGTCAACTTTTATGATAATATGATTTATCTATCACATGCATTCCTTGTAGAGTGAAACCTTGTTATAATGACTCTCACATATCTAACATATTCATAAGTTTTGAAGGACTTAAACAGAAATTCATTTCCTATTTGACTTGTTTATCAGGCATATTCAGCCTCCCAAGTATCGCCTGCCACAGCTGAGCTGTGACCTGATGAAGAGAGGACCACACATTATAGGCCTAGGTAATAATGATTATCTGTGGCACTCCGCTTCTTTGCCGCTGTCCTGACTAGCTAGTCAGGTGACCTTTATTAACTGAAAAGGAAAAACCCTCAGCCCTACCCCACTGTCGCAACTTTGCACTCAGCATGTCCACACCCCTGCTGGTGTGGCCACCTAGCAGGCTCATGGGAGCCCTAATAAGGGCTACATTCTCCCTTCCCTTCTAAGTTTGCCCTCTATTCTCTTCAGTGACTAATCCCAAGATATTATTCCCACTCTCCCAGCACTGCACCAAGAGGCCTTTCACTAACTCTAAACCTACTCTACTTCCTGGAAAATCGCCCTCAAATCCTAGTATCCATGCTAACCTATCATTCTCTGCCATGTCCTTTACTTGCTCTAAGCATTTACACTGCCCATCTCTTGTTCTCCACTGTACAAACAGCTGGTCTCTAACTGCTTTATAACCTGTACACCAAGTCATCATATGATCAATGGTCTCACCCACATCATCCCTACACTTCCCATCTCTCCCATTCATCCACTTCTGTTTCCTCTTTTTTAGATTGATCACTCCTGCTCTGCCCTGAAAAAACAGTTTAGAACCCTTGCTACCATCCCAACATTTAGTTTTCACTGGCTTGTCTACAGCTCTATATGCTTTCAGTGTGCTCTTCTCCTCAACCCCTCTTTTCCACTGCTCCACAAGTTTCTCTTGAATCAAAAAATAGTCAGACTGGGCAAGTGTGAATGGCAAACAAGGATGCCTGTTTGTCACACCAACCAAATATCACTACACCGGTTTCGACCTAAATGGGTTTCATCAGCAGCAGAATTTGTAACGGATTGGGCATGCTCTTTTTATACCCTATGGTGGCACCGGCCTTAGTAACGTGCGTTACGCAAGAGACCTGACACCATACTATGTTTTCACATCAAAAAACTCAACTGCCAGAACTGGCTGGTTGAATTACGGGTCTGGTTGACGTGGGGATCCAACGTCATTCCAAATCACCTGTCTATTCCAAACATAGACAGATGATTGCTATGGAAACTTGGGGTTTCCCTAGAAAGGTATCCTTATGAGAAGGATTTCTCATTGAAAGATTTTCCATAAAAATCATGGTGAATTCATGATTATAATCATATTTCTCTTGAATCACCTTTCCTACATACAATTTCCATGCCACTTCAATCTAATCCGGCCCTTTCAACTCATATTTATCAGCTAACTTGTCTATTTCTTGAACCCATTTTGTCTTTTCATTCACAGCCTCCATGTAAACCTCCCCACACCATCTTTCTTCATTTACATGTTGCAGATATCCACAATAGCCCAAACTAGCCTCAGCTATTCTATCTCTTATTAGTAACCATCCCAACTCTCCAAAAACGGCCTCTGTTGCTACACAAGGTGGTGCCCCAAGCACCCACTTCCCCATCTCCCTCTGTGCCTTCTCCATCCATTCAACATCCTTTTCCCTGATGTCTATCACATCTAACCCATATAACATCCCAGGTATGGATACACATTCCCACATGTAGCCATACCTGGGATGTTATATGCCCTTGGGGATCCTCTAGATGTTATCTAGAGGACCCCCAAGGGGATATAACTTAAAGTGATGCGTATTCCTCAATATTCAATACCTGTGAACTGAAAAAGTGTTTATCTTTTCTCTGTAAATGGCAAAAATTTTAAGAAAAGCATAATTGAGATATTTTTGTTTTGTTTTTGTATAGACCTATAATTTCATCACTCCTTGACAGTTGAAGTGCATTTATGTCATCTGGTGAAATGCATTAATTGCGATGGGAAATCACTCTTCACGGGTTTCCACAATCACATAGCCTATATAATGTTGGCATTGGTGGTACCAGCAGCAATATTTTAAATGAGGTATACTATAGCCCTACTACTGTGGATGGCATAAACACCCATTTCTCATACTAAACACTCATTTCTCATATTTCACGAAAAGTGTAAAGTGCCAACACAATTAATTACTGTAAGTGTAAGCCTTAGATTGGAATATAATGATCATGAATTCATGTAATTTGTATCAGCATAACTTGCTAAATCGAAACTTAACAAGTTCTAGCACCAATTTCGTTTTCCTTAAAATCATAATGAAGACCCCAGACACCCCCTGCAAACAAGGACGCCTTTCAAGAGATACACCAATTTTAGTATTAATTATCAATGAATCTGAGCAAAAAGAAAGGCTATTAATAGCACTGCCACACTCCTGTAAATCAACAAAACTCATTTTTTTCCCCCGTGTACTGTCTGCGGTCTGTGTGACGATTCGACAGTAAACCCCAGCCTGGGCCGGCGGTCGTTCCTCCAGTTTTCCAGGCAGGGACACGTCCTAGGCCTAGGTTACTATGAAATCTATCCTAACAAAGTAGGTATATTAAGAGAGCACAGACAGAGTACAGAAGTTAATGTTGCGGTATACTAAATTTTTGCTTCTTATATGCAGTGAATTCAGTACTTGTAAGCAACTTTGGAATCTTTTCTTAGTGATGAGTGTGGATCGACAATCTGCCAACACCAAAATCTGAGCTGGCAACGTCATTTTGCCTTTTGGAGCTGCTTAGGGATATAATGCACGCAGCGATCTGGAAGGCCTCCAGAAGCGACCTGCATGGTGACTGCACTGTCTGTTGACATTAATTAAGGTTAGACGCAACATGAGCAATAAATGCTACACACATGGCGATGTTTATTCAGGTCACACTCATGCCTGTAAACTTTTTTTAGCCGACAGAAAGACATTTGCAGCCCCAGGATGTTGTTTGCCAGACCAATGTTCCAGCGAGATTTTAACAATGTCAATGTGAGTTCGTGAATCGTTATAATTTATCACGCTTTATCGAGGTTTCCTGAATAGACATATATTATTGACATAACTTCCAGAATGCCCGCCTAGTTTGAAACTTTAGTTTAAATAAAACTGTGGACATTTCCTAGGATATATAAAAATTTGTGTTATACAAAATGGCGCTCCACACTGTGAAAATATCATTCACTGGTTAGCTGCAAGAGGTAGACCATGATTTGGAACCATCAATATACACTCCACCATAATAGGAACACAGATATGCACAGATCGGATATGTGTAACCATGACAGCTTGCTTGCACTCCTTATTACCCCAGGTTTATTACCCATTACTTTTCAACATCCACAGTAAAATGGTAACTACCAGTTACATGCTAAGTCAATATTGTATAACGCATAGTACACACACACACACATGCATATATATATATATATATATATATATATATATATATATATATATATATATATTTATATATATATATATAATAAGGATTAAAGTTGCGCTCGCTTTTTACGGTGCTAGCCGTTTACATATTACATGTATGCTTGTAATCCATGTTATGAGCTGCAAGGGCTTGGCAAGGTGGTCGCTCTGTTTGTTATGTTTTCACAGGTTGAATTACTGCACTGGCGTGAAACCTTGACTTTATTTCCAAATTATGGAACAATGTACGAACGTTCTTCACAATACGGCATCAGATCAGTGTTCTACGCCAAAAATAACTGGTAGATGACTCTAAAAGCTTTACAAAGATGACGGTGGGCAAGTTTCATGAACTGGTGTCGCTCTGGTCGATAATAGGTGCACTTGGTGAAGGATAGGCGGAAAAAATCCTCTTTGCACCATTATGCAAGAAAAGTATACTCGTAAATTGATTCTTTTAAGAAGCTTGTCAGTGTTTGGGTAAACCTAAATGAAACAATCACTTACCTTCTCCCAGAAAAGCCGTCGCAACGGAAATAAAGAGAATGAGCAACGTGTCGGCAATCATTTTGCAGACTCCTAATGACAGTACCGCACCAATCAGCATGTTCGAGGGACCAGCCAGTATTTAGTAACCAGAAGACGGGCGCCAGAAGACAGGCAGTCAAACCTGCGCACTTCTTCATCAGATCGTGAACCTATTTCTCGTTAATAGGTCCATGATCAGATCCATAGATGTTTCAAATACATTTGGCGATTATTGATCGATCGAATCAATCGATCGATTGATGGATGGCTGGCTGGCTGGCTGGATGGATGGATGGACGGATGGAATCATGGATGGATAGCTAGAGAAAAGTTATATAAAAGAAAGGAAACTAGAGAAGCAGAAATAAAGTTGTATTAGAGAGATAAATTTGGATCAGAAATGAATTTGTAATGCATTTCAAAAGAAAACTTGTGTCAGAAAGAAATTTGAAATAAAAAAAAAAAAGAAAAAAAAATTGTAGCAGGTAAAAGTTTGTGATAGACAGAAAAACTTGTATGCATTAATTTGCAGCAGCTGGAAAGACGTAGTAGAAATTAATTTGGAAATGTATTAGAAATCCGTTTGTTGTAGAAAGCAATGCCAACTTTGAACAGAAAGTAAGTATACATGTTGTAGAAATGAATTCTTAGTGGAAAGGAAAACCCGAGCAGACATAAAAGTGTAACATATTTCTTTGTAATAGAAAGGAAATTTTATATTAAAAACTAGTCACTATTCGTGCCTTTATTGTAGGCCTACCATATAGGCTAGTGTTCTTAGAGACCATGCGCCTCTATGTAGAGACACAGCGATAAAGGACCCGTGCTATATAGGACTGCCCTCGGTAGACTGAGGCTTAGGTCAAAGAATTTATCCATAGAGACAGACAGACATGCTAAAGCTTCAGTGCCTGTAGATAACAGGATTTGCATGAAGTCCAATACTAATAGCATTGAAGATGTATACACTTCATCTTGATCTGCCCCCAGGTACTCCAAAGCAAAAGAGCCGCTCCTAAGTGAACTGATTAAGGGTGCACTAAAGAATTCATGCCGAGTAAGTGCCACTGAAAAGTTAGCATGGTACATGCATTCAGTGATCTCCAGCAGATGTTGTTTCAGAGGAAGACCAATATTGTGTGTGAAATTGAAACCCACAGTATTTTTGCTGTCAGATACATAAGTTTTTTTAACTGAACCTTGCACCAGGTGAAATGTATTAATACATAAAATACATGGTTCTGCGTTGTCAATTTGTCTTTAATTTGTCAGGTGACCGCCAGGTGTCATCTTCGTACAGCCGTAAAAAAAATTCCGCCGAAAGCTTTTTTGAAATTTGATCAAAATTGACTGCTTCAATCCTGTACTTTTATTGCAATATTTTGGTTTTCCTGTAAAAGTTACTGAAAAATGTTATGGGCCTGTAAATACAGCAAGATTAACAAAGAAATGTATAGGCTTTCTAATTCTTTAGTGCACCCTTAAGCAAGTTGAAGTCAAAAACACAGGTGTAATCTCAAGCATGATTTTTATTGCCACGTACTAGAACCCTTCAGCTAATAGTATTACCCAACTTGCTACATCTCCCTATCATAGAACAGATCAAGTGTCATGCAGGGCAATGTACACCCTAGACTTGCTCAAGTCTTAATGGACTGTCTTCCGTATTTTATTTAAAATCAAATTCATTGCCAAATTAAATTTTAAGTAAACACACGTCGTAGCCTTATTCTGTTACAATACAGGTAGGCCGTTCAAGTTACCTGGCTGATTGGCGTGGAACGTGTATATAACCAGATAACATTGACTCCAGATGATTAGCGCTGGGCAGTCTACACTGTGTTTCTTATTACACAGACAAGCGAGCGGTCATAACGCACTCCTCTTCTACTGTGTAATGAAGGATTAATTGCAGTGCACCGCGTCAGGCGGCGGGCGTCCAGTGAGACGTGTAAAGCTTGCCGGCTTGTCGCTGCTATGAATTATTCATGAGCAGTCAAGCACGTGACCGATTCCTGGTGTCGACAGCCGGAGGAAGACGGTCAGCTTTGTCTCGCTTGAGTGGCCAGTGACTAGCCATGCATTCATCGAAGACCACTTTCCACTGGCAATGATAATGGGATTAGAACTGACCAGGACTCAATAACTGCTACTGTTGAAACCGACACGGCGGCAGTGTCGACCAGTTAAAAAAAAAAAATAATAATAACAGTAGGACCTACTTAATAACACCGTGTAGTTGGCATAATATTATTCAGTTAACTTTGTGGAGGGGAAAATGTATCGCACTTCTGGGTGGGACCGCGGGATGGGAAAATAGGGACATGCACCAGGGACTTGTGCAAGTCTATGCACACCCCTTTCTTCGAACTCTTGGGAAATTTGTATATGACGAATTCAACAATGTAAATGAATAAAAGTGTATTCATCACACGATCAGACTGACGATTCCCGACAGAAATATGAACAATGTATGCAAGATGTGACTAATGATTTGTTGCTAACTTAGACCCCAACTTAGTGTGGTGTTATAGACTAGGACTACATACTTGTATATCCTATTTACATTTTACATCTTTGATTTCACGTGGTGCTGTAAAGTACCAAACAATAACATAGGTAGTGATAGCAAATTGTTCAATGTACCATGTAGTGTTATAATGTAGGAAATTGATCAAATCACTTTGTCTATTGTACCATGTCTTTGATTTAATGTGATGCTGATATCGGATTATTTATGTCATTGTACTACTGACATGCGGGTCTGAACCGACCTTATCTATCTATCTATCTATCTATCTATCTATCTATCTATCTATCTATCTATCTATCTATCTATCTATCTATCTATCTATCTATCTGTCTGTCTGTCTGTCTGTCTGTCTGTCTGTCTGTCTGTCTGTCTGTCTGTCTGTCTGTCTATCTATGATTCTATCTATCCATCTATCTATCTATCTATCTATCTATCTATCTATCTGTCTGTCTGTCTGTCTGTCTGTCTGTCACTAATTAAAGCCACATGCATTGTGTGAAAACATACTGCAAATAAACCGGAGAAACATAGTTTTCACCAAGCGTTAATTGTATGTAATGCACTAGGATATGCAATAGTGTATATAACACGGTCAGGAGAAAAACTTTGGATTCACATATTCAAGTGGCAGATACGTTGGAGTTATGATTAGAGAAGAGCTGTGAGGTGGAAAGGCTCATCATGCGGTAAGGGGAGTATCAAAGTGACAGAAAAAGTAAAAACTGGACCGCTCAAAGCTGAAATTCAGAAGAAAAAGTGCCCGCAGAAGAATTCGTGGAGAGAGAGAGAGAGAGAGAGAGAGAGAGAGAGAGAGAGAGAGAGAGAGAGAGAGAAGAGAGAGAGAGAGAGAGAGAGAGAGAGAGAGAGAGAGAGAGAGAGAGAGAGAGAGAGAGATGATTTCTTTCTGTCTTCCTTTTTTTCGGATCTTCGACGATATTGTATTTATTGTACGAATAAAGATATGATGATGATGATGATGATGATGATGATGATGATGATGATGATGATGATGATGATGATGATGATGATGATGATGATGATGATGATGATGATGATGATGATATGTAAAGTCTCCGATCTGGGACAACTCCGGACATAGTACTTGTATTGGAATGAATAAAATGAACTGGGCCGTGTCGAATATGACATACACGCATACCTGCCTGCATTGAACTATTCTTTTTTAGGAATGGGGATTTGAAGCAGTTAATATGTGCGTTTCCCATTTTCGGCTAGATGGTTGGTGCAGAAGGTTGCTGGTTCGAGACACGGCCGTTCGGTGGTCACATAATATTTATATAAAGGAGTTTTCGACGAATATCACATTTTCCCTAAATTATGGGACAACAAAAATCATTGGCATCAATTAAAAGTGTTGAAACATGAAATCACTTTATGTATGTATATATTACCGCCCAGGGACAGAAACGACGACATGGATCCCTAGTATATGCCTTATCCCAAATTTGTATCTCATCTCGCAGATGCATTTTGTGACAAATGTTGTTAGGAATTTTAATTGAGATTTGCCACATATAAATACAAGGGAAAATTTAACTGAATACAGCGCTTTGCAGCATGTTTGACCATGGAATTTGCGCAATGTATTATTATTATTGTTATTATTATTATTATTATTATTATTATTATTATTATTATTATTATTATTATTATTATTATTATTATTATTATTATTATTATTATTACATGGCAAATAATAGTTTTACGTCCAAAAACATTTTGCCAACTTAAATATTTGACAATTGTCAAACCGACGCTATCAAGTTCAACATGCATACGAACACAAACATTCACCCTTCACATTCTGAAATACAGAAGTAAGATATATAGAATACTTAAATTTATAGTTCGGGACTGCTAAGTGGATAATATTAGAACACAGAACATCCATGTGTACAGTAAACTACTCGACAAAATATTTAGTAACTAAAAAGAGATTATATATAATCACAGACAATTTTAATTTTTCGACAATGATAGTATCAGTTTTTGCATGGCCTTTCTCGTGTCATTATGATACAAGAAAGACCAGGGAATCAATAAAATGCTTGTCTGGAATATAATTAATATGGAACTTCCAATTTAGTTTGTGATCAATATACACACAAAGAAACTTAATTTTGTCGACACATGTAATATTTTGACCATCCAAACTTATTTCAAAGTCATTCAGAGTTAACTTTGGCTGTTTGTAAAAACCAGTGATTTTGTCTTTTTGACTTTAAATCATTTTGACATTTGCTTGAGCTCATCATTCATCAAATCATTTAAATATTTAGTATCCTTATGAGACAAAAATACATTTTGTATCATCAGCAAACAATATGAAGAATGGTTCTTTTGGAATATTACACAAATCATTTACATAAAGTGAGAACAACAAAGGCCCAAGGATAGATCCTTGGGGTACTCCACATCTGATGATCTTATAATTTGAATTTGTAAAATTGTAAATCACATACTGTGATCTATTTGAAAGATAGCGTCTAAAAAATTCCAGTGCTATCCGGCGAACTCCGTAAAAATTTAACTTCTCTAACAAAACGTCATGATTTACTGTGTCAAACTCTCTCGACAAATCCTAAAATAATCCAATAACAATTTCATTTGAATCTAATGCTTTTGCTAATTTTTCCATAAGACACATCAAAGCCATGTTAGTAGTATGGTTTTCCCTTTAACCAAGCTGATAATCAAACAAAGTTTTATGTTTCTTCAAAAGCTAATGAAACGTTTATACATGACTTTCTCTAGTGTTTTTGAGAAAATGGCAACACTGAAATAGGTCTGCAATTAGATATTAATTCTGCATCATCATTTTTATAAATAGGAACAACTTTTGCAATTTTCAATTCCTGTGGGACAACACCTGTAGAAAATGATAAATTACATAAATATTGTAAAGAGATGAGTCAAGATTCATACATGTTTCATTATTTTACTATCAATGTTGTACTTCATGCATTCAGCTATCCTGACATTTTTCATAGAAAGAATAGTATTTTTAACTCTCCTCTTGAGACTGGTTTAAGGAACATAGATTGTGGAATATTTTCTGCAATGTAATCTAATGGCGACTAACTCTGTGACGAATTTTTTTTAAAGCAAGTTCAGGGCTCATATTAATGAAAAAATCGTTAAATTTGTTTGCAATTGTATTTTTATCGTTAAGTAATGTACCATTGATATTAAACTGTTCATTTAAACATCGATTGCTTTTGCGTTTAGATATGATGCCTCTAATAATTTTCCAAGTACTGGATAAATTATTTTTATTATCTTTAAGAAGACAGATGTAGTATCTCCGTTCTTCTATGCGAATTTATTTCCATTCAATTCTATTTAAAATATAGTAATAATGACTCTGAATGCAAGCAAAACTCGGTAAGGTTTTATTGTTTTGTCATGTAGTAGGGGCATGCTTCGATAATAAGCAGTTATTTAGTGTTCCACCATTCAGACCATATATGCATTCGTAATCTAAATTTTGTATAAATTCACTTTTTAAATCTTTTTGTCTTGTTGGCTGCTATGGGGAGAGGTAATCCAGCGTTCCTGCTTAAGGCTAACCAGCCGTGTTGACATCTCAGCTGGACATGCCCAGTGAAGCTTGGCCTCTGTTTGGGAAAGAGGTCATCATGGACAGGAAGTGACCTTGCCCCACTTAACCGTTAAATCACCCTGGTAGCCATAATAAAACTTCTATATTTTATCACCATGAAGTGCTAATTTTAGTGAAAAAATATAAAGAGTATAGCGGTTGATAATAACAACACAAGACAGACAATAAATAAGCTAATCTTCCATCAATAGCACTTCTTTATCTTATTTCAAGTTTGACCCCTGTACATTTCTATGCTCAGTGACAGAAAGTGATCTCGGATGACATTTGGCTCAGATAGAGGCTGGGCTACACTGGGCATGCTCAGCTGAGATGTCTATTTGCTTTATTGGATTTTGTTCGTCTCCGCAAAACCGCCGCTTTTCTCCTCCGCAAAGCCAGCTCGCCCACAACTGTAAATGCGTGAGAAAGGTATAGAATAGATTAAACTTTATTGCATTTAACGCCCTCAAGGGGCCATGGCAAGTACAATTGCAACTGCTGGTTACATCAAAGTTGTCCAGCATGCATGTAAATTTAGAGTCCATTTCGGTATCTAGCACTAATATAAGATATATATATATATATATATATATATATATATATATATATATATATATATATATATACAGTGAAACCTCCCTATACCGAACACCCTTGGGACCGGAAAAAAAGTGTTCAGTATAGAGAGGTGTTCGGTTTAGGGAGCTTTGATAGCATTGAAAGAATGGATTTAGGACCGAGAAATGGTGTTCAGTATAGAGAGGTGTTCGGTACACGGAGATGTGCGGTTAGAGAGGTTTTACTGGATATATATATATATATATATATATATATATATATATATATATATATATATATATATATATATATATATATATATATATATATATATATATACATATATGTATATATTATTATTATTACAAACAGGAAACGAATAACCCACACAACTATGATAAATACTCGAACCATGAATAAAAAAAGCCTGTACATTACCTTAGGCAACTAATCCTATATATCTACAGTAAAACCTCTCTAACCGAACACCTCCATATACCGAACACCTCTCTATACTGAAGACCATTTCTCGGTCCCAAATATATACTTGCAATGTTATCAAACCTCCCTATACCGAACACCTCACTATGCTGAATATTTTTCCCGTGCCAAGGGTGCTCGGTATAGGGAGGTTTCACTGTATATATTATTGTTCGGACCAGGTCATAGCTAAAGTGCGCTTTCCAACAGAATCTCGCTACATTTACATTACAATCCTTAGCTGTGAAAACACTGTATCCTCTGCTCCATGTACGCAAATTTCTTTAGCTATCTCCATATCCTTCGCAGTATTTCTCGTCGGATCTCTTTAAAAGGGTCACATCCAAGCAGAAGATGAATTTCATCACCCAAAGTCCTACTATCACAAATTCTCACATCTTTTTCTAGTTTTTATATTTAGACAATTTGATTTGAATTTTATGCCCTACTGGGCTCATACAAAACACATAAAATATAAATAAAATGTGTTAAAAATGTAACCAACACATACCTGTACCTGATGTTACAAAGACCTGTTGGCCTATGGATGGGTCTCCCCCGGCGGGCTGGGCGGACCCGAGAGCTCACATCCAAGCAAAAGATGAATTAAATATTTTTTAACCTTAAATAGTGCCTTCAGGCTCTTTATACCCCTCTTTCAATCATAAGTTAATGTGCGGAAATACTGATGATAATAAGTTCTTTTCTCCATACAAAATTCTGATCTACATACAAGTATTCTTCATATTCAAACATTTGCTTGATTAATCTGAACACTGCCAGCTTGTTAATCGTCTCGACTTTTTTGTTCCAAATTACGAAAAATTCATCATTAATTTTTTTTACCATTTCCATAGAGCCCATTTCATAGTGATTAGCAAGATTTTGCTGATATAGCTATGACTGTGTCCCTCTACGAGCCATTTTAAGACTCTCTTCGCATGACAGTATTTACAGCGAGCTACCATCACTCTTTTTCAATCTGCGCCAAAAGTTTGTGGCGTTTGTGGTAATATCATAGCGCAGTTGTTGTCTGCCCGGTTCGCCATAAACTGCTGTTTTGGATGACTTACGATGAAGACCCAGAATATATTGACAATAACCTCGATATAGCTTTTCTACTGCCAGGGTGTCAGTGCACGCTTCAAGACATGTAATGTTACATACTTTATCCGTTTTAACTTTACAAAGTTATATTACCCATACTTCCGAACCATAAGTACTTATTGGTTTAATCAGTTGATCATACATTTTCAACATTAGGTACGTCTTCAGATTAGTACCAGTCAAAATTTTTTTAACCTTAAATAGAGCCTTCAGGCTCTTTTCTCGTAGATTATTGACAGCATGTGAAAAGGTGCCCGAGCCGGCCATTACTATTCCAAGATACATATAGGAGTTAACTATCTCTAGTAAATTTCCCTCAAAAACAAACATTTCATTTGACTTGCGTCCAGTGAGGGTGGAAACCATGATATTAGTCTTCACCTCTAATTTTAATATATCACTGTACACTTGCAGTTTACAAAGACTTGATTTTAAGTCCTCTTTCGTTTCAGACATTAACACTAAATCTTCGGCAGATTGAAGGCAATTTAGCGGTCGTCGATATAAATTAGGCGGACCGTCATTCCTGTCCAAAATATCTGGAATGTCGTTAATGAAGAGGTTGAACAACGCCCTGTTCAAAGTATCCCTTGCCTTACTCCTGTATGCGTTTTAAAAGATTCAGTTATAAAGTGCCCTAGCTTTACCCGTACCCTCACTTGCGAATACATGTCTTTCATTACTGAATGGAATTTGTATCCAACACCAGCCTGCAATAGTTTCAAATACGGTGCAGCTCTCCAGACAGTGTCAAATGCTTTGCGGAAATCGACAAAGGCTGCTTAAAGTTTTCTACTTTTCCCTTTCTTGTCTTTGGTATATTTACCTATCAGTGTTCTGAGGACAAATATATGATCAGAGGTCCGAGACCCTTTACAAGCTCCTATCTGTGTATCATGAATTATATTTCTGCTTTTGAGGTAGTTGACCAGTACATATTGTTGAACACTGCACTGAAGGCCTTACCCATACAACTGCTTATCGTTATGCCTCTCAATCAATTCTACATACCGTTTTAAAAAGGGACAATATGTATCCTTCTGACCACATCTCCAGATAATAACCGGCACTCAAAATTTTGTTAATAAGCATTTGTAGCGGAATTTTCGTCACAGATATGGTACACTTTGTCATTTCATTCCGGAGATTATCTAAACCTGTAGCTTTATTGGTTTTCAACTATCTGGCGACATTTAGTATTTCATCATCCTTGATCAAATAATCCAGGTATGTGTATATGTAACAGTACGTAGACCCCATATATATATATATATATATATATATATGTGTGTGTGTGTGTGTGTGTGTCTCATATGTACACACATGAAATCGAATTTTCAAAAATTAGGTCTTCACAAATAAAACATGATACTCTGACAAGATAAAATTACATACACCAGTAGGCGTGTGTAAATGAAAATCTAGATACAGCTGTTGAAATTTAATATTCAGACAGTCTTGACCAAAAGTGTGCTGACATGAGGTATAAACTATAATAGTGTTTAATGAAAGATCTTTACATCTGCAGAAGAAGTTAAAATTATCAACTATCTGATGGAGGATATTTATAATGACCCGGCTTGGCGATTCAGTCCAATTACAGAAAACAATGACGAGAATTCTTCTATCCCGAATAGCTTAGGCATGTGACAATCACAATCTGATAGTTTTGACGACCAGTTCATGCTACAGAATATGTGGTATGGGCTGTTGAAGTTTGTCCGTTTTACTCCGCTTAACCCGCCGCTTTCCTCCTCCGCAACACCATACAACTCGCCCAGAACAGTAATCTTCAATGGCCCACTTTTTCCCCAATTTGGTGAAGTTCTGTTTTGCTTTCCGGTGATATGTTGGCTATGGAATTGGAAGCATTTTATAGTGCCTTTCGGATAAAGTGCGTTTCTTGGCAATGCAAAGCACTGTGGGTGAATCCGCGATCCTGGACCCCATTTCAGTTATAGGCCTATATGACCACGGATCGGTGCATAGAACCTGAAAGAAAAACAAAAAAGTTTTATTTAATCGAATATCGTTTGTAATGTGTGATGGGATCATGTTATGACAGCGGGATTGAGACTGACATCGAAGACGTAGGCGTGGCGCACGTCATACAATACCAGTACACCTCTTTACTTACTTACGTCCCTGATCCATCGAACCACACTCTTTCCGGAAAAAAAAAGTATCATGCTCGCCACTTTCAAACTGGAATGTTGTCAGAGCAATATAAGTCATGGATAGTCGACCAGCTATGATAGAAATCAAATGATGAATCATTTTACGGTCTAGTATTATGTTCGGGCATTTCTTTCGACCATGCCACAACGGTACAGCCTTGTGCAGCAAGTAAGGCTATTGTACAATATTGTCAGTTTGTATGCAGCTGCTCAAAATTACTTTCCAGAAAAATAGCTTACACCATAAGGTCTTGAATGTTTTGAAATCAGTGTACAATCAGTACAAGACCTGTGGATCAACAGGAGGTTTAACTGACTTTTTTTAGTGTACTGTTGGTACTTGACAGGAATATATGCAGAGGTTTTTATGTATCCTTTTTGGAAATGAATACGTGAATCTATCACATAACAATGAGTGTCAAGGTATCTATACCGACCTTGGTTTTACTACTGTTGATGATACATCAAACACGGCAGACACCATAATAGGTTGTTTGCAAAAACAGATAAACATTCTAGCCAAATTGAGTAATAAAAAATTTGGGATGAAGGTTGATTTCGAGAAAACAACGATAATGATCTTCCGTAGAGGAGGAAAACTAAAACATGCTTTAAAATGGTTCTATGGCGGTTATATGATTGAAGTGGTACCTTGAAATACATATCTAGGTGTTCTATGTTCTTCAATCCTTAATCACTCAACTTTATCTTACTATTTTAGGGTGATGACATGGTAAGCATAACCGACATTATTGGTCGTTTGCAAAAAAGGAAAAAAAAAACCTCTAGCCGAATTCTATAAGAAATTTGGGATGAAGTTTAATTTAGGAAAAACAAAGATAATGTTTTGTTTTTTACCGTGGAGAAGACAAAATAAAATATGAAGAAAACTGATTATATGACGGTAATTTGATTGTATACCTGGACATAAATATCTATGTACTCTATGTTCTTCAAGCGTATCATGCAGTAACTGTTAACATCAGCTGGCTTCACAGGCAACAAAGGGAATGTTTACATTTTAAAAGCCCTTTATTAAGATGTACTAAATCAGTATTAAAATATCAATATACTTATTTGATCATATGGTAGCACCAATTTTGTATTACGGATCTGAAAAATGGAGTACGAATATTCGAAACAGTTTGAAAAGGTGCATTTAAACTGTTGTAATTTTATTTTTAATGTCTGATCCAGTGTTAGTAATGCAGCAGTTTTAGGTAAACTGGAAAGGTGCTCACTATCAGTAACTTGCAAGTTAAGGGGCCGTCTGTATAATTGAAGCTCAGCTTATATAGTGTCGCGGTTTCTTATTCTACTCTCCTTTCTAAAATATTGCTGTAAGCCCCCCCCCAAACCCCCCCCCACACATTTTCTTTTAGATGTTATTCTATATTTTTATTATGTGAAGAAAAAAATCACCATTTTCTCTTTATCCCAGGTGATAGGCGATAGGTGTGTTAACTGTTGGATCCGTATATAATGTATGCAGAATGGATAATGATAGATATCCAAGAAGGGGTTGTGATTATTAAATAATACAGATGAAAATGGAAAAATTAAAAGGACTTACATATTTAGAAATTATTTTGTTCTCTGGGTTTTGGTCAAGCATTGCTCAAGCAGGGGGTGGGTGATGTAAAATTGTTTTACTGGAAGTAAAGCCTGGACCAAGAGATGAATTTTGATTTGATTTGAATTATTCGGTACGTGCTTGCATAGAATATACTACATCGAAATAAAGTATACATACAGAAGCGCATTTAAAAAAACAACAACAACATTTTTGCGCATAACGTCAAAGGGTATACGTTTAGCGCTAAGTAGAATGAAGAAGGCTTTAGAATGAAAACATGAAAACGAGCCGCAATAGCTGGTCGAAGAATTGTTCATATTTTCAACTGATGAGCAAACACAAGGGAAAGAATGATGGTAGCCAATCAACAATATCGGGTTAAACTAAGGTAACCACCCTATCAGTTGGCTCCTTGGTGTAAGCGACAGTTTCTGTTACCAACTTCTTTGCTTGGTCTGTGGTGGGCTACAGTAATGGACGCTGAACATGCACGAACCTGTGGTTGCCATGTTAGGCTGATGTTGGTCCGTCATGCTTCCAGGTATGCTAACAGTTGTGGTCTCCGCACCAAAGTTGCCATAAGGAATATCCTAGGGCAAGAAAAATGCTATACAGTTTCGAATTACAGAGATCATTCTGAATAAATTAATTGTCTGTATAATCTTGATTAACCGTGAAAAATTGGGTGACTTCACATACAGCGGTTGAAAGTAATTGAGTGGCAAGTTGAATTATTTAAATAATGGGAAAATGCAACCCGACTCCAACTCTGCGTGTGTCGCCCTTACGAGGGTGAGTAGGGGAGCCTTCTATCGTTGCTCTTCCTACTGTTACACATTATGCGTAAATTCCTCAGCCACATTATGATTCACATTTAACGTAAATTCCTCAGTCACATTATGATTCACATTTAACGTGAATTCCTCAGTCACATTATGATTCACATTTAACGTAAATTCCTCAGCCACATTATGATTCACATTTAACGTAAATTCCTCAGCCACATTATGATTCACATTTAACGTAAATTCCTCAGCCACATTATGATTCACATTTAACGTAAATTCTTCAGCTGCAAGATGATTCAGAGCCCTCCAATGGCATATGCCAGGGGACAGGAAGTAGCAGACGATAGCTCTGGTCTAGAGGTGTCTACTCTGACCACAATATTGGTCAAAATAGATTAGGTGACCTCTGTTTTCACCAGTGATGCCTTCTATCTCTTCCCTCTTAGTTTGGTTTAAACATATTTTATTTCAAAGAAACATGGATTAGGAAACAAGCTGTAAAGCTTTTATAAATCCTTCTCCATAACTACACAGCGTCACTTGATGAAACCGAAACATAATTAAGCAGGAAGTACAAATGTAGAAAACAAGGAAAAAAAAAATGGCGAGGACAATCACTTAATCTCTACTAAATCTCTTTGTTTTTATAATGTACCTTTCTACACTGTCAAATAACTTAGTGTTCCAATCAATGGACTTGTTTGTATCACCATACAGCAAAATGTCCCTTTTAGCAGTAATTTCTGGCTGGAAAGGTCCTAGTAATTCCGTGCAGGGTTCATTGAAAAGAGAGCTCTTAGTTTATCGGAGCATTGTAGAAAACGTTTGCTCCGTGTTTCTCAAAAAATGCCACAGAACTTAGCCAAAATCAGATGCAAAATTTCTCATTTCAAGATGTTGAAAAAATGTTCCAGGTAATCTTAATTTTGCCAGAGATTTTCAGTTGTACAGCACTTTGATTGAGAAACAATTTTACAATTTTGCTTTCTAAGTCTTGTAGGGGTGGTAATGTACAGGTCACTTTGCTAGCAAGGCCAAAAAGGTATTTTCGGGAAGAAAAGAGAAACAACAAATGTAAAACAAGCAATAATATACACGAATCATTATCATGTTATAACCAACTATAATAAGATGGCCCTATCATTTTGAAGTACCCCCCCAAAAAAAGGAAAAAAAATCGAGGGGAAACAATTAAGCCTAACATGGCCTGCTGAAATGTACTAAATTGGTCAGGAAACTAAAAAGGGAGTTGTGCACATTGTAATGGCCATTTGTCGGGGCAGTAAAAAGCAAAACAAAGTTTCATGATTATCAAGTAGGTGTAACAACCATTAAAACTCTTCTGACGAGGCTGTACAACTGATTCTAGAGCTTATCCTGGCGAGAACTGGGCGCTTAACGCTCAGATCGCGCTTGCTTATACCATATAATATGGACATTAAATCTATGGGTTTACTACTCGGTTTTCTGTTACTCTCATACTTTCATTTGGGACTTTGGAAGGAAGCGTAAAATGAAAAAGCGGACAAAGCAGACAATTCAAATGCTCAATTGTTGAGCAATGTGTCGGGAGCCTTTTGTGTGTGTTTGCATGGTAAACTTACCTGCGATCCTGAACTACATGGGCACACGCGCCGACAACCATAACATGATGATACTATGGCAACCACAAGCTCCAAAAATGCCAGAAGTAACAAGACGGCATTTAATGCAATGATGGCATTCTACAAAGGCAAAGCTACACAATGCATTTAACTCATTCCACCCTAATGACGCTTTTTTTTTTCGCTAATATCTAAATGTCGTCCGCTAATTGTATTTGACTTATTTGAGGATTATTTTTCAAAATTTTGGTTTAAACTTGTTAATGTGCCAAATATAACCCGTTGTTGAGTGAAGATAGCTTTACACAAAAGACTCGAAAGAAAAAGATGTAAGGTACATAACATGTCAAATATTATGGCGTTCTGCATCGGTGCAAAGAAAAAGATGACCAATCCTAGTGATGTAATTATACATGTAATTAACTGCTGATGACAGATTTGTTGTGTGCCTGGTCTATCAAAATATGTACAAGTGTGCTAGTGTTGCTCTCAATTGGCAGTATTTCTTCTTCATTGATAGGGCCACACATTTGTCAGAGATTCTAGATTTTGCGGCGCCAGAGAGCTACGTCCTGGACAAAATTGGTAACCTAGAATGTGAAGTGGGAATGGCACCTCTACCCATGATAGTTTTGAAGACAGATATCCAGCAATTAAATTTGTCAAGTGTCCTTTGCAGGAAAAAAATCCAAATTCTACAAGTTTTGTTTGTGGTTCTCTAGATGAACATGCAGCATAAAGCTATGAATTAAAGTTGGAATAACACCTCTGCCTATAATAATTAAGATATGATGTTCCACGTTTAAATTTTTGCTCCTAATCAGTATAAATTAATATTGTGTGACGTTTGTTTGTGGTTCATTAGATGCACTTACAGCACAAACCTATTATTCGAAGTTGGAATTCACATCTACCTATAATAGGTTTGAAGATATTTGAGATTTAAATTTTCAAATGCCGCAAGTTTGCATAATTTTCAAAAAATATCACCACTCATTATAAAAAAACTAAACTTTATGTATGGAAGTATAATCACACCAAGTGTGGAGTTTCTGCGTATAATAATATTCAAATAGAATGTCTGACAAAATTGCTGGTAAAAAGAGAAAATAGAGAAAAAAGAATGTGTTGGCACACAGACATAGTTACATTAACACTCACAGCCTGTTGTGGAGCGTAGTGGTAGTCTATGGAATCCTTTCTGTCGGCTGCTGTTAAGCCAACTTCCAATCCAGATATGGCGAAAAAACTTAAGGTGGACGTGGCTGCTATGATGGACATTACCAAAAAACCAACCCACTGGAATGAAATGAAATGAACATAGTAAACACACTTTGACTTGGCTTTGGATTCTTGTGACTCGGCAGTAAAGTAATGGTTAATCAGTACACATGCATTTTTAAGCGCCATCAAATATAGAGATATGTTGGGAGGACAGTTCCCATATAACTTTATATATTGTGTGTGTGTGTGTGTGTGTGTGTGTGTGTGTGTGTGTGTGTGTGTCTGTGTGTCTGTGTTAAAAGTTCTTTGCCTATCGTGAAAAGTGAAAGCGATGTTGAGCATATAAAACGCAATGTCAAGCATATATACTGACCCTGATGTGTTTTTCTGTTGCAGATTTTTTTTTAGGATTTGATAATTATGTGGTTTGAATAACTTTATATATTCGCACTGATCCAATTAGTGTCATTACGATTTGCGTCTTCAGCATTTACCTGATGTCTCCAAATCAAGATTTACATATTGAGTGGCAGTATGGCGCAAGCAGCATATATATTGGGTAGGCAGTAAAGCGCACCAAGCATATATATATATACATATATATATATATATATATATATATATATATATATATATATATATATATATATATATATATATATAATAATTATTATTATTATTATTATTATTATTACTAGTTTCAGGTAAAATGTGTAGAATTTGAATGGGACATAAATTTTGTGATTTAAGCATAGAGTGTTTCAGACTTCTATATTTATACAAGGAAAATCATACAAATTGCAGAATATAACAGATATTGGATGGCAGGTCGTCCAATAAGAAGTTTGCGGGACTCTGAAACATTATATTGGACTCCCTGCCATCCAATGTCTGTATAATATTGGGTAGGCAGTATGGCACATCAAGCATATATTGGGTAGGCAGTATGGCACATCAAACATATATTGGGTAGGCAGTATGGCACATCAAGCATATATTGGGTAGGCAGTATGGCGCACCCAGCATATATATTGGGTAGGCAGTAAAGCGCACCAAGCATATATTTGGGTAGGCATTATGGCACATCATGCATATATTGGGTAGGCAGTATGGTACATCAAACATATATTGGGTAGGCAGTATGGCACATCAAGCATATATTGGGTAGGCAGTATGGCACATCAAACATATATTGGGCAGGCAGTATGGCACATCAAGCATATATTGGGTAGGCAGTATGGCACATCAAACATATATTGGGCAGGCAGTATGGCACATCAAGCATATATTGGGTAGGCAGTATGGCACATCAAGCATATATTGGGTAGGCAGTATGGCACATCCAGCATATATTACGCAGGCAGTATGGCACATCAAGCATATATTAGGTAGGCAGTATGGCACATGAAGCAGATATTGGGTAGGCAGTATGGCACATCAAGCATATATTAGGCAGGCATTATGGCATCTTTTTCTGCTCGAACTTTACCCACGGAAATGATTCTAATCAGCGTTTCTTTTTCTTTTTCTTGTTTTTGCATCCAAAACAATTCAAGGTTTAAATGCAAAACAGTCTTGTCTATTATTCGGGGAATATCTGCCAGGTTAGCCTACCCCAGGCCGTTTTTGTATCTGGCTAATGACCTTGGATTACAGTCCAACAGTAAACAGTCATAGGTCTGCTACGCAGGCAAGCAGAATGAGCAATTATAATAAATATATGGGTAGACCAAGACATTCAAATGCCCTTCTTATCTTTTACTGTTTTGAAGATCTTGACAAAAGCAAGTGAAGTTATCCCAATGACTGCTTTGAGAGTCGGTCATTGAATTCACTCGTATTACACAGTTATAGGATGAAGCAACAGTATATTTAATATTGTTTTGAGAATAAGTTTATGATCCATTTGCACTTTGCTCAATTCGAAACAATATGACTATTCTAAATCAGATGCACAATGTCACTCATAGATAGAGGATCATAACTGAAATAAAGTTTCCACGTCTTGCGATGGAGACCGCATTCAAATTGTAACAGGACAAAGGATGGAAAGAAAGAAAGAAAGAAAGAAAGAAAGAAAGAAAGAAAGAAAGAAAGAACGAGAGAGACAGAGACTTTGTATTACGGAGTGCCTGTGTTGTCATGCATATTAAAATCCTCAAAGACACAATAATGCGACTAATTGGTCAATTCGGGTTAAAGTGCCTTCGTAAAAACAAAAACAAAAAAAACAACAACAAAAAAAAAAAAGAAAAAAAACAAAACGAAAAAATCTTAATTCAGCTGAGGGCTATGAACAATAGGCGTTCTTTGTAACAATACGATGAAAAAGAATCTCACCAGACGTGTCGTTTGATGCTGGACAGTTCTGAGACCCACCAGTCCCGTAGCTATATACTACAATAATAATGATAATATAAAATGCATGTATTTAGTCAAAGTTCCTGAGAACACACATTGTGTAAAATTATAATTATAGCATGATCACGAGGATGACAAAATGCAAAACGCTTGCACAGGACTTCTGGCAAAATAAAACTATAGCAAAACAGTCAAGGAACTGTAGTTAATGTGGAGGACACAGCAGACATTTTACAACATACAACTTGTGCGCCGAAACAATGCGCTCTGAACAGTTTACTACCTTCATAAAATAATATATGGCTTGAAGAAACGCAGACGAAGCACCTGATTTCTTTAAGAATAAATGCAATGGTTATCAGATTGTATCCTAAAATGATACCGAACTCAGGAGGTGCCTTATACCCACGTCCTGTTAATAACACAGAAGTCACGGTTGGCTTTAGTATCACATTTGAAAATATATTTCGACCAGTTTAGAGGAGCATCTATTCCAAATGCTAGATCAGTCTGTGATGATACATGTAAATGTAACTTCCTCCCACTATCCTACAGACCAGAACAACTGGAAATTGTACTTTGGTACAAATGTTTGAATATTCATGATGATGTAGATTACTATAATATGCTCCCCGCTCAAAAAAGTGCAGAATCTCTGGAAAATTCCGATAACAGCCTACGTATCGGAGAATCCCGACTCCGTCCGTCATTTGTAAATCGTTCAAAAAAAAAAAAAAAAACACTTGGAATATCCTTGCTCCTGATGTCCGAAATTCCAGGACAGTAAATATTTTGATAGGCAAGCTAATTAACTCTTTCAGTGCCAAAATTTGGACTGAGTCAACAGCTTTTCTCGGCGTACATTGGGCGCAATGTGCAGCGATATAAGCTGTTGACCTGGGGTATTCTCTAGAACTATAGGCATGAAGGTACTTGAATGAAAGGTCTTTTTACGAGGAATAAGAATCTGGGATCCTAATGATAATTCAGAATAGTTTGACGTAACTAAGTCCACTTTAGTTATGCCTGGCACTGAAAGAGTTAACAGGCATTACAGGGAATTGCAGTCCTGAGTACTTGTACTCCTCAAACACAGCCAAATGTTTCTGTCCAAAGTACAAGGGGTAGACGTGGCATCATCAAACCAGCTATCTCATAATGTACCTTCAGACGCACTTGGAGTCTCCAAAAAGGACGCAGCAGATGCGTTTGTCCGTCTGTGCGGCCACTCATCTAAATATTTCACAGCAGGGTTGTATTTTAATTTGATGCATTTTATGCGCTAATGTTTATCAGCACCATCACCACTTTATCTGTATATACACATTTATCTGATTATGTATGATGTTTTAACTTGAAAGTTATTGCGTTTTATCAATTCCTAGTTTTTGGTGCTCATTATTATTATCATCGTCATCGTCATATTTTTACAGGGTAATTGACTGCGTGCATTTTGTCTAATATTATCATCTCGAGGAGTTAACTGGCATGGTTATATTACATGTGCATCTGCACCGAGTCAGTAATACAAGTGTCAATTTAAAAGGTGATTTATGTTTTATAAAAAAAAATTCCATTTTCTCTTCCTTATCTCGAAGCATATTATGCTGCTGATTGAAAGGGTCAGTACACTTTGTGACTTTTATGTACAAATATGTAATTATTTCATTTGTTTTTCATGCAAGACTATCAAAAGCAGCATATATTTTCTGAAAGAAGATATTTGTTTAAATTCAAATTCATTATTGAATTTCAGATTTAACCATGTCAATTATTTCAATTTAATTCTAATTACAATTTGCAAAATTTACATAAAATAGAAAAGCATGTTAAAAAATTGACATACAATTTAGCTTGTAATATCAAATTAAAGCCAGCGCCTGTGTCTGAAAAACTCTATCTCAATTTTTTTTAAAGGGCTTAAGTAATTTTTTATAGATCATTGAAATTTGGTTGAAATTTTAAAAATGTTGAATACAATTTAAAAAGCTTTAAAATTTGAACTAAACCTTTAACGAAAAATTTGAGATAGGGTTTGGCAGCCAACAATGTGCTCTGTCTATGTCCCTGAAGCTTAATAAATGAAATAAAATTAAAGTGACCAGAAGACAACAAGCAAGCAGGTCAGCATATTTTGGATTGTAGCAAAAGTGTCGGCACAACATTATATGGTGTACTGTGAAACAAGCATTGAAAACTCTTGTTTCTCTTTTTGTTTTAACAGAACCAGTTTTTATCAATCCTGACATTGATTTCTGTAATTTACATACTAGTGGGTCAGAAATCCACTGGGGTGTACGGAAACTTAACACATATATGGCCAAAGCCTGTTGATGTATTTTGGTGAAATTCCCCATGACAACACGGAAATTGGTGAAACTCCCTATGACAACACGGATATTGGTGATTTAGCGCCAATTTGGGTTTGCTTCTGGCGTGGTGGTGGTGGTGGTGGGGGGGGGGGGGCTAAGTGAAAATTTTCACTCGGGCACTTTATTGTAATAGGTAGGAGCAAGCTGTAAATATCATGACCAGAAGGCAATAATATTTATTTCATTAAAAACCCCTTCACGCAAGGAAAAACAACCGCATTGATACATGGAAATGATACAAAAATACAATGAAACAACGTATACAAAATTACAGCATCATACAATCAAATCAAGTTGAAACTAAAATGATACTAATTTAGTAGCGATCAAAATGGAAAACTTTTCATTTCTGCTGACTAAGGACACCCACAGCCGGCACTAAAACTCGACGCAAACGAGATAACTTTTAAGTTTTTGGATCTGGGGCTTCCATATTGCACAGGACACAAAGGGGGCACGCCAAGACATTCGATTTGACAGGCCCGTCGATAAATATCCAAGGAAAATACAAATCTCTTTCTTGTAAATATTATACAGACTCATCAATGTTCAATATCCATCCCATTAGTACCCCGCTGTAAAAGGGTCGTTTTCCTAATTTATCCTGTTATGAATGTCCATGCTACCTACCATGACACCACACCATAATGAGTTTCCAACGTAATTGATTTTGAAACGGTCAACCGCTATCGCCGCGATACCAACTGGAATACACACACATCCCACCACAAGCTGAATGAACGCCAGCACTTGGACAGGCTTTAAGGTTGTTTTAGTCATATCTGCCGTGACGATGAATCCTGAAAAAATCCACCGTTTCCGTTGACTATGATGAGTAAATTAATGATGGCCAGTGGTGACACGTTGAAAGGAGAGCAAAATAAAGCAAATGAGAAGAAGAGGAGGAAGAATATATACTGACATGTTAAAAAGAATATAAATTATTTGTGTACATGTAAGAGTGAATAGCGAGGAGTCTTATTTTTCATACACTTGGCTGCAACGAGATTTATATACTTAAACTAGGATATTATACACTATCAAAAACTGTTTAAAAGTATAGACAACTGAATTTGGATGGAAAAAAACAAACCAAAAAATCAGAAAGGAAAAAACAAAAAACAAAAAAAACAAAACAAAAACAAAAAAAAAGCCCACACACAAATGGCAAAAAACCCCAAACCGAAAAACAAAACCCCCAAAAAAGAAAGAAAACAAAAACAGCCCAGAATCTCAGACAATGTGGTGGTCTTAACCCTGAAAGGGTTGATTTAAGACTGAGTCAACAGCTTTCTTCGGGATACTTTGCGTGCATTGCGTACAAAGTGTCCCGAGGAAAACTGTTGACTAAAACTACTTTTTGCTTTAGACTAGGCTTGCCGGTATTTGAATGAAAAGTGTCTTCATGAAGAATTTGAATGTTTTAACCATTATATGTTTAACGGTAATGAGAAAATTATAGCAGTGATTAGCACTTTAAGGGTTAACACTTGACATGTTGTTCTCATTGTCTGTATTTAATGTTGAGTTGTGAGTTGTAAGACATGTATGCTTTGATCGTCAAAGGTGAAACTAATTTCTTCCCCCATGCAGCAATGAAGAAAAAATTGAAACAGCTCTAAACCCATATCAGACCCGGTGCTGTAATAGACAGAGAGCTGTACTCTGTTACACACAATTTTGGAATAAAAAACCCTGCACATCTACATATCTTATTTTTAAAGTGTAGACAAAATTGTCCAAATTCTACCAGCACTTCCAATATTGTCGGGCGGATATTTTATATCCGCTCCGGGCTGGTATATTTCAGATATACGCAGGACCCGACGAGCCCTATGGAAAATATACCCACTCAAAACATAAGTAATTCTACCATACTGACCTACTACTGGCCAATCAGAAGGCTAGAAATCTATGGTCTAACCACTACTGCAACCTACAGTTTTTCAAAGATTTAACAGCTGAGTCCTCATGAAATTACCCCCCCCCCCCATAAAACTGTATCTGATCCTGCAGAAGTAACTGTGAAAGGATATCAATCCAGAAGGATGAGCTTCACACAACGTCCAGCTTCAATTATTATTATAGTGTGAACTCCTTTCAGAAGTGTAATTTCCATTCATTGGTACATTCAGTGGTGTCTTGACCCAGTGGGACTGTCTGAGGAGGGAGCTGATCATCCCTGGGACCAGACTGGCCTGTCGGCAGGGGTGCCTCTGATGTCCGCTGTAAGGGAACGTGTGGTCTCATTTGCCATTACACTGTTCACATCTAGCTGGTTCAACTGCAGAAGCTGTGTTTGTGTAACTGGCACCCTAAATCGTGGATTTTTGGCCTCTAGTGCTTCATCTCTTTGGTTTAACAACCGCTGTGTTTGAATTTTCATGAAAGAGTCAAGATCATAATTTTCTTCCATGACTGCCAGTGTTTGCTTGTTGCCGCTTGCACAATGTTCTGCAGAATGAGCGCTATTTTTTTTTTGCAAAACATAGGAAATTAAAATTTGTTTTTATTGCCCTGGTCAAGATTGGAGAGATTGGATAGAAATGGCTGGCTTTAGTGTTGATCACCACATCAGTTTTTATTGCACTCATTACACTGAGTAGAGCATGTGGTCATGCTGTGACCATCTATGTGATCCACGTGCAAGGCCAGATGGTAGAAGTCAGTTAGACCATTGAAAAGTGTGGTCTAACCAACCTCCTCGCTACCGCTCGGAGGTGTGTTAGACCACACTTTTCAATAGTCTAACTATAACTTGGACTCGGATGAGTATGAGACTTAGTGTGAATGAACACCTTTTCACATAAAGTAGTCGGTTCCTCAGAACGGTTCAAATATTCACGCCCCATTTACTGTATTTGTTCGGTCAGCACACAAATCCTGACCCACATGGAACACTCCAGAAAAATGTGTTTACGTCAAGCATAGAGATAGAATTACAGGTTTACGGGTTAACAACAATATTAACGGACACAAAATTAATAAAAGGCACATTAAATGTCCACAAATTGCGTACGTACCTCAGCGTTTCGTACTAAGACAATATTACGGGTATGACAATGTCACCGGAGTCTCAAATGTCGTACAGGTATCAGCACAGAGGATTTATACAAGCGAAGAGATAAGAAAACACAAGCACACGGACTGTCTGACCACTGATTTACATTGTAACATGGTCACGGATTTCCACGAAGGAGCACCAGGATATACACTCATATCCAACATGCGTCAGACTCGCAAGTTCCGCATTTCCAACGCGTATCATGGCTGCAACGTATGCCACATTTTGATGTCACAGTCAATAATGGAGTGCTGTGTAGGTTTGATTTCATGATTTGTGACTGGCAAGTTTTATTTTTTGTGACCGGCAAAATAGTGTTCATTTTTGTTCCGTGACTTGATATTGTTATCCGGAGAATAAATCATGATGTTGATACTAATTATGACTGTGAAAATACTTCTCTTTCTGAACCCTTGTCATGAACAAGCGGTGAATCACAGCAATATTATGACCCTCCACCATTAGAGACACTCGCATTCAAATTGGGGCAGTGCAAGGAAACACAAACATTCATTTAGGATAAACGCACAACGTTGTCTTGACAAAGTTTAAATCAAATTTATGCGGATTTAAGAAAATGTAAGCTTGTTACATAAATTATGTGGAGCAAAGTGTCTATAAAGTACAACGAGTCGGTAAAAGTTGATGTCAGTTACTACTTGCACGGGAGTTGCTTTATATTGTGTCTTACTACATATTAAGTTTCAAAAGAAGGTACAAAAACTTCATGGATCCCTTGACAACAATCTGTTTGCCATAACTGGGCTTGTAAGGTTTAATTCGAGGGCCCGAGACATCAGTTTGCTATGTTCAGGAGTCAATTGACAGAGAACCGGCTGTTTACCTGCATTTTGAGATGAGGCAACAGATGGGTTATATAAAAAGTTAACATGTATACTGTATGTCCTTCTCGATGCAAATATACATAAAATGATGATGATTATAACAATGATGATAATAATAAAATTACTACTACTAATAATGATTATAATGATATTTATACTAATTTATTTATTCTATTTTTAACAGCTAGTTATATGAAAGTTAATATTCAACATATCAATCTTTTCATACTTCATTCTCTCTCTCTCTCTCTCTCTCTCTCTACACACACAGAGACAAACACATATATATGTATATATATATATATGTATATATATATATATATATGTTTGTGTGTGTGTGTGTGTGTGTGTGTGTGTGTGTGTGTGTGTATACTGTCTGCCTCCTTCAGTGCTACTATATACCGAAATCTCATTATTGCCATCACAGGGATTTGCATGAGAAAACTGAAAATAATAATATATACATCTTTATTCGTACGCAGAAGGTACAATGTGGGCTAAATAAAAATTACAATAGATACAATAAACCAAGTACAAGCACAAAAGAAGCTGATTGTATACTAGACAAAGGGAAGAGCATGAGGGTGCTGTCCCTTGACCTAGTATATATGCATGCATATAAATATTTAAAGTGTGTGTGTCAACGCACACTTTTCTGTTTTTCTAGGAATTCTTTCTTTCTTTCTTTCTTCCTTTCTTTCTTTCTTTCTTTCTTTCTTTCTTTCTTTCTTTCTTTCTTTCTTTCTTTCTTTCTTTCTTTCTTTCTTTCTTTCTTCTTTCTTTCTTTCTTTACCGGCAAATTTGTCCGACATTTCATTTGAAAAGTATTACATGTAGAAACTCCAAACTTTGCACAATTATACTTCTATGGATAAAGTCTGGCCTTTTTATAATGAGAGGTCATGCTTTTGAAAATTATGCAAACGAGGGCTAATTAAAGTTTTAAATCTTCAATATCTTATATACGATAGTAGATGTGGTCCCGAGTGTATAGGAGTTCGATCATAGCAAGGTAAAGGTCATCTCAAATGTCAAGGTCATGTCAAGGTCAAAGGTCATGTCAAGGTCAAAGGTCACTTTTAAGCCAAAATGTCATTTTTGAGGTCAAGGTTCACTTCAGGTAGAGGTCATCTCAAGGTCAAAGGTCATTTCAAGGTTAAAGGCCACTTTCCTTGGTGGCCTTCTTCTAGCCATAACTTGGTCAATTTGTATCTAATTTTGATCATGTTGGGCTCAAATTGTAGCTATTGTAACCCTGCATATTTGAGAATTCATGTGTGACCTCTAAAGGTCAAAGGTCAAGGTCATTTGAAGGTTTGAAAGTTTCATCCAGTCACAACTTGGCTATTTTCCATCCAATTCTAATCATGTTAGTCTCAAATTGTAGGTACTGCAACACTGCACATTTTTATAAGAACACCTGACCTTGAAAGGGCAAAGGTCAAGGTCATTAAGCCCTTTAAATGTTTCATCTTGCCATAACTTGGTAAATTTTCATCCGATTTGGTTCATGTTCATGTCAGTTTAACTTCTACTAGGGGGTTCCTGACCATTGCGCATGTAATGAATCTAAAACAAAAGTTGTAGCAATTTGAATTATGCTAAATAGCACCATTAGAAATTTTAAATCTTGAATAACTTCAAAGCTGTAATAGATAGGGATGCCATTCCAACTTCTACTCCTGTGTTATGGAATTGTTGTATTTGCCATGGCAATATGCTTTGAAGACACACACACTGATTTGCTATGCAGTAAATCATCTTTTCTAGTATATGATTATATTCATTGGGCCACATTCATATCAATATAGAAGCCAAAATAAGTCAGCTAGGAAGTACATAATATTTCAGTTATTTCATTTAGCTCTTGCTGCGTGAAAGGGGAGATAAACTTAGCATCACTGGCAAGGCAGAGCTCCCTTAAAACTCTTGCTGAAGTAACTTTTTATCTGTCCAAACAATATAGAAGATTGGCCTCTGTTCAAACGTTGTTCACATGCCTCTACAATATCATTAGTACTATTCATTACTTTCCAAAAAAAAAAGTTTGTAGTTGACTCTCTATTAGCAAATCTTCACAAATTAAAGGCAACAGATCATTATGATATCTATATGAAATTTTCCATACAAACAGCACTGCTTTTCTCCATGCAATAAAGAAACGACCATCTTGTTTGTTTGAAAAGTCCCAAAGTTGGCCGCCATATAGAGGCATGAAATATGTTTTTAATAATTGATATCTAGAAGATATGAAATTATTTTTCTGGAGTGTTACATGTGGGTCAGGATTTGTGTGCTGACCGAACAAATACAGTAATTTGGGCGTGAATATTTGAACAGTTGTAAGGGACCAACTACTTTACGTGAAAAAGGGTTTATTCACACTAAGTTTCATACTCATCCGAGTCCAATTACTTTTGTTTTGAGCGGGTACATTTTTCATAGGGCTCGTCGGGTCCTGCGTATATCTGAAATATACCAGCCCGGAGCGGATATAAAATATCCGCCCGACAATATTGGAAGTGCTGGTAGAATTTGGACAATTTTGTCTACACTTTAAAAATAAGATATGTAGATGTGCAGGGTTTTTCATTCCAAAATTGTGTGTAACAGAGTCCAGCTCTCTGTCTATTACAGCACTGGGTCTGATATGGGTTTAGTGTTGTTTCATTTTTTTTCTTCATTGCAGCATGGGGGAAGAAATTAGTTTCACCTTTGACGATCAAAGCATACATGTTTAACAACTCACAACTCAACATTACATAGAGACAATGAGCATAACATGTCACGTGTTAACCCTTGAAGTGCTAATCACTGCTATAGTTATCTCATTACCGTTAAACATATAATGGTTAAAAGATTCAAATTCTTCATGAAGATACTTTTCATTCAAATACCGGCAAGCCTAGTCTAAAGCAAAAAGTAGTTTTAGTCAACAGCTTTCCATGGGACACTTTGCGTGCATTGCGTGCAAAGTGTCCCGAAGAAAGCTGTTGACTCACTTTTAAATCAACCCTTTCAGGGTTAAGACCACCACATTGTCTGATATTCTGGGCCGTTTTTGGTTTTTTTTTTTGGGGGGGGGGTGTTTTTCGGTTTGGGGATTTTTCGCCATTTTTTGTGGGAGGGGGGTTTGTTTTTGTTTCTGATTTTTTGGTTTGTTTGTTTTTTTTTCATCCAAATGGAGTTGTCTATACGTTTAAACAGTTTTTGATAGTGTATAATATCCTAGTTTAAGTATACAAAGCCAAGTGTATGAAAAATAAGACTCCTCGCTATTCACTCTTACATGTACACAAATAATTTATATTCTTTCTAACATGTCAGTATATATTCTTTCTCCTCTTCTTCTCATTTGTTTTATTTTGCTCACCTTTCAACGTGTCACCACTGGCCATCATTAATTTACTCATCATAGTCAACGGAAACGGTGGATTTTTCAGGATTCCTCGTCACGGCAGATATGACTAAAACAACCTTAAAGCCTGTCCAAGTGCTGGCGTTCATTCAGCTTGTGGTGGGATGTGTGTGTATTCCAGTTGGTATCGCGGCGATAGCGGTTGACCGTTTCAAAATCAATTACGTTGGAAACTCATTATGGTGTGGTGTCATGGTAGGTAGCATGGACATTCATAACAGGATAAATTAGGAAAACGACCCTTTTACAGCGGGGTACTAATGGGATGGATTTTGAACATTGATGAGTCTGTATATCATTTACAAGAAAGAGATTTGTATTTTCCTTGGATATTTATCGACGGGCCCCAATTTGGCCTGTCAAATCGAATGTCTTGGCGTGCGCCCGTATCAGTTGGGGCCCTTTGTGTCCTGTGCAATATAGAAGCCCCAGATCCAAAAACTTAAAAGTTATGTCGTTTGCGCCGAATTTTCTTGCCGGCTGTGGGTGTCCTAATTCAGCAGAACTGAAAAAGTTTTCCATTTTGATCGCTACTAAATCAGTATCATTTTAGTTTCAACTTGATTTGATTGTATGATGCTGTAATTTTGTATACGTTGTTTCATTGTATTTTGTATCATTTCGATGTATCAATGCGGTTGTCTTTCCTCGAGTGCGGGGGTTTTTAATAAAATAATTATTATTGCCTTTTGGCCATGACATTAACAGCTTGCTCGTACCCAATACAATAAAGTGCCCGAGTGAAAATTTTCACTTAGCCTCACCCTCCCCCCCCCCCCAACCACCACCACCACCACCACCACCACACCAGAGGCAAACCCAAATTGGCGCTAAATCACCAATATCCGTGTTGTCATGGGGAGTTTCACCAAAATACATCAACAGGCTTTGGCCATATATGTGTTAAGTTTCCGCACACCCCAGTGGATTTCTGACCCACTAGTATGTAAGTTACAGAAATCAATGTCAGGATTGATAAAAACAGATTCTGTTAAAACAAAAAGAGAAACAAGAGTTTTCAATGCTTGTTTCACAGTACACCATATAATGTTGTGCCGAAACTTTTGCTACAATCCAAAATATGCTGACCTGCTTGCTTGTTGTCTTCTGGTCACTTTAATTTTATTTCATTTATTAAGCTTCAGGGACATAGACAGAGCACATTGTTGGCTGCCAAACCCTATCTCAAATTTTTCGTAAAAGGTTTAGTTCAAATTTTAAAGCTTTTTAAATTGTATTCAACATTTTTTAAATTTCAACAAAATTTCAATGATCTATAAAAAATTACTTAAGCCCTTTAAAAAAAAAATGAGATAGGGTTTTTCAGAAACAGGCGCTGGCTTTAATTTGATATTACAAGCTAAATTGTATGTTAATTTTTTAACATGCTTTTTTATTTTATGTAAATTTTGCAAATTGTAATTAGAATTAAATTGAAATAATTGACATGGTTAAATCTGAAATTTAATAGTGAATTTGAATTTAAACAAATGTCTTCTTTCAGAAAATGCTGCTTTTGATAGTCTTGCATGAAAAACAAATGAAATAATTACATATTTGTACATAAAAGTCACAAAGTGTACTGACCCTTTCAATCAGCAGCATAATATGCTTCGAGATAAGGAAGAGAAAATGGAATTTTTTTTTTATAAAACATAAATCACCTTTTAAATTGACACTTGTATTACTGATTCGGTGCAGATGCACATGTAATATAACCATGCCAGTTAACTCCTCGAGATGATAATATTAGACAAAATGCACGCAGTCAATTACCCTGTTAAAATATGATGATGATGATGATGATAATGATAATAAGCACCAAAAACTAGGAATTGATAAAACGCAATAACTTTCAAGTTAAAACATCATACTTAATCAGATAAATGTGTATATACAGATAAAGTGGTGATGGTGCTGATAAACATTAGCGCATAAAATGCATCAAATTAAAATACAACCCTGCTGTGAAATATTTAGATGAGTGGCCGCACAGACGGTCAAACGCATCTGCTGCCTCCCTTTTGGAGACTCCCAGTGCGTCTGAAGGTACATTATGAGATAGCTGGTTTGATGATGCCACGTCTACCCCTTGTACTTTGGACAGAAACGTTTGGCTGTGTTTGAGGAGTACAAATACTCGGGACTGCAATTCCCTGTAATGTCTGTTAACTCTTTCAGTGCCAGGCATAACTAAAGTGGACTTAGTTACGTCAAACTATTCTGAATTATCATTAGGATCCCAGATTCTTATTCCTCGTAACAAGACCTTTCATTCAAGTACCTTCATGCCTGTAGTTCTAGAGAATACCCCAGGTCAACAGCTTATATCGCTGCACATTGCGCCCAATGTACGCCGAGAAAAGCTGTTGACTCAGTCCAAATTTTGGCACTGAAAGAGTTAATTAGCTTGCCTATCAAAATATTTACTGTCCTGGAATTTCGGACATCAGGAGCAAGGATATTCCAAGTGTATATTGAACGATTTACAAATGACGGACGTGGTCGGGATTCTCCGAAACGTAGGCTGTTATCGGAATTTTCCAGAGATTCTGCACTTGTTTGAGCGGGGAGCATATTATAGTAATCTACATCATCATGAATATTCAAACATTTGTACCAAAGTACAATTTCCAGTTGTTCTGGTCTGTAGGATAGTGGGAGGAAGTTACATTTACATGTATCATCACAGACTGATCTAGCATTTGGAATAGATGCTCCTCTAAACTGGTCGAAATATATTTTGAAATGTGATACTCAAGCCACCCGTGACTTATGTGTTAATTAAAAGGACGTGGGTATAAGGTACCTCCTGAGTTCGGTATCATTTTAAGATACAATCTGATCACCATTGCATTTTTTCTTAAAGAAATCAGGTGCTTCGTCTGCGTTTCTTCAAGCCGTATATTATTTTATGAAGGTAGTAAACTGTTCAGAGCGCATTGTTTCGGCGCACAAGTTGTATGTTGTAAAATGTCTGCTGTGTCCTCCACATTGACTACAGTTCCTTGACTGTTTGGCTATAGTTTTATTTTGCCAGAAGTCCTGTGCAAGCGTTTTGCATTTTATCATCCTCGTGATCATGCTATAATAATAATTTTACACAATGTGTGTTCTCAGGAACTTTGACTAAATACATGCATTTTATATTATCATTATTATTGTAGTATATAGCTACGGGACTGGTGGGTCTCAGAACTGTCCAGCATCAAACGACACGTCTGGTGAGATTCTTTTTCATCGTATTGTGACAAAGAACGCCTATTGTTCATAAACCTCAGCTGAATTAAGATTTTTTTTTTGTTTGTTTGTTTTTACGAAGGCGCTTTAACCCGAATTGACCAATTAGTCGCATTATTGAGTATTTGAGGATTTTTATATGCATGACAACACAGGCACTCTGTAATACAAAGTCTCTGTCTCTCTCGTTCTTTCTTTCCGTTCTTTTTCTTTCTTTCTTTCTTTCTTTCTTTCTTTCTTTCTTTCTTTCTTTCTTTCTTTCTTTCTTTCTTTCTATCCTTTGTCCGTTTACAATTTGAATGCAGTCTCCATCGCAAAACGTGGAAACTTTATTTTAGTTATGATCCTCTATCTATGAGTGACATTGTGCATGTGATTTAGAATAGCCATATTGTTTCGAATTGAGCAAAGTGCAAATGGGTCGTAAACTTATTCTCAAAACAATATTAGATATACTGTTGCTTCATCCTATAACTGTGTAATACGAGTGAATTCAATGACCGACTCTCAAAGCAGTCTATTGGGATAACTTCACTTGCTTTTGTCAAGATCTTCAAAACAGTAAAAGATAAGAAGGGCATTTGAATGTTTTGGTATACCAAAATATTTTTTGCAATTGCTCATTCTGCTTGCCTGCGTAGCAGACCTATGACTGTTCACTGTTGGAATGTAGTCCAAGGTCATTAGCCAGATACAAAAATGGCCTGGGGTAGGCTAACCTGCCAGATATTCCCCGAATAATAGACAAGACTCTTTTGCATTTAAATATTGAATTGTTTTTTAAGCAAAAACAAGAAAAAGAAAAAGAAGCGCGGATTAGAATCATTTCCGTGGGTAAAGTTCCAGCAGAAAAAGACGCCATAATGCCTGCCTAATATATGTTTCATGTGCCATACTGCCTACCCAATATATGCTTGATGTGCCTACTGCCTACCTAATGTATGCTTGATGTGCCATACTGTCTACCCAATATATGTTTGATGTGCCATACTGCCTACCCCATATATGCATGATGTGCCATACTGCCTACCCAATATATGCTTGATGAGCCATACTGCCTACCCAATATATACTTGATGTGCCATACTGCCTACCCAATATATGCTTGATGTGCCATACTGCCTACCCAATATATGCATGATGTGCCATACTGCCTACCTAAGATATGCTTGATGTGCCATACTGCCTAGCCAATATATGCTTGATGTGCCATACTGCCTACCCAATATATGCTTGATGTGCCATACTGCCCACCCAATATATGCTTGATGTGCCATACTGCCTACCCTATATATGCATGATGTGCCATACTGCCTACCCAATATATGCTTGATGTGCCATACTGCCCACCCAATACATGCTTGATGTACCATACTGCCTACCTAAGATATGCTTGATGAGCCATACTGCCTACCCAATATATGCTTGATGAGCCATACTGCCTACCTAAGATATGCTTGATGTGCCATACTGCCCACCCAATATATGCTTGATGTGCCATACTGCCTACTCAATATATGCTCATGTGCCATACTGCCTACCCAATATATGCTTGATGTGCCATACTGCCTACGCAATATATGCTTGATGAGCCATACTGCCCACCCAATATATGCTTGATGTGCCATACTGCCTACTCAATATATGCTGATGTACCATACTGCCTACCCAATATATGCTTGATGTGCCATACTGCCTAGCCAATATATGCTTGATGTGCCATACTGCCCACCCAATATATGCTTGATGTGCCATACTGCCCACCCAATATATGCTTGATGTACCATACTGCCCACCCAATATATGCTTGATGAGCCATACTGCCTAGCCAATATATGCTTGATGTGCCATACTGCCTACCCAATATATGCTTGATGTGCCATACTGCCCACCCAATATATGCTTGATGTGCCATACTGCCTACCTAAGATATGCTTGGTGCGCTTTACTGTCTACCCAATATATGCTTGATGAGCCATACTGCCTACCCAATATATGCTTGATGAGCCATACTGCCTACCCAATATATGCTTGATGTGCCATACTGCCTACCTAAGATATGGTTGGTGCGCTTTACTGTCTGCCCAATATATGCTTGATGTGCCATACTGCCCACGCAATATATGCTTGATGTGCCATACTGCCTACCCAATATATGCTTGATGAGCCATACTGCCCACCCAATATATGCTTGATATGCCATACTGCCTACCTAAAATATGCTTGGTGCGCTTTACTGCCTACCCAATATATATGCCGGGTGCGCCATACTGCCACTCAATATGTAAATCTTGATTTGTACACATCAGGTACATGCTGAAGACGCAAATAGTAATGACACTAATTGGATCAGTACGAATATATAAAGTTATTCAAACCACATAATTATCAAATCCTAAAAAAAATTCTGCAACAGAAAAACATATCAGGTTCAGTATATATGCTTGACATTGCTTTATATATGCTCAACATTGCTTTCACTTTTCTCGGTAGGCAAAGAACTTTTAACACAGACAGACACACACACACAGACACACACACACACACACATACACACACAAAAACACACACACACACACATAATATAAACTTATATGGGAACTGTCCTCCCAACATATCTCTATATTTGTTGGCGCTTAAAAAATGCATGTGTACTGATTAACCATTACTTTACTGCCAAGTCACTATAATCCAAACCCAAGTCAAAGTGTGTTTACTATGTTCATTTCATTTCATTCCAGTGGGTTGGTTTTTTGGTAATGTCCATCATAGCAGCCACGTCCACCTTAAGTTTTTTCGCCATATCTGGATTGGAAGTTGGCTTAACAGCAGCCGACAGAAAGGATACCATAGACTACCACTACGCTCCACAACAGGCTGTGAGTGTTAATGTAACTATGTCTGTGTGCCAACACATTCTTTTTTCTCTATTTTCTCTTTTTACCAGCAATTTTGTCAGACATTCTATTTGAAGATTATTACACGCAGAAGCTCCACACTTGGTGTGATTATACTTCCATACATAAAGTTTAGTTTTTTTATAATGAGTGGTGATATTTTTTGAAAATTATGCAAACTTGCGGCATTTGAAAATTTAAATCTCAAATATCTTCAAACCTATTATAGGTAGATGTGAATTCCAACTTCGAATCATAGGTTTGTGCTGTAAGTGCATCTAATGAACCACAAACAAACGTCACACAATATTAATTTATACTGATTAGGAGCAAAAGTTTAAACGTGGAACATCATATCTAAATTATTATAGGCAGAGGTGTCATTCCAACTTTAATTCATAGCTTTATGCTGCATGTTCATCTAGAGAACCACAAACAAAACTTGTAGAATTTGGATTTTTTTCCTGCAAAGGACACTTGACAAATTTAATTGCTGAATATCTGTCTTCAAAACTATCATGAGTAGAGGTGCCATTCCTACTTCACATTCTAGGTTACCAATTTTGTCCAGGACGTAGCACTCTGGAGACGCAAAATCTAGAATCTCTGACAAATGTGTGGCCCTATCAATGAAGAAGAAATACTGCCAATTGAGAGCAACACTAGCACACTTGTACATATTTTTGATAGACCAGGCATACAACAAATCTGTCATCAACAGTTAATTACATGTATAAGTACATCACTAGGATTGGTCATCTTTTTCTTTGCACCGATGCAGAACGCCATAATATTTGACATGTTATGTACCTTATATCTTTTCTTTCGAGTCTTTTGTGTAAAGCTATCTTCACTCAACAACGGGTTATATTTAGCACATTAAAAAGTTTAATCCAAAATTTTGAAAAATAATCCTCAAATAAGTAAAATACAATTAGCGGACGACATTTAGATATTAGCGAAAAAAGGCGTCATTATGGTGGAATGAGTTAAATGCATTGTGTAGCTTTGCCTTTGTAGAATGCCATCATTGCATTAAATGCCGTCTTGTTACTTCTGGCATTTTTGGAGCTTGTGGTTGCCATAGTATCATCATGTTATGGTTGTCGGCGCGTGTGCCCATGTAGTTCAGGATCACAGGTAAGTTTGCCATGCAAACACAGACAAAAGGCTCCCGACACATTGCTCAACAATTGAAGATTTGAATTGTCTGCTTTGTCCGCTTTTTCATTTTACGCTTCCTTCCAAAGTCCGAAATGAAAGTATGAGAGTAACAGAAAACCGAATAGTAAACCCATAGATTTAATGTTCATATTATATTGTATAAGTAAGCGCGATCTGAGCGTTTAGCACCCAGTTCTCGCGAGGATAAGCTCTAGAATCAGTTGTACAGCCTCGTCAGAAGAGTTTTAATGGTTGTTACACCTACTTGATAATCATGAAACTTTGTTTTGCTTTTTACTGCCCGGACAAATGGCCATTACAATGTGCATAACTCCCTTTTTAGTTTCCTGACCAATTTAGTACATTTCAGCAGGCCATGTTAGGCTTAATTGTTTCCCCTCGATTTTTTTTCCTTTTTTTGGGGGGGTACTTCAAAATGATAGGGCCATCTTATTATAGTTGGTTATAACATGATAATGATTCGTGTATATTATTGCTTGTTTTACATTTGTTGTTTCTCTTTTCTTCCCGAAAATACCTTTTTGGCCTTGCTAGCAAAGTGACCTGTACATTACCACCCCTACAAGACTTAGAAAGCAAAAATTGTAAAATTGTTTCTCAATCAAAGTGCTGTACAACTGAAAATCTCTGCCAAAATTAAGATTACCTGGAACATTTTTTCAACATCTGGAAATGAGAAATTTTGCATCTGATTTTGGCTAAGTTCTGTGGCATATTTTAAGAAACACGGAGCAAACGTTTTCTGCAATGCTCCAATAAACTAAGAGGGAAGAGATAGAAGGCATAACTGGTGAAAAAAGAGGTCACCTGATCTATTTTGACCAATATTGTGGTCAGAGTAGACACCTCTAGACCAGAACTATCGTCTGCTACTTCCTGTCCCCTGGCATATGCCATTGGAGGGCTCTGAATCATCATGCAGCTGAAGAATTTACGTTAAATGTGAATCATAATGTGGCTCATAATGTGGCTGAGGAGTTTACGTTAAATGTGAATCATAATGTGGTTGAGGAATTTACGTTAAATGTGAATCATAATGTGGCTGAGGAATTTACGTTAAATGTGAATCATAATGTGACTGAGGAATTCACGTTAAATGTGAATCATAATGTGGCAGAGGAATTTACGTTAAATGTGAATCATAATGTGGCTGAGGAATTCACGTTAAATGTGAATCATAATGTGACTGAGGAATTTACGTTAAATGTGAATCATAATGTGGCTGAGGAATTTACGTTAAATGTGAATCATAATGTGACTGAGGAATTCACGTTAAATGTGAATCATAATGTGACTGAGGAATTCACGTTAAATGTGAATCATAATGTGGCAGAGGAATTTACGTTAAATGTGAATCATAATGTGGCAGAGGAATTTACGTTAAATGTGAATAATTATGTGGCTGAGAAATTTACGTTAAATGTGAATCATAATGTGGCTGAGAAATTTACGCATAATGTGTAACAGTACGAAGAGCAACGATAGAAGGCCCCCCTACTCACCCTCGTAAGGGCGACACACGCAGAGTTGGAGTCGGGTTGCATTTTCCCATTATTTAAATAATTCAACTTGCCACTCAATTACTTTCAACCGCTGTATGTGAAGTCACCCAATTTTTCACGGTTAATCAAGATGCACAACGGATACACGTACCTTTACATTCAGTAAACTCCTCCAAAAGTAACATCTTTATTCTGGATTATATTTTTGCACACAGTCCAATGATAAAACATATAATATCCAATGCTATTTTTTGTATTGGGTTGTGTATTCAGCCGATTATACATATAATTAATTTATTCAGAATGATCTCTGTAATTCGAAACTGTATAGCATTTTTCTTGCCCTAGGATATTCCTTATGGTAACTTTGGCGCGGAGACCACAACGGTTAGCATACCTGGAAGCATGACGGACCAACATCAGCCTAACATGGCAACCACAGGTTCGTGCATGTTCAGCGTCCATTACTGTAGCCCACCACAGACCAAGCAAAGAAGTTGGTAACAGAAACTGTCGCTTACACCAAGGAGCCAACTGATAGGGTGGTTAACTTAGTTTTACCCGATATTGTTGATTGGCTACCATCATTCTTTCCCTTGTGTTTGCTCATCAGTAGAAAATATGAACAATTCTTCGACCAGCTATTGCGGCTCGTTTTCATGTTTTCATTCTAAAGCCTTCTTCATTCTACTTAGCGCTAAACGTATACCCTTTGACGTCATGCGCAAAAATGTTTTTTTTTTTAAATGCGCTTCTGTATTATATAACCATGTCTTGTTGAGCGACAAAGTAACTTATTCAAGACCAAAATTTAGTTAACTGCATTGTTCCCACCAAAGACATTCCTGTGTGACGATCCAAGTGCACTAATTATAATGTTGATAGGCACACACATTGTTGTTGGGTGTATTGTATACAGTAGATGTGCGCCAGAAACGTCTTTGTGGACGTACTTAAAACGAACATCACATGTACAAAATACAGTATTAGATTTTTCACAAACGTCATAAAGCGCAAAGAGGATGAGACCAGAAGAAAACCACAAGTTGTCCTTGACTATGACTCCTTAGTCACTCAAAATACAGACGTTTTACATCTATCAGGACGTAAACGCACAACATAGAAATCTCTTTTAGCAAGAGACATACGCACACACACACATACGAAACCGTTTATTGCTGGCGTAGTACAAAACCAAAAACTCTTTCCTCTGGTCATCTGTATATAATTTATCTCATCACAAGTTACATACAAAAAATAGAAACCTTTATTCACACTGCAAACGCAAAAAGTAGAAGGTCATCATCGCAAGGCACACATTCCAAATTTACCAATTTAATTTATAGCAAGCCAAGTCAAGTTCTTCATTCAAACTGTTTGGCTTCATATTAATTATATGCATAGTTTTTCATACATTTGCAGTACGAGTGGTCACACTTCTACGTAATGAACCAAGGTATTTGGCTCTTTCACAGAATACATTGTCACAAAAAGCAGCTTATTTTTTATCAAATTTTTGTCACCATTTGCCTATAAGAACTCAAACTTGAACCGATTACATGCTGTAACAGCATAATATTTCTATCCATGGAATGATATATAATGACATTCCATTATTATATGAAATGTATCTTCACATTTATGTACTCCATCAAGCTTACATTGTAAGCATTGCTTTTCATCATTATGTACCCCTTCATACCTACCAGTACTTGTTTCAATGCTTAAATTGTGAGACGCACCTCTCAATTTATTTCGATCTTTGCACAGTCACCACACTTCGATAAGATTAAACAATTATATCAGTTGGGGATTCGTAATAACCATCTGAGCTTACTGCTTTCATAAAACTTCGCCATCCGTTCTTGTTTTGCTGTTTTTAGTTACTTGTTTCTACTTTGACGTCAAATTTCATTTACTGTGAAATATTTTTGTCCAGTTGACGTTATTCACTGTGATGTTGTTATAATTTATTCATATGATTTAAATCATTAACTGTGATGTCAAACGTATTATGTATACTTTATTTCGATGTCGTATATTCTATGCAAGTATGTACCGAATAATTCAAATCAAATCAAAATTCATCTCTTGGTCCAGGCTTTACTTCCAGTAAAACAATTTTACATCACCCACCCCCTGCGTGAGCAATGCTTGACCAAAACCCAGAGAACAAAATAATTTCTTAATATGTAAGTCCTTTTAATTTATCCATTTTCATCTGTATTATTTAATAATCACAACCCCTTCTTGGATATCTATCATTATCCATTCTGCATACAATATATACGGATCCAACACTTAACACACCTATCACCTATCACCTGGAATAAAGAGAAAATGGTGATTTTTTTCTTCACATAATAAAAATATGGAACAACATCTAAAAGAAAATGTGAGGGGGGTTGGGGGGGCTTACAGCAATATTTTAGAAAGGAGAGTAGAATAAGAAACCGCGACACTATATAAGCTGAGCTTCAATTATAGGGACGGTCCCTTAACTTGCAAGTTACTGATAGTGAGCACCTTGCCAGTTTACCTAAAACTGCTGCATTACTAACACTGGATCAGACATTAAAAATAAAATTACAACAGTTTAAATGCACCTTTTCAAACTGTTTTGAATATTCGTACTCCATTTTTCAGATCCGTAATACAAAATTGGTGCTACCATATGATCAAATAAGTATATTGATATTTTAATACTGATTTAGTACATCTTAATAAAGCGCTTTTAAAATGTAAACATTCCCTTTGTTGCCAGCTGATGTTAACAGTTACTGCATGATAAGCTTGAAGAACATGGAGCACATAGATATTTATGTCCAGGTATACAATCAAATTACCGTCATATAACCATTTTTCTTCATGTTTTACTTTGTCTTCTCCACGGTAAAAAACAAAACATAATCTTTGTTTTTCCTAAATTAAACTTCATCCCAAATTTCTTATAGAATTCGGCAAGAGTTTTTTTTTTTTCCTTTTTTGCAAACGACCAATAATGTCGGTTATGCTTACCATGTCATCAACCTAAAATAGTAAGATAAAGTTGAGTGATTAAGGATTGAAGAACATAGAACACCTAGATATGTATTTCAAGGTACCACTTCAATCATATAACCGCCATAGAACCATTTTTAAGCATGTTTTAGTTTTCCTCCTCTACGGAATTTCATTATCGTTGTTTTCTCGAAATCAACCTTCATCCCAAATTTCTTATTACTCAATTTGGCTAGAGTGTTTATCTGTTTTTGCAAACAACCTATTATGGTGTCTGCCGTGTTTGGTGTATCATCAACAGTAGTAAAAAAAAGGTCGGTAAAGATACCTTGACACTCATTGTTATGTGATAGATTAACATATTCATTTCCAAAAAGGATACATAAAAACCTCTGCATATATTCCTGTCAAGTACCAACAGTACACTAAAAAAAAGTCAGTTAAACCTCCTGTTGATCCGCAGGTTTTGTACTGATTGTACACTGATTTCCAAATATTCAAGACCTTATGGTGTAAGCTATTTTTCTGGAAAGTAATTTTGAGCAGCTGCATACAAACTGACAATATTGTACAATAGCCTTACTTTTAAGCAGCTTGATGCACAAGGCTGTACCGTTGTAGCATGGTCGAAAGAAATACCCGAACATAATACTAGACCGTAAAATGATTCATCATTTGATTTCTATCATAGCTGGTCGACTATCCATGACTTATATTGCTCTGACAACATTCCAGTTTGAAACTGGCGAGCATGATATTTTTTTTTCCGGAAAGAGTGTGGTTCGATGGATCAAGGACGTTAGTAAGTAAAGAGGCGTACCGGTACTGTATGACGTGCGCCACGCCTACGTCTTCGATGTCAGTCTGAATCCCGCTGTCATAACATGATCCCATCACACATTACAAACGATATTCGCTTAAATAAAACTTTTCTGTTTTTCCTTCAGGTTCAATGCACCGATCCGTGGTCATATAGGACTATAACTGAAATGGGGTCCAGGATCGCGGATTCACCCACATTGCTTTGCATTGCCAAGAAACACACTTTATCCGAAAGGCACTATAAAATGCTTCCAATTCCATAGCCAACATATCACCGGAAGGCAAAACAGAACTTCACCAAATTGGGGAAAAAGTGGGCCATTGGAGATTACAGTTCTGGGCGAGTTGTATGGTGTTGCGGAGGAGGAAAGCGGCGGGTTTTGCGGAGTAAAAAGGACAAAATTCAACAGCTCATACCACATATTCTGTAGCGTGAACTGGTCGTCAAAACTATCAGATTGTGATTGTCACATGCCTAGGCTATTCGGGATAGAAGAATTCTCGTCATTGTTTTCTGTAATTGGACTGAATCGCCAAGCCGGGTCATTACAAATATCCTCCATCAGATAGTTGATAATTTTAACTTCTTCTGCAGATGTAAAGATCTTTCATTAAACACTATTGTAGTTTATACCTCATGTCAGCACACTTTTGGTCAAGAGTGTCTGAATATCAAATTTCAACAGTTGTATCTAGATTTTCATTTACACACGCCTACTGGTGTATGTAATTGTATCTTGTCAGAGTATCATGTTTTATTTGTGTAGACCTAATTTTTGAAAATTCGATTTCATGTTTGTACATATGAGACTCATATATATATATATATATATATATATATATATATATATATATATATATATATATATATATATGGGGTCTACGTACTGTTACATATACACATACCTGGATTATTTGATCAAGGATGATGAAATACTAAATGTCGCCAGATAGTTGAAAACCAATAAAGCTACAGGTTTAGATAATATCCGAAATGAAATGACAAAGTGTACCATATCTGTGACGACAATTCTGCTACAAATGCTTATTAACAAAATTTTGAGTGCCGGTAATTATCTGGAGATGTGGTCAGAAGGATACATATTGTCCCTTTTTAAAACGGTATGTAGAATTGATTGAGAGGCATAACGATAAGCAGTTGTATGGGTAAGGCCTTCAGTGCAGTGTTCATATATACTGGTCAACTACCTCAAAAGCAGAAATATAATGCATGATACACAGATAGGAGCTTGTAAAGGGTCCCGGACCTCTGATCATATATTTGTCCTCAGAACACTGATAGGTAAATATTCCAAAGACAAGAAAAGGAAAAGTAGAAAACTTTAAGCAGCCTTTATCGATTTCCGCAAAGCATTTGACACTGTCTGGAGAGTGCACCGTATTTGAAACTATTGCAGGCTGGTGTTGGATACAAATTCCATTCAGTAATGAAAGACATGTATTCGCAAGTGAGGGTACGGGTAAAGCTAGGGCACTTTATAACTGAATCTTTTAAAACGCATACAGGAGTAGGGCAAGGGATACTTTGAACAGGGCGTTGTTCAACCTCTTCATTAACGACATTCCAGATATTTTGGACAGGAATGACGGTCCGCCTAATTTATATCGAAGACCCCTAAATTGCCTTCAATCTGCCGAAGATTTAGTGTTAATGTCTGAAACGAAAGAGGATTTAAAATCAAGTCTTGATAAACTGCAAGTGTACAGTGATATATTAAAATTAGAGGTGAAGACTAATATCATGGTTTCCACCCTCACTGGACGCAAGTCAAATGAAATGTTTGTTTTTGAGGGAAATTTACTAGAGATAGTTAACTCCTATATGTATCTTGGAATAGTAATGGCCGGCTCGGGCACCTTTTCACATGCTGTCAATAATCTATGAGAAAAGAGCCTGAAGGCTCTATTTAATGTTAAATAAATTTTGACTGGTACTAGTCTGAAGACGTACCTAATGTTGAAAATGTATGATCAACTGATTAAACCAATAAGTACTTATAGTTCGGAAGTATGGGTAATATAACTTTGTAAAATTAAAACGGATAAAGTATGTAACATTACATGTCTTGAAGCGTGCACTGATACCCTGGCAGTAGAAAAGCTATATCGAGGTTATTGTCAATATATTCTGGGTCTTCATCGTAAGTCATCCAAAACAGCAGTTTATGGCGAACTGGGCAGACAACAACTGCGCTATGATATTACCACAAACGCCACCAACTTTTGGCGCAGATTGAAAAAGAGTGATGGTAGCTCGCTGTAAACACTGTCATGCGAAGAGAGTCTTAAAATGGCTCGTACAGTCATAGCTATATCAACAAAATCTTGCTAATCACTATGAAATGGGCTCGATGGAGAATAATGATAACATTTTGGTGGGTAAAATGGTAAAAAAAATTAATGATGAATTTTTCGTAATTTGGAACAAGAAAGTCGAGACGATTAACAAGCTGGCAGTGTTCAGATTAATCAAGCAAATGTTTGAATATGAAGAATACTTGTCAGGTTTCTGCAATTTTTTTCCCACAATCACTTGTCCATAGGACAAGCGAATCTGAATTTTCACTTGTCCCTCTCAAATTTCACTTTTCCCTCTAACATAGATCATGTATTGCAAAAAGAATAACGGGGGGGGGGGGGGGGGCTTGTCTCAATCAATACTGAAAAATCGTCAATTCCATGTGCAAATATTTCTGGAAATGGTTTTAAAAACTACAAATGTATTTATTCAAAAAGAACCACAGCTTGCCAATGTTTGTTGACACCTTCAGCACGTCCCCATGCCACAACTTCAGCCCAGCCCTATGCTACACCAGCAAACTTGTTCGTGTTTCCCACTGGCTCAGTCAATATTCCCGGCAATTGAACTTTAATAAATTATCTATGCTAAAATATTTGGTTGTCCACTGGACAAGTGGTGTTTAAAAGTCACTTGTCCACACTAGATATCCACTTGTCCGGTACAACAGGATCATAGGAATTGTAGAAGCCTGCTTGTATGTAGAGCAGAATTTAGTATGGAGAAAAGAACTTATTATCATCAGGATTTCCGCACATTAACTTATGATTGAAAGAGGGGGTATAAAGAGCCTGAAGGCACTATTTAAGGTTAAAAAATATTTAATTCATCTTTTGTTTGGATGTGAGCTCTCGGGTCCGCCCAGCCCGCCGGGGGAGACCCATCCATATAGGCCAACAGGTCTTTGTAACATCAGGTACAGGTGTGTTGGTTACATTTTAAACACATTTTATTTATATTTTATCTGTTTTGTATGAGCCCAGTAGGGCATAAAATTCAAATCAAATTGTCAAAATATAAAAACTAGAAAAAGATGTGAGAATTTGTGATAGTAGGACTTTGCGTGATGAAATTCATCTTCTGCTTGGATGTGACGCTTTTAAAGAGATCCGACGAGAAATACTGCGATGGGGGATATGGAGACAGCTAAAGAAATTTGCGTACATGGAGCAGAAGATACATTGTTTTCACAGCTAAGGATTGTAATGTAAATGTAGCGAGATTCTGTTGGAAAGCGCACTTTAGCTATGACCTGGTCCGAACAATAATCTATACAGTGAAACCTCCCTATACCGAGCACCCTTGGGACGGGAAAAAATATGCAGTATAGTGAGGTGTTCGGTATAGGGAGGTTTGATAACATTGCAAGTATATATTTGGGGCCGAGAAATGGTCTTCAGTATAGAGAGGTGTTCGGTATACGGAGGTGTTCGGTTAGAGAGGTTTTACTGTAGATATATAGGATTAGTTGCCTAAGGTAATGTACAGGCTTTTTTTATTCATGGTGCGAGTATTCATTATAGTTGTGTGGGTTATTAGTTTCCTGTTTGTAATTATATATATATGTATATATATATGTATATATATATATATATATATATGTATATATATATATATATATATATATATATATATATATATATATATATATATATATATATATATATATACAGTAAAACCTCTCTAACCGAACATCTCCGTGTACCGAACACCTCTCTATACTGAACACCATTTCTCGGTCCCAAATACATTCTTTCAATGCTATCAAAGCTCCCTAAACCGAACACCTCACTATACTGAACACTTTTTTCCGGTCCCAAGGGTGTTCGGTATAGGTTGGTTTCATTGTATATGTATATATATATACATATATATATATGTATATATATATATATATATATATATATATATATATATATATATATATATATATATATATATATATATTAGTGCTAGATACCGAAATGGACTCTAAATTTACATGCATGCGGGACAACTTTGATGTAACCAGCAGTTGCAATTGTACTTGCCATAGCCCCTTGAGGGCGTTAAATGCAATAAAGTTTAATATATTCTATACCTTTCTCACGCATTTACAGTTGTGGGCGAGCTGGCTTTGCGGAGGAGAAAAGCGGCGGTTTTGCGGAGACGAACAAAGTCCAATAAAGCAAGTAGACATCTCAGCTGGCCATGCCCTGTGTAGCCCAGCCTCTATCTGGGCCAAATATCATCAGAGATCACTTTCTGTCACTGAGCATAGAAATGTACAGGGGTCAAACTTGAAATAAGATAAAGAAGTGCTATTGATGGAAGATTAGCTTATTTATTGGCTGTCTTGTGTTTGTTATTATCAACAGCTATACTCTTTATATTTTTTCACTAAAATTAGCACTTAATGGTGATAATTAGAAGTTTTATTATGGCTACCAGGGTGATTTAACGAGTTATGTGGGGCAAGGTCACTTCCTGTCCATGATGACTTCTCTCCCAAACAGAGGCCAATTAAGCTTCACTGGGCATGCTCAGCTGAGATGTCAACACGGGTGGTTAGCCTTAAGCAGGAACGCTGGATTACCTCTCCTCATAGCAGCCAACAAGACAAAAAGAAGCTTTTAAAAGTGAATTTATACAAAATTTAGATTACGAATGCATTTATGGTCTGAATGGTGGAACACTAAATAACTGCTTATTATCGAAGCATGCCCCTACTACATGACAAAACAATAAAACTTACCGAGTTTTGCTTGCATTCAGAGTCATTATTACTATATTTTTAAATAGAATTGAATGGAAATAAATTCGCATAGAAGAACGGAGATACTACATCTGTCTCCTTAAAGATAATAAAAATAATTTATCCAGTACTTGGAAAATTATTAAAGGCATCATATCTAAACGCAAAAGCAATCGATGTTTAAATGAACAGTTTAGTATCAATGGTACATTACTTAACGATAAAAATACAATTGCAAACAAATTAACGATTTTTTCATTAATATGGGCCCGGAACTTGCTTAAAAAAATCGTCACAGAGTTAGTCGCCTTTAGATTACATTGCAGAAAATATTCCACAATCTATGTTCGTTAAACCAGTCTCAAAAGGAGAGATAAAAATACTATTCAAAAATATGTGCAGATAATTGTCAATCACTTTATGAAGACCATAAACTTCCAATTCGCCTCGTTCAAAACTTAAATTTACATTTATACCAACTCATTACCTTTGATAATAGCACACCTATTACCAAAAGGTACCTGTTTTCATAGGTTTGGGGTTGACTAACTTAGGGGGGAGGGTAAGGAAAGGAAAACAGTCATCCATTGGCGAAGACACAAGACAACCAGGTCACAAAAAATAAAATAAAGCCCTTAAAATAAGACAAAAACATTTTATTTGATTGTTTCAAAGCTGCCCTCCAAAACAAAGCAAAGCTATTCCGCTAAACAATATACGTATTTACATTGTAGTTTTTAGCCTACGAAGAATTGACAAAAAGTAACATCAAGGCGGACGTATATGCAATGATTCAGTGATACGGCATTTAATTTCCTTTTATGGCATTACAAGTGCTCCTGTCCCACGTTTAATTCATATGACTGCCCATTGCGACCAGAAGGAGGTTCCAGCCAATTTTGACGTTAAAATGCACTAAAAAAAACCAAATGTAAATATTATAAGAACAAAGCTCTAGAACACCGCACACAGTAAGTTCAAACTCACTCTTTATATAGGATACCCGCATGGCACGAGTTTATACCGTCTAAGTGGCATCATCATCATCATCATCATCATCATCATCATCATCATCATCATCATCATCATCATCATCATCATCATCATCATCATCATCATCATCATCATCATCATCATCATCATCATCATCATCATCATCATCATCATCATCATCATCATCATCATCATCATCTTTATCATCATATTTACCATTATTATTGTAAATAATAATTACAACAGTCACTGAAAAGTCACGAACCACATGGTGCCTGATTTTAATCCTCTCCCCTACAGAAAAAAAAATTAATCTAAGACTAAGTTAACATTGAACTGTGCCACATTATCTTGATAGGCCATTAAAAAATCGTGTGTTTTGGAATGGCAAAGTGAACCAATTACTTATGTATTCATGCATTTTTATTATCTTTGTATTCTCTTACTAAAGTGCCCAACTATGATTAAAAGGTTGCGAAAAGTTTAATTGCTGATATTTATTCTTGATAACAGATCCACAAACATTATGCTGCCAAACGTAAATCTCTAGAGCGTGTTTTGTTTAATTGTTATTTGCATAAGTCAAAATGATAGTGTTTATTTGGTATTTACATTTCTACGGAAAAGACGCATTTTACCACCTTAGGTTTGGTGTTTGCAAATTACTTGCACGCTTCGTCAACACTTTCGCTGTGTGTTGTACAAATATCTTTGGACAGATTGATATTGCTAACGCTGGCTCCAGGATTCACCATCTTGTTCTGTGACGCTGAATTTCTCTTTCTGATGATGGTATAAGCCACAGTGTTGAACACCCCGCCGCCATTACAAAGAAACACAACCACAGTAGTGACCCACAGAGGCGGTGCAGCGATGAACGCCCAAATAGAAAAGACCATGTAGGGCCACCACTGAACAAAATAGATGATAACAAAGATCAACATTGCCCGAGTACTTTTGTTTGTCCTTTCCATTGACGCCTTCGAGGTCTTGTCTGAAAGGTTGTATATCTCACTGGAAACACGCCTCAGTTTTATTATCGCAAGAATGTAAGAAACGCTGTTGATGAAGAATATCATGAGAAAAGTCGAACTGTAGACGACGTTCATAATTCTGCCTCCAGTCTTGCTCATATCCACGAGACACCTGAAGCAACATATCTTAAATACACACTGACATATAGAGATAAAGCAAAACAGAACTAGGAAAGATGATTTGCTGCATAGCAAATCAGTGTGTGTGTCTTCAAAGCATGTTGGTCTGGTAATGTACAACTATTCAATAACACAGGAGTAGAAGTTGGAATGGCATCTGTATCTATTATAGCTTTGAAGGTATTCAAGATTTAAAATTTCTAATGATCTATTTAGCATAATTTAAATTGCTACAACTTTTATTTTTAATTCATTAGGTGCGCAATGGTCAAAAAACCCCTAGTAGAAGTTGAAATGACATCTTTATCTATAATAGTTTTGAAGATATTCAAGTTTTAAGATTTCCAATGCTGCGAATTAGCATAATTTAAATGACTACAACTTTTGCTTAAGATTCATTAGATGTGCAATGGTCAATAACCCCCTAGTAGAAGTTAAAATGACATCTCTATCTATAATAGATTTGAAGATATTCAAGTTTTAAATTTCCAAATGCTGTAAATTAGCATAATTTAAATTGCTACAACTTTTGTTTTAAATTGGTTAGATGCGCAATGGTCAATAACCCCATAGTAGTAGTTTGAATGACATCTGTACCTGTTATACTTCTGAAGACATTCAAGATTTAAAATTTCAAATGCCCCTAATTTGCATAATTTTAAACATCTTCATTCCTCTGTATACAACGGTCAAACTCCTTATATGGAGGACAAGCATGCCAAATTTGGAGTTTCTACATATAATAATGTCCGAGAAAAGTGTCGGACAAATTTGCTAGTAAAGAAGAAAGAAGAAAGAAAGAAAGAAGGAAAGAAAGAAAGAAAGAAAGAAAGAAAGAAAAAAGAAAGAAAGAAAGAAAGACAGAAAGAAAGAAAGAAAGAAAGAATTTCAGGAAAAACAGAATGGTGTGTGTTGACACACACACACTTTAAATATCAAATCATATAAAAGGCACGGTGGAAGCTGAAAAAGACAATTCTGAAATGTTTAGGTAACCACTTCTGGTTCTTTTTAGTGCTCGACTAAGATCTATCTATCTATCTATCTATCTATCTATCTATCTATCTATCTATCTATCTATCTATCTATCTATCTATCTATCTATCTATCTATCTATCTATCTATCTATCTATCTATCTATCTATCTATCTATCTATCTATCTATCTATCCATCCATTAATCTATCTATCTATCTACCCACCCATCCATCCACCCATCTATCTGTCTGTCTGTCGGTCTGTGGGTCTGTCTATCTGTCTATCTATCTGTCTGTCTGCCTGGATGCCTCTCTCTCTCTCTCTCTCTCTCTCTCTCTCTCTCTCTCTCTGTCTGTCTCTCTCCCTCTCACTACAAGTATAGTCGAAAGGTGGACCAAAACAGCAATAAACAAGCAGCAGCAGCATAGTCATGGACCACGGAGACGTAGCACAGTCTTAACCAATATATATATATATATATATATATATATATATATATATATATATATATATTAAGCTTCCGTACAAACACCTTGATGAATAAAACAATTTTTGACTGGCAAAATGTATCTTGCGTAGGAATATTTACTGATCATGCATAAATGGCAAACATGTTGTGGAGGGCACGTAGAAGTCAACGTGCATCTGAAGTACATTACGGCAGTGTATTAGTTTTGCCCATGAATAATTGATACAAACAAATCAAGGCTTGTCAGGACAGCAACATTAGTGAATTAACCCTTTCCCCCCTTAAGCCGGTCAAAACCGGCTGGTGGTCAAATGTCGTATGCTTCAGTGCATGAGTGGGGCACGTGAGTTCGGCACGTAGTGCCCAACTCATGCCAAGGAAAATTGTTGACTCAAGTGTCAATTGGGGAAACGGTTAATACATTGACGATAGCAGACCATACGTTTACCAGTGGAAATATTCATAAAACAAAACTGACTGCAAAATTTAACTAAGTAAAAAATTGGACTGTACTTAGGGTAACACTTGACACACTTTTCCTCTCTTTTTTTCTTTGACGTGTATGTCCATTTTGAATAAACTCATAATGGAAGTCCTGAAAATTTTTATCCTTAACTAATTAGCATTTTCGTGAGAGGAATGTGGATGATTTAGTGTATTTTCTGTGCACAAAGAGCAAACTGAGTGTTACCCTACTATTTACTTAGCCATGTCTGGAAAGAAATATCCGACACCTAAAAATTTGTGGTAAAACCTGTGATGTAATCTGAATGATGCAGAAAATGTTATTATATTATTTTGTTAAAGACTGCGTTTCTTTATTTCGATATATATATATATATATATATATATATATATATATATATATATATATATATATATATATATATATATATATATATATATATATATATATATATGACAATTCATTTCTTTCAATGCAGAAGAGGTTATAATAATATTCTGAAAATAAAAGTTTTGTCCTGGTCGATATTACACGAGCACAATTAGAATCATTTATTGTAAGGTAAGCTGGTGCTTATGCAAACGTTACTTCATACCTGTGTATTTTGTTAAGAACCTCTGAGTATACACAAAAGAAAAGAAAATTGTCAATAAGAATGACACTTGGATGCATGCTTGGCTGAGGAGTAATATGCACTGTGTGGCAATTAAACCACTTAAGTTGCTTTTCATACCACACTAACATTAACACTCAGAGAAAAAGACAATGCAGAAGCGGCAACACTTTGATCTGGCAACGGCTTTCAGGTTGACAAACACTATCTTCTTTCATGTTGTAAAGGGCACACCGAAATCAACCAAATGAATAAAGTAAAGGTTTTGAAGTACGTATGAAGGTACTGTGAATCCAACCATATGAACTATATACAGAATCAGAAGCAAAATGTCTGCAAACATCCTGCAACTCTCCTTTCTGCTGATAATGGGTTTTACTGTTTGTTCTCTTTCGCATACAGTCATATTTGTTCAGATATGACACGAGATTCGTAAGCATCTTAAAACAGTCTAAACCATTTAAGAGAATCACGGACATTAGGGTAATTTTATGGATGTTTTAAAGTTAAAGTTTTTGACGGCAAGGAACAGTTATAATTGTCTGGTGTTGTATCTTTCAGAAAAAACGATGATAATATAATTCGCGACTTATCATTCCCATTTAAAATTCAAAATCGGGATATCGTGTCATAATAAGCAAAATAGATTAGTTGATTTAGAGCTAATATTCTAATAACGAGAGGGGGTACACTGTCTGACGTGGCTTCAGAGGGCTACTTTCTCTCTCTTGTACTTCAATTCAGTACCTGTACAAACTGTTCCTGGTTGGGACCGAATGATTCTGGACAGGAAACCAGGAGCCGCGAGATGGCTGGTGGTTTCCTTGCTCTGAATCATTCAGCACTAACCAGAAACCCATGCCAATGATGGATTGCATAACCACCGAACATTGCCATGCGTGTAAGAATCGGTCTATTTTACTGGAAGTGTAATGCGGTACTATGTGATACGGAAAGCAGACGTGATAGCCGTATTAATAAACACATACCTTTATTACCCTCCCAAGGGCACCATTATGGGATAAGTTAGTATGACCAACTGGGTTTCATACAGGATTTGAATGTGCGACTAGTGAAAGAACATTTGCATCATAACGAAATTGCCAGCGATGGGACCTTTTCGCCTTTTACCTTAATCAAGCCGTGAAGAATTTAAACAAGTCTGATAGTAGAACCAGAAGAAGGAGGTAAAAGTAATTAAATTGAAAGAATTATGTCTATGAAGTACAACTCAAACATCAAAAGCTCGTTCTCGCCATAGTTAGTTATGAAAAGTACATGTCTTTTAACAGCTATCATACTGCTCAGCCAGGAAGAGAAAATCTATGTGTAAATTAAGAAATGAAATGGAAATATCTACCATGAGCCACTGGGACCAAGCAATTGCATGCTTGTTGCAAAGATCCCGACAGCGAAGGGAAAACCAAAAGCATAGATGATCAAACACCAGTCAAATTTTCCGAACCCGATCCTTTTCTCCTTGACCAGCATGATAACAGCTACAATGGCGGCCATATTGATCACAAGTGACTGGGCGCACATAAAAGTCTGAAGTAAGAAGCCAAAGATTGTGCAAAATGGCTCCGGTGGGTGCCGCTTCGTGCCGATCATTATGGCATGGTCCGTGCCGACGCTGATGCTGAATCCCAAGTCACAAACCACCATGTAAAATACCAGCCTCTGTCCTATGGTTTGCCGCCAAAAGCTGAGAGAGTACCTGTAGCAAGATACGAGGAAAACAAGAAGCACTGAGAAGCTGAAGACGACGCTGATGAAGCATGATATTAGTGCCGTTATGTGAATGAGGTAGAAGCCAGGTTTACCTAGTTGGAAAACTGGAACTTTGTGAGAATTGTTATTCATCGTGTTTCAGGAGACACACTGCTGACCAGCTTATTTTGTGACTGCAAAAGTGATGATAACTCAACGGTCATCTGCGCCAACGACAATTTAGCAAGTGTAAAAAGTGATTTAAATATATTAACTATGTTGCACATGCTCAGATAGCTAATCTGGGTGCGTGTATTAATTTTACCCAACCGCGCATGGTTCTAGCTGGCCGATAAAGTTTCAACAATGGCTTCTCACGACACAAAACCTACAAATACCTGTAAAATACAGCGTATCTATAAATATATATATATATATATATATGTATATATATATATATGTGTGTGTGTGTATGTGTATATATGTATATATATATATATATATATATATATATATATATATATATATATATATATTCATGAAAACGTTCTTGCAAGATAATCCCGAAAGAGATCAATAAATATACAAACAAATAAATGAATACTGTCAAAAACAAGAGTAATTTATCTCACCACTGAAATTTAGACTTCGCACATGAACACATCTACACACACATAACCCGTTATATGTTAGACGAGTGTTGTTACCTCAGTTGGAATATGTTAATAACAGATAACCAGACAATTCTATAATATATTTAAGTATTGTATGTCCCATCTTAGTCGATTGCACTTGGATAAACAATTGAATATGATTAAACAAGAGTAAGGGTAATGAAAATTACAGTGCCTTGTTAAAAGCCAACCATATTTTCCCACTATATTTCTTAATTTTGATGTGTATAAAATGTCACTTTTTGCATCGTATTTCTGTGAACTCGTATTAAAAATTTTCAATAGCCTATGCGAAAACAACTTTTAGATCATGGGAATGGAAGCAAAATGCCAGGAAACCAAATGAATTCACATTTTTATAAGAGGGTTTCGTACATGATCAAATGGGGATATATTTGCTTTGAAGGGTCCCTGCGCTATGTAAGTATCATTGTTTTACATCCTGAGCTCTTCTTTGATTTATGACTGCCTGGTATATTCATCAACAGCTGACAAATTAATAGCTTTATATCGCACAGGCAGCAAAGTTCAGAGAAAAAAACCCAACCTTCAGTTTCTGGGAGTAAGGACGCAGCAATGCTTTGATCTCGGCATCTGCTTTGGCGGTATGTAATCAACTATGTGGCATGGCATGCGATGATTGTACAGAGATATGAGATGGGCCAGCTATATGTTGTGAACTGTTTGTGTGTACATATCATTAAAATCTGTCATTGTTATCAAGGTGTCATCCAAGTAAAATATCGTTTCAGAATAGTTTTGTTGAGCGGAAATGCTCGATGCATTCAATGAAATATGCACTTTAGCACGCAAAAACAAATTATTGTACCCTCAGGCATACGTGATACACTAGTAATTGACTATGTTCATGTATTATTGAAACAATCATTCAGCAGACCAAGTTTCAATACCGTAGTGTTGGTTTTTGTGGGACATATTGGTTTTGGCCGTGTTTGGTTACGGATTTTATATATATATATATATATATATATATATATATATATATAATTGTATCACAGTTGTAATGGACCTAAGCAATACGAATTAAAAACTAATAAATGGGTGGATTCATATATTTAGCGACATCATGATGAATGGTTTTTTTTTTCAGTTTGAAACTATGGTTGAATAAAATAGGAGAATTTTCGTAGAGGCGATCGGGTGCAACGTGGCATATAACGCCATACCCGACGCTGTTACGGTAAGAGCAGTTGGGATCAGGAATCAGGGATTTTCATTTCCCATAAAATGCATATATGCATAAAATAATAACACAAAGGTATAAATAAAGAATACATACAAAAGAGTTAAAAGTATGACTACAATGAAAAATACAAATTGTATGATCAGGGAGACGCACATTCAGGTCTTTGACAAACCGCTCCCGTGTTAGACACCCTAGAATTTAAATTTCAAAGTTGTAAATTAATATGACAGCCACAAAACTACATGTATACATATGGAAAAGTATGATGAAAAAGTAAACACCATATACAAGCACACATCAATTAAAGTTACAGACATAGCAATTTTGGATTGTACAAGTAGTTTCATGGTTACTAAAAATGTTATTTTGACATAATTTTAAAAAAAATTAACTTTGCAAATGTACTTTTTCTTTAATTGTTTCTGGTACGGAATTTAGGATACGTACGATTTGCTGCATGAAATCTCCGGCCGGGAGTAAAATCAATGGTTGGCAAACTTAAAGGCTGCCTTTGAGCAGTCAAAAATTATAAATGGGCGTCTTTAAGGATCCAAACATTTTCAATGTTGTCTTTAAAGATCCTAATGCTTCAAGGCAATCTTTAAGTAGTCCAAAAGCTTTAAGGATGTCTTAGAGAAGCCTGAGTCCTTAAGCAGTCTTCGACATATTGCACCTTTAAGTTTGCTGATCTTCTTCATGGAGACACATTCCTGGCCTGTGATAAACTCGTCTGCCGCCTAAATCTCATTAAAAGTACTTCTAATATTTCGTATGAAGCCAACTGGAGGGTAGCTTGAGAATAAAGTATATATCATTTTCTGAAGGGGCCTTAGAGAGCTCAAGAGACTTGAAGTATGCATCACTAGCCAGGTAAAGCGTCATTTAAATTCACAATTATTGAATCATTTATTTCGAGTGTAACAATGGTGTAAGGTACATATAAAGCACACATCATGAGTAGGCCTGGCCATAAGGTCCTTCAAAATATACAGACTCATATACATATAAATCAAGATAAAGACAAAACGTGGTTACCACCCAAAATAGAAATGGTCATAGTAGATCTTAAAGCAACTAATACTTTGTGCTTTTACTGTGTATTCAGGTAGGCTATTCCCAAGACAGACGCATTACTAAGAAGTATTTTCTGAGATTGTAACAACTTCTTGAAAGTTCTAATGTACAGCTGGGTCTCCTTAGACCTGGGTAACTCCCTTTGTTGAATAAATATCAGAATTCAAAGCTTCATAACCATTTATAATCTTGTACACTTCCAAAAATCACCACGTATCCTACGATTTTCAAGTTTAATTCCTTTAATCTAGTCTCATAATCCAAATTTGTCAGCTCCGATACTAACTTAGCAGCTCTTCTCTGAACTTTCTCATATCCTTCAATATATTTTTTCCAAACCTGGAGACCACGTCTGCACACAATATTCAAGGCGTGGGCTCACATAAGGTTTACAGATATTAAGCGGCGATTCTTTATCTATGGAAGTAAAAATTATCCTGCCCAAGACACTGTTAGCCTGATATATCAGTTCCATGCATAACAATAAGACGTTTGGTCTGTTTTCAATTTTGTTTCAATACAATTGACAAAAAATTACTATGGTAGACAATTAAACCATCAGCAGCAGTATTTTAGGGGCTTTTTGGCTGTGGTTCAGCAGTGAAAAAGGCCGTGAACTAGGTCTAGTACAATAGCTCATTCAAAAAAATTTAATTCAATTTCCATTAAAGTTATTCCACAATTTCTTCTTTAACTCTTTCGCGGCTAGCGACTTAACTTGCATTACCTGAACTATGTTCTGAAAAGAATTAGTGCCACCAGGCGTGCCATGTATCGATACACTACGGTTAGCTGGAGTTATCCTGGTCTCTCAACTGAAGCCAAAGTTTATTTATGGAAAAGTGTTGGTATCCCAATTGTATATATAACTTTTCAAAAAAAAACTTCGGTAGGCTGTTGTCGGCGCAGGGTTGCAACATAAGATAGGTTCTCGGTCTTGGTAAATACTCTCAACACCCTGCCTTGCTATCTGCCCTTAACATCACATGTTATCGCTGGTGACACTGTCTCTCTCGCCAGGCGACTTTATAATGTAAAATCACCCTGCAATATCTGCTCATACATGAATTTTCTCAATTTATTTTTTACGGCAGTAATGACATTGGCAACATGGTTAATTGCCTGGTTTCCAACGGTGTATCTTCTGTTTCGTTACTGGTAGTGGACGCGTGTCGCAGTAGCAGCCGACCATTGCACGACCATAGCGGTTACTGTACCGGGGAGAATGGGCTAGCCGACTCTCTGCGTCACCTGCTGCAGTCGCCCAACTACAATACCCCCCAGTCGGTGGAGAGGACATTGACACAACTGTTGACAAAATTTTAGCCCTTGATTATGCCTTAGCGATGTGCCGTCTTTTTAGGTTGAATTTTTTAAGTTGTGATTTAGTTTGAGTTATTTTGTGATAACTGGGATCTATATTCTTTATCTTGCTTTTCTTAATGTTGTATCAATGAGGGTAGAACCCTCCTTGGTTGTATATTTCAACCTTATTTCAGATGTATCCTATGTTGTATTTAGAGCCTGACCCAGCATGCCTTTTGAAACCTATCCGGGTGCTCGGTACACATTACTGATCCCGAACCAGGCACCATTCGGGCTCGGTATATGCAATTCAAACATGAAAACTTTCGACAGGGATTTATAGCTGTTACCCTTTTGCACCGGGGCATTACTCTTGTTAATGTTATTAAGGCGATTAATGCAACCCATACGACACACTTAATTGCAAAGTATCGTTTGTTGCTTGTTTAAAGTGTATACAAGTATGAAAAGTAACCTCAGTGACCTCTTTATTTAACTTTATTGCCAACATTGACAGTGATAACCGAACCCGAACGTTTAGCGACTGTAAAAGCCGAAACCGAGATGGGCTTCAATCCTGAAACCCGGTATGCTCAGGTTCAGTTGTTCGGGTTCGGTCAAGTTCTAGTTGTAATATATTTACGACTTTCTGTGAGAACTGTAATTTTATGTATCTTGCTTTTATCTTCCTCAGAAATGACCAAGACACGAACAACAATCTAAATTCAAATTGCAATGAATTAGTAAAGCTTATCAGTGAGGCAAAACAGAAAAATCTTTCTATGAAAATTGTAAAATGAAACATAAAATCTCTCAGTGGATAACAAATGATATTTTACGGTCCATAAAACGCGATACCCTGTACAGACAAATAAAGAGCACGAACCAACATTACACAATATATATATATATATATATATATATATATATATATATATATATATATATATATATATATATATATATATATATATCTTTATTCGTACTACTTGTTTACATAGCTGGGAAAAAAGAGAAAGAAACACATGCACAATAAATCGCATCTACACTATTTACATTTTGAGATCCTAAATGAAGCAACCTGTCAGAAACCTTTGTGTTTGTCAGTAACCCTGTACGCAACCTGAGTTCCTCTCAGGCAAAAAAGTTACTCTGTACACAGGGTTACCAACAGATCAGTTACTCCTGCAGAGGAGCGAAAGGAGAAATCCTTGCTATCTCTGAATTTGACAAGGTCTGATATAACTCCTGCGACATCAGTGTCCTGTTTAGACATACCTCTCAGGGAAACAGCTTGAATGTTCTCTATTATGTCAGAGAGGCTGAGAAAACTAACGTTTTACTTTGGTGTACCGTAAAGACTGCATATAAAGGTAAGTGAGTTGCAAACAATTGAACCACTGCCTTGTAGAGCCAGTCAAATTATTTGTTAGAACTAGTGATACTCTGACGAAAAAAATTCAAAAATCTGATATGTACTTGGGCTTCAACAGGCATATCCTGACACAGTAGGCTTAACACCTGCAATGAGTATTGGTTGGTATATTTGTGACATACCAATGGGAGAAGTCCCACAACACACATCCATAAAGTGACATACAGTAAGTCTTAAAAAGTCTATATTTGATATTTGAAAAGGCTTTACCGAACTGCGCAAGTAACAAATTGCAACTAGTGTACAGGTCGGAAACGGCATGGTCTATTAAACTTTTATGAGAGTCTGTGCCAAATTCAGTGCCAACATATTTATCACACTTTACACATTTAATCACATTGTCATCATAAAGAAAATCCTTACTGCTAACTTTATCACCGAACACTAATAATTCAATTTTGTCAGGATTAAGTGAAACCTCATATTCTTTGCTATATTCATTACAAATATCCATCATCTTCCGGAAAGCAACCTTAGTAGGGGCAAGGAGAAGGATATCATCGGCATAACTTAAAGCCCCAATAAACCATTGCCAATATGGCAACCAAAGCCACATTTTTTTCAATCTGCTGAGTAATTCACCATAATACATTACGAACAAAATTGGTGAAGGGACACCACCTTGTTTCACCCCGTAACTGACAAGAAATGAGTCGCTCATAGCATCTAACCAGCGGACTCTTACTTTCTGAGAGATATAGAATAAAGCCAAGGAACGCATTATCAGAGGGCAAAGTCCTCTCCGTATCAAGAGCTTAAATGGTCGGACATATTCAACGCCGTCAAAAGCCTTAGTAGCATCTAACATTAAAGCATACACATTGCCTCCTGTTTTACGATAGTATTGTATTACTTCACATGCGATGATGGAGCATTGTACTGTGGAATGTCGTTTTATATGCAAACTGCAGATCACTGCTTTTCAAAATATCACGATTGTGATTAAGGATAACCAAGTCTAGCACCTTCCCAATTATACTACCAAAATTTATGCCTCTATAGTTATCTGGATCATTTACGGATTTACGGCCATTTTGGTATGGGTACAATAGTGGTTAGACAAAGACCTTCTGGAGCAAAACCGTGCTTGATGAGGCAACTGCACAAGAAAGCTAAATACAGCGACAGCTTATTTGTGCCATACTTTAAGTGTTCCGTATATTGACCTAAATTTCCGTCACTTTTGAACTGACTGATAAATATCTTCCAAGGATATGTAATGATAATTGTTACATTTTGCATCACCACAACACCTAGCACGTATCCCGTAGTCATTGTTTTTGAGAACCTCATACATTTCATTGTATCATAGCTTACGCTCTTATAATACCAGAAGGCACTTAAGGATATGCACAACCTAGTTCTGGCCATAAGAATTCGTCCAGTCAAACGAGATTTTCATTGCCGTCAATTTGAAAGTTTGCAAAAGATACAAGGAAAACATTGGATGTCATCAAGTCAGCTTTAAAAGTAAAAATCTATGTCCTATTTTTTTTTTCAAAATCAATAATGTTAATGTGACGAATAAAAGTGAAATAACAGTGCACCTTATTGATTTTTGTAATAAATATAAGACCTAGTCTTTCCAGAAACATATACACAACAAGTTAATTCCTTTTATTTCACTCTATACCTGCCAAATCGCGTGCAGACTCTGTTTGCCTTTCAAAAATATCTCGGCATCTTACATTTAAAAAATTATAAAAAATCACAAGACCAAGACTAGTACTGGTCATGATGAGATCTCAAACAAACTTTTCAAAAATATCAACTCAGTAACTGCAGAACCAGTGGAAATAATAATTGACAAATAGCTGAACACCCCAATCTTTCGCGATAAACTCAAAATAGCTGAAGTGCTCCCAATCTATAAAAAGGAGATAATACACTGCTGAACAACTGCACACCAATCTCTCTTCTTCCTGCTCTTTGTAAAAAAAATGAACAACTATTTAATCGTCAACTTTATTATTATTTAAGCTTCAATGAAATATTTTACAGTAGTCAACATGGTTTCAAAAGCTGCATTCAACAGAAACAGTTGCTACTAAGTTTATTGAGAGAGTATTTACTATGATAGATTCTGGAGAAGTAACAGTATCCATATACCTTAACCATCTAAAGCTTCCGACACTTTGGAATACAGTATACTTTTCCATGAATTACAACGCTATATAGTCGATAATACTGCATTAAACTTGTTCAAAGGTATCCCAGAAAAATATCACAATGAGACAAAATAGCAGACATCTTTTCGAATACATTACCTATCTGCCCCGGAGTATCACATAGTGTCCATTCTAGGTCCACTGCGCTTCACCATCTGCACAAATGACTTACCATGTACCTCATTAACATCCATTACTATTATTTATGCTGATGATACGACAATCATTAACTCTCTTATCTCCCTCAAACTTAACGACACCGACCTTGATAATGAATATACAGCAAACAGCATAAACTTTGAACTTTAATAAAGTCTGTTAAAGTTAGCTGCAAACAGACTCTTCTCAAAAGTACCTAAAACCGAATTCATGATTCTTCACTTCCCAGAGCGTAAAGTCAATATAAAATATAATCTCGCGATTTCAGGCACCAATGTTTTAAGAATTTTCCAGTTAGATTTTAGGGATTGTGGATTCAACAAAATTAAAATAGGGATTCACATATATAAACAAGATAGGCAATAAACTTTCAAGAAAAATTGTAACCCTTAAATGACTTCAAAAGTTCATACTCACCTAAGGGCTCTTACTCATTTACAATTTCCTGTTTTTGCCCCATATAAATCCTGCTATTTTTATCTGGAGATTTTCATGTGATCGTATTGTCATGCTGCAAAAAAGGTATCTGCTTGACCTGTTTAGTAAATCATATCGCTTATGTTGAACTGATTTTCAAACAATTAAATATCCTGATCATAAAAGGTCTGCTCTATCAAAATCCCCTCACTTTTTGACTTTCGCTACACCAAAAATGAATTGCTTGGCAATTACAACAGTATATTTTCCCTAATACCAGTGAGCCATGATAGCCAACACGGGGTCGCAAAATCGCCCGTTATGCCACTTTCCTCATTCCTCAGCTCCAAATTGTGCCCATCTTACATACCTAAAACACCAGGTAAGGTAATAGAAACGTTCTATACCCACTCGTTCTGGTTTCTCTAAATATACAAATCGTCATCTCATTATTTTTACTACATTTTTTACTGTATTTTGAAACCTATACCATTGCAAACTGTTACGTCTACAGAAACTGAATTGCTTCTGTCTACAGTTTTTGACAGAATAAGAAAAATTTTAGGCGACAACTGGTGATGGATTATGTAAACGTTAGCCCATAAATGTTTCAAACAACTTCAAGGCTAGCCCTGACGAAAGCAGACACTATATCCTTGGTTGTAGTCATCCAGACAGCAAGCTTGTTTTTGAAAATATGCCTTTGCGTATATCATGTATGTTTATACCATGTCTTGTTTGTATATTTCCCCATATTTTTCATTGTGTGGCTCGTTTGTTGTCAAATGAACTAGTGCGATTCTGGGTAAACAGCTTTCCTCGGCGCGTTTTTGTCGGAATTCACCTAAAGTGCTCCCAAGAAACCTGTTGACATGGATTAGTTTTTCACCTTGAAGCATCGGAGTTTTGAAAACGGGTGTGCGGCATTTATTAATGATTTGAAAATAGACTACGACTACCACTACTACTACTACTACTACTACTACTACTACTACTACTACTACTACTACTACTACTACTACTACTACTACTACTACCACTACTACTACTATTACTACCACTAATACTACTACTACCACTACCACTTCTATTTGTAATAATAATGATAATGATAATGATGATAATAATAATAATAATAATAATAATAATAATAATAATAATAATAATAATAATGATAATAATAATAATAATAATAATAATAATAATAATAATAATAATAATAATAATAATAATAATAATAATAATAATAATAATAATAATAATAATAATAATGGTCAGGAAAATCAATTAGTTTGCACAGAACTTATTTGGTTTTAAGATCTACTATTCCACATGACCGAATAATTCAGTGTTCCAAAAAAGTTAACATGTCTTACATACGGTTTTTCTTCATGTAGCGGTACAAATAATGAGTTTCACTAACTGTATGATAGTTGACAATATAAAATAATTCCAACGTATGTGGCTAACTGATCAACTCCGCTGCTGTTCATCTGCTATCTTGTTTATTCATACATTTTGTGTTTACACCCTCCCCCCCCATTCAGATCAAGCAGTTGCACAAAAACTATTTTTCCCCTGGGCATCGAGGTCCTGATGTGATGTCACAGAAAGTAATTAGAACTGAAAAACAAAATTGCAAAGCATCTTTAACAAGAGACACGGAAAAAGACCGGTGCAATGCAGCAGGCATGCGTTCATCAACAAATGGCACAGTGAAGCATACAGGCTCACCTGAAAATAGCGGTCTTGACACAACTTGGCTTTATCCGAATGTTATTGTAATAGCAGTACACTATTCCAAAATGAATGTTTTGAGAAAAACAAACGATGCAGTTTAGGTAACAGGGTCCACGTTCTTTATCGATGCAGTGCTTTAATTAGCCAATACTGGCGCGGCTTAGTAATTGTAACATATTCCTCAATTTGAAGTGCAATTATCAAGTATTTCTGAGCGGTGATTTGTTTATAACCTTAACTTATCAACAAAATTAAGTTTGACAGGAGATATATAGAGAATCTTGCATGGCTGAGAGTGAGTTACTATTTTTCTCTCACGAGGGATCGTTGCCCGTGGGGAAAATCACGAGTGACCGCAGGTCAAGAGTGATTTTTCACACCAGCAATGATCCCGAGTGAGAAAAAGATAGTAACTCGCTCTCCAGCCATGTAAGATTTTGTTTATTCTTTACCGCTTCGTTACCGCTTCGTTACCGCTTTCTAGTTTCACTCTGGGAAATGATGACTCCCCCATCAAATACAGAATAATATTTTATTTATTTGAGTTGAGTTAAGTTATCTGAAAGAAGAAATTTGTACTTGATACAGGATTTTGTGTCTTCTTTCCTTTACGTACCATATGCAATCACCTTCTAGTAGTAATCTTTCCTACTGCGAACAGAACAAATAAGGAATTACATGTATAGCAAATATACATATTTTCATGAGTATAAATGTGTGTTGTTTTTACCGCTATGGGACCAAATGACCAATTTTTTATTACTTAGTAATGCATTTGTCATTATCTTCAGAAGTTAAATCTCAATCTTCATGAAACTTGGCAGATGGCGAGATATGCCATATGTATATAAAATGTGACCTTCATTGGACCTTGAAATGACCTAGAACACCAAAATGTAGCTATAAACAGATTTCTATGTCAATTTTTACCCAGATATAGACACATATACCCATATGGCTATTATATTGGAAAACAATGAAGTCTGAGGATTATCATGAAAAAAAACCTTTGGCATATGACAAAAAATTAACTGATCTAGAAAATTATGGGTGGTAAAGGTATTTTTCCCAAACATTAGAAAAGTTTCTACTACCCTCATAAAAATATGTCCACCATCAGATGCATCTGAAAGAACAGATGACTTTGAAAAACAAAATCATGTGAATTTGTTGTATCATAGTCAAATTATACAAGTTTGAAATCAGAGCATCGTTTTTGACCTTTGAATCCAAGACGGCCGCCAACAATGGGTTTATGGGCTAAAAATTTCCAAAATGAACATTTTATTTTTAAATAGGTTTTTGGATGATTTTTTCTTAGAAATTATTTGCTAAATCAGCGTAATCTTTGTGTTTCACCTATCTTATATACAGATTTATGTCTGTCATGTAGAAATGAAATAAATTATTGTAAAATACCCATAGACATTTTTTTTTCATTTTGGAGCTAATTTTGAAAATCAAAATCAAAATGTTCTGTACAAAATTTTATACAACTTGTTCTCTTCGCTTTTTGCGATTTCTTGTTATAAATGTGTCAAGAAGACGAAAAAAGGCCCGGATGACCTGTCCAGATCGCTAAAGTGACCATCAAAGTCACTTCAAGGTCACTGAACATGTCCAAATTTTTTCTACAGGTATGATCTATCAACATGCCAAGTTGCAAAAAATATAGATTTTTCTACCATAGGTATCCAGCAAACCATCCAAATATGGATATTTTTATGCCCACTTTTCGCTTCATTTGCCCAAGCATGACATTTTATGCAATTAACTGAAGTTAAAATCTCGATACTTTTCTTTCCCCACGCAAAGTTTCCATTAAATATTCTTAAAACTATTTTATTCTCCTTTCATTTTCACGCTTTTGTTCCATCAGCAGACCAGCGGGATAAGAAATTGCATCGAAGTAAGTGATTTCCGCTAAAAACACCAATACATACTGATTTTAATTCAAATTAAAAGGAAAAAAGAAAGATTAACTCGCACGTGCATTCAGTTCGAAATGCTACAAATAATGAAATGATGTAAGTGTTAAAGACAGCGAGTGCGTGTTTCGTCGTTCTTGACAATATGAGCCAAAGGTCAAAATAATCCACAGCCCAGTGTTTTGCTCTTACCAAATGGAAAATGCTCCTAGTTACCTCCAAATGTGCCACCTGACGTAATCACTGAACCAGACAGGTATTGGCTAATGTCAAGCACTGCATACATATAATGAGTAGCATTTATCTTCTTTTTTTCTCCTTCTTCTGCTTCTCCTCCTCCCCCTACCTCTTTTACGTATTTTCTTCTTCTTCTTCTTCTTCTTCTTCTTCTTCTTCTTCTTCTTCTTCTTCTTCTTCTTCTTCTTCTTCTTCTTCTTCTTCTTCTTCTTCTTTCCACTTCTTCTTCTCTTCCTCTTCCTCTTCTTCTTCTTCTTCTTTTCTTCTTCTTCTTCTTCTTCTTCTTCTTCTTCTTCTTCTTCTTCTTCTTCTCAAAGGCATGAACGATTCCTGGACGCAATGAAATCAATGTGTCGGAAACTTAGAACAAATCTCAGCAAAAAGGACCTGACGGCTTGGTAAAATACTTTATATTTTTATATTAGATAAACACACTGCAACATTACATGATGCTTGATGGTTCACATTCTTCAGTACATGTAATACCGAGTTGATACGGCTTCACACTTTGCCGATGCCTCCCTTGGTAATATTCGCCGAAAATATATATTGTTTGATATTAATCGAACCAGTTTGAAATGCTGATATTGCTTGTTGTCATAAGTGGTAAAGTCTCTGCAATTTTGTTCAGATTTTATTGTCATAATGCATTTTACTTAAGTTTGTGACAAACTTGGGATCCCCCCCCCTCCCCGTTCTGGGGCTATGCATCCCACTTCAGCTGTTGGAAACATGACCATGTCATCGTACTGCAATCCAGTTTGTAGGCTTCCTCTACAATGTCACCTAATTCATTCAGCTATGGGTTTCTTTATGGTGCAACTGTTAATGTCAACATTATCATTTCATTCAATATTTGAATAGGCACGACGTTTTCACCTTCCACACTAAATGGGATCCTTTGGAAACTTTTCCAGATTGCACAGTTTAAATTTTGAAGTAAAATGATGGTGATGATGATGATGCTGATAATAATAATACTAATAATAAAAATAATAATAATAATAATAATAATAATAATAATAATAATAATAATAATAATGATAATAATAACAATAACAATAACAATAACGATAACGATAACGATAACGATAACGATAACGATAACAATAACAATAATAATAATAATAATAATAATAATAATAATAATAATAATAATAATAATAATAATAATAATAATAATAATAATAATAATAATAATAATAATAATAATAATAATTGCTTAACTATCCAAGGTATCATTATTGTTATCTTTGGACAAAACTAAGCAATTTGCACCATCATAAATGTGTCTTAAGCCGGCAACAGGCTCTGGCAATGTACCGTACGATCGCTTAGTGCATTGGACTATATGCAAATTTGATATTGGAAACAAGGATTACCTCTCCCGCGTCAGGAGAGCGACAAATAGGAGAGCATATACGTGCTTCTGGATTGTTGTGATAGGGTCATAAAATGATTCCAAAAGTCCCGATTTAAACTGAAAAGCTCCGAAAAATGTGTTTTTCACTGCTTGCGCAACTTTTATTAAGTTAAAATAAAATTTAATTTGTTTTGTTTGTATGGCACTTGCGTTTCTTAAAACCTAAATCTCAAATAAAACCTAGTGAAATTCCATTTTAAGGGCTCATTCAATATTGCGGTGTCACTATTCTTTTAAGATTAAGTTCGACACTTACAAGTTCAAACATGTTTGTATTAATATAGTTGTAGCAGCTGAAGTAAATCAGATCTATTATGTACAGGTTTAATCTTGAGGTTTCATGTCTACACGGGCCACTGAAAGCTGTAAGGTCGTAAGTTTACACGTTGGATGCTGCTAGAATACAATATGATATAAACCAACATCATCATTCGCCTGAAGCTATTGCTTTTACCTTTCATGTTTTAACATAAAAAGACACAACGTCGATTGAGCTGTGAACAAAGTTGTGATGCTCATTGAAGTTGTAAGCATAACCGTTATATATGAGATTCCTCCTTGGATCAAAGACAAACTGCATACTTATTCATATTCTGTTCTTTCCAAATACGCTATATCATTCATGAGTTTTCACTATTTAGACACATGGACTACAGCTCATTGTTACATATGTAGGTCTTAAGTTCCCCAACCTAAAGAATTCACGCATCTTGTTTTCACTTTTTTCACAGTACATGATCGTCCCTTTCCTATCTCGAAGTTGTTTCAATATATACTAATCTTAGAGGCTCTCGTAATGGCGGAATCAACCTGACACTAACTTGTGATTTGCTGAATATTTTTCTATTTTCATTCTGTACCAATTATGAATTTGCTTTCAACTTTTTTGACTTCATACATATATCTGATAGAACCGTTTCTGAGTTCTGATCTACCACACTTCTTGATCGCAGTCCAGGACAGGGTTATCGTATGCCTGCAGTTGACAGGCATTCAGAGGGAAACTTACCAGTTAAATTCCACTGCACTTAGTCGCACGCATTCCTCAGGGTCATCCCAAATGCACCCATTTTTTTCTTAGTTTAATTCAGTGTCAACACATTTGCACCGTTAGCCTCGGAGTGAATTAACGAAACGACTTGTTGTAAGGGGAGCGAGAAGTTGAAGAGAATGTTTGTATTTGTATGTTACAAGTGCCTCAAATTATTTTAATGTGGAAATTTATGGCCTGAAGCTTAGCGCGTCAGGCGCGAACGGTGAATGCCAGAGTACGCACATACCCATGGAATATCAATCTGAGAGATCAAATATCTATAAATGTGGACAATGTAGCCAATCGGAAATATGGAACCCGGTCTTGGAATATACCAGAAGGACATGAGCACAAGTTCCTCATGCTGATTGGGATGGACTCTATGACCCCACCTGATTGTAAAAACGCAGTGAACAAGCGTCTTTATATGAAATCTTCACACTTTTAGGATAGTACACTCAGTGGCCCTCAACTGGAGATTGCTCATTGTTTGTGGCAAGTCCAGGCTTTGGTTTGCAAAGCATCTAAAGGAAGTTTGGGAAATTGAGTCAAGCGAAACCATATATAAGGCTGACAAAGCATTGCCCGTAAGTAATCACAAAGCAATATCAGTGTGCGATAACACGATAACTTAAACGGAATACCACTGTCTATCGGTTATCCATTTCAAGCACGGCGTAAATCCACGTCTCCTAAACAGAAAATTTTACCTGACCAGAGGCTCAAGTCACATAGGGAAGGATTACTAAGAGACCGGAATCAATCTTCGCATATCAAATTTGGTGGATAGGAGACATGCAATTTGACAGTCCTGACGGCAAGGTTTGATATCACCGTATCGCCTGTTGTTGTTCCCAGGAAACCTGCCAAACTTTGAGTTGGGTTCAACAATGGGGCAAGGCATAATAGCACTATCCTGAATGCAACTGTTCTGGAAGGGTTTGTTTGCTGTATAACTGCAATGAAGGCCATAACCCATTTCCTTTGGAGTTAATATTCTGGCTGGGGTTTTCTGCATCCATATTCCTCCATTGGCTTCTGATTTTGTGAGCGACCCTGGTGTTGTATCTTTCAGTAAGCGATGTAAGGTTGACCATCGATTACTAAATGGATCGTGTTGTACAGGTGAAGCGCCCAACATAGTTGATACATGTTAAATGTGTATGTTTGATGGGAATCAAATCAAGCTACATTGCCACAAAATTTCAGGAACATACGTTTCATGCCAAAATGAAGAAAACTAAAAAACAATCAAAACTTAACAAATATAATAGAAAAAAGTCAGAGTGCTACCTGTTTTACAAACTAAGGTCAAAAAATACCTAGGGAGGGACCATGCAATTTCAAAAGCATAAAATGTGTTGCAGAGAATTTTTCTAAAAAAAATGTTTTGCACACACTAAATGAAAAGAAAATCAACAAAAAACTACCAATTATCAAAGCGTGACCTATTGAATATAGCTGATAGCAAAACACCAAAGTTGTATCGTCACCAAGTGAAGCTGAATAATGCATACAAATAAATAAATAAATTACAGCGAGAAAACGCTTGCGTTCACTGACGGTTTGCCAACCTAAGGTTTTCACTAACACATCACCTCTGATGTCTCAAAGGGGAGAGATATTGAAATTCCCCTTGACTACCCTGGCTACCATACTTTGCAAACTGCGTAGTTTTGTGATCCATCATAGCCACAAACATGCCAAAGTGTACCACAATGGTCAAAAAGAGGTTGAATACAAGATATGTAAATGAGTTTTAAAGCCTCCTGTGGTATTACAGATCCTAATTTACGCACTGCAAAGAGGTTGCCGTTTACTACTTTACACAAATACGATACATGCTGACTCCATTTAAGGTGATTATCAACAAAAAATACCAAGGTACTTCTGATGATTCTATTTGTTCAAGTGAATACTCTCTCTCTCTCTCTCTCTCTATTTCTCTCTCTCTCTCTCTCTCTCTCTCTCTCTCTCTCTCTCTCTCTCTCTCCTCTCTCTCTCTGTCTCCTCTGCTTTCCAGGCGAGGGGTGGCACCGCTTATTTACATTGTCAGACCACCTTATTGGACCTGGGGTGATAGGAGGCAGAAGAGACGTACACGGGTTGAAGCCTTCACTTTCCGCCATGAGCGGCCCTCGACAGACAGGTCCTTGTCAATGTGGGTCGGCTGCTGCATTGTGACTAAGAAAAATAAAAATTGTTACCGTCCAATAAACTAATACAGGGCAAACTAGTAATGGCATCGTAGTCCATCTGACTGTTACACCTATGTAAAAGTGGGAAAATTGTGTACATCTATATTATTGTACTGGCATTCAAATTACTTTGACAGTGGCCGTAGAATACAATACAAATTAACAGAGTAAAATGTATTATTGGTTATGCTGGTTGATGGAAACTTGTTTTCTTTTCTATTTCTTCTGTTTCTCTTTATAGTTCCATGTGGCTGTCCCACTGCAAACGCATACCTCGATTTAATGACGCTTCCCTCCTGTGGGGCAGAGATTGTCTGTCCTCATCCTTCAAACGTATGATATATTTGTTTTGTATGTAGAACTACGCAAACAAATTCACGCAAAAGATGCGATTTCATGGCGCCTGTGAGCAAATGGAATGTATATATGACTTAGATTAGACAAGGACAGGTTAGCTTATGGAGTGTATACAGTGTGGACTGCGGAATAGGGTAACCACAACTAGAAAGTGGTTCCAGACATTAAGACTCCAGTATAATATATATATATACTTGCTTTTGAATTGTCCAACGACTTGACTTTTGTAACAAATATTTACAACAACCGTGCACATCAGATATGAAACAAAACGCGCCAGGTAATGACGATAGATCTCATCGATGGTAACACCGTTATTGCTCTTATCAGATACTGTTCATGGGTATTGTGTGTTTATGCTGCAAGCTGGAAACCTTTCTCACCAACAATAACAATTATGACTAACAATCTCACAGTCAGTTGAAGTTGCTTGGTCTGATTATTTACAAGACTATCACAGTGCTGTCCAGCTTAAAATATCTGTAGCAAAATTTTCTTTCCTTGTAGCATTTTTGCCACTTCTTTACATAAGAAACACTTATTTTTGAGAAAATCAGTAGCAATTTTTGAAGAACTTTGTAGCAACATTTTGCTACAATGCTCCAGTTGGACAGCCTGCATCAGCTCCCTGGTATACTGACAGAAAAGCCAGAAAAGAAAGGAGAAGGCTTGAGCAACGATAGAGAACAAACCGCTGAACACCTTGACAGAGAATCCTACTCATCTCAGTGCACTCATCTCAACAATTTACTAGGGAATGGCAAATGAAAATACTGTTGCAATGGATGTATTTTCGACCATGCTGGTGACCAAAGGTATTATACAAAGTTATTGACAAGCTATTGTATGGAACCACCTCGCCTCCCTTCAAAACAGCCAACGACAGAACTACCGGACAAATATGCCTCGTTTTTTGTGCAAAAGGTCGAGAAAATCTATGAAAATCTGACATCTGTAGAAGGTGGCATCTCTCTGCCATCAAACAACAATTGTGAGCCTTGTTCCTTTAGTCTATCAGAATTTTCACCTGCGGATCGACAAGAAATTAAAATATTTTCAGACAATCAGCCTCTGCATCCTGTGCCCTTGACCCAATACCAACCTGGCTTTTGAAAAATGCGTGGAAGCACCTCTACTAATAATTACATAAAAAGTCAACATTTCTCTTTTGAATGCCATCATGCCATCATAACTAAAGAAAGCCACATTTGTGCCATTACTCGCGGAACCTAGTCCGAACTATAAAATATCTTCAAATTTTCACGCAGTTTCAAATCTTATGTTTCTCTCTCAAGTAGTTGAGAGAGTGGTTAAATTCAGAATGAAATCCTCCATAAGCGAGAAATGCTTGTATGCTGACGATGCTCAGCTGTACCTCACCTTCAGGTTCTTGGGTTTTTTTTTAAACCAGTTGCCACTGAACTCATCAAAATCAAGATGGATGTTTAACAATGGATGTTGCAGAACAAGCTGAAATTCAATGATGGCAAGACGGAGTTCATACTTCTGTACACTCGGTATGCAAAGTCGCATGGTGATATTACGTCACTGCAAGTTGGAAATGAAAGAGTCAAAGCATTAGTAGCTGCCCAAAACATTTGCGTCACGTCTAACTCCATCATGTCTAGGGAAAACCATGCCAGGGCTGGCTACAGACGCACCACCTTCCAACTATACAACATGTGGAAAATATGAAAATACCTTTTTCATGACGTCAATGAGTCCGTTGTACACGCTTTGATTACATCCCGTGTCGATTATTGTAATTTGCTGCTGTATGGACTGCCAAATGCCCTGGTAAACCACTTGAAAAACATTCAGAACAGTGCTGCAAGTTTGATAATCAATGACTCCAGGAAAAGGGATCTCATAACACCCATCTTAACAACTTCATTTTCCACCCGCGAATAAGAGGATTAACTTCAATATACAACTACGTACCTACAACGCTATTCATGACATGGCACCACTTTTTCTCAGTGAACTTATAAATCCATATCAACCAACACGAACACTCAGTCCTGGCAGTTTGGATCCTTTAAGTAATACCAACGTATCGACTTAAGGGCTACGGGGATCGTTTCTTCTCAAAAGCTGCACCGGTGCTTTGGAATTCACTTCCTCGGCGTGTTACAGCTGCCCGATAAGTTGATATTTTTAACGGAACCCAGTCTTGTCTTTTTAAATACAGATTTTAAATGTTTAAGTACCAAGGGTATTCTAACTGCATTTTGATATCTTATGAACCTATACATCAGTATTATGATTTTATATTTGTGTCACATTGTAACTGCGCTTCTTAGCATGTTATGTGGCTATTAGCGCTACATAAGTACATTTTATTATTATTATTATTATTATTATTATTATTATTATTATTATTATTATTATTATTATTATTATTATTATTATTATTATTATTATTATTATTATTATTATTATTATTATATCATTCATGGCGTTGTGAGCCTAATATTTTAAAGAGGAAATATAGTTAAAGAAAGGTATATTGGAAAGACAATGTAGTTTCCTCCTCTCGGTAAATCTATTTTGCCCACAACAATTGGATGATCTGAACTGTGCTACGCATTCGATAATATTATGTTTGAAGTTTGTTTCTGAAAACAATACATTTAATAAACCGATCGTTCGAAGTACTAACGTATGTGGGAAGCTTGTAGAAATAAACAAGGAAAACTACATGGTTTGGTTGTCTTTGCTATATAAAAACTACAGTTGTTTTTACATTGAATGATACATCGGTGGCAAAGATAGAATCCCAGGCGACAATACGACTGACGTGTGAAGAACTCTCCTGATCAATGCTCAGCATCGTTTTCTTATTAATGTACAAAATGTGTGTATACCTGTTCCTCTTGTAGGTACCAAAGATAGAAGCGCTGGGGACATTACGACTGAAGTGGGAAAAACATTCCTGTGCAATACTCAGCACCGTGTTGTTATTAATGTACAAAGTTTGTGTGTATATGTTGTTCTTGTGGTGTATAATTGAAACAACATTTATGTTGAGGTATTAATGGTGTTTTAATCAAATCTGTAAAACAAAATATGTTATCTTCCCTTATATGAACACAAGTATAGTTTCCATTACATTTAGAGTGTCAAAAAAGAAAGATTCACATCTTCTTGTTGCATGAAATCGTTGACTGCTGATGTTTTGAATAGGGTGGATGCTGCAGCCTGGAAAGTATCGTCTTATTTAAATACAGACTGCGGTGAATTGTCCATTCATCAGTGTATTTAGAGGGGATGGTGACAGTTGCGACATGTTTATTTTCATCAGTTTCAAAATAAGTGATGGCTTTGTTTAATAGATTTGAACAAAAGTACGACCACGTTCGTGACGGATAACCACTTTGAGATAGATTGGGCAAAACCGCACTGGTCAATAAGTTAACATGTTGCCATCGGTTATTGAACGTTTTCGTTGTATTGTGCACGGTAATGCAAGCAAACGTGCGGTATACAATGTTTTTTGATCGAGACTTAGCTTTTCATCCACACATGAATCATAACTCATTGGGTGTGTCACGCCCAAGAAAAGTATATATATATATGTATATATATATATATATATATATATATATATATATATATATATATATATATATATATATATATATATATATATATTACATACATCAAAGCACTTGCCTGAGAAACACAGCGTGTACGACAGCCGCTGGTCAAGAAAGTGAAGACCGTCAAGGAGACAATGCTTAAGTGTGTTCTTGTGTTCTTATTGGTCATAACCTACAGTGGAACCTCTCGTAAAGGACTTCCCATGGGAATAGACAAAATTGGTCCCTTACAACAGGTGGACCTTTAGACAGTGTCGCTCCAAGCACAAACAGGTAAAACAGGAACAAAGATAGTCTACATGCAAATATGCATCACTGTATATTACCATAAAGGTAAGAGAGATATGCTTTGTTGACTGATCATAGATTTTTTTGTATGTAAAAAATTAACTCATGTTTCGAATTTGTCCTAAAACAACTTGGAATTTGTTCTTCATAGATCAAAATATTAGAAACTTAGCTTTCGCTTTAATATACAATGCCCAAGATGCCTAGTACAGGTTAAATGGCTCGCTGGGGACTGATTCAGGGAGGCATCAAGCAGCTGGGTCCTTCAGACCAGTAAAAAAATTGCGGTGGGCCACTGGCATCAGTCCGTGAGGTGGGCTCATGAGTAGGTTTGACTGAAATAAATATTGAAATTTATATCAACTAGTCATAGAACTACAATGCACCGAACAAATGTTTACGTAAATGAGTCAAATACATTTTGACCAAGTTTACAGAAAATGCTGCGGTCCTGGTTCTGGGCATGAAACAATTTAGAGGGAAACGAGCAACAAAAAATGATATAAATAGTTGAGGAAATCTCAAAGCGATTTGGCCTGGTGTATTTGGTTTCTGAAGAAGGAGACATGATTGTTGGTGGAATGCTTTAATGCTTTTCTCGGCGTAATTTTAAGTTACAATTTTGCTATTTTTACGTATATTTGTCCATACACTAGTTCATATAAATTATTCTAGTCTTGCCATTATAACCAAGACCCTGTTATACAGTATGTATGTATGTATGTATGTATGTATGCATGTATGTATGTATGTATGTATGTTTGTACGTATTTATGTATGTATGCATGTATGTATGTATGTATGTATGTATGTATGTATGTATGTATGTATGTATGTTTGTACGTATTTATGTATGTATGCATGCATGCATGAATGTATGTATGTTTGTATTATTGGAGGTTTCGGGTTCATACATTCTTCACATTCGAGTGGGTTGTCTTTACCGTATAGAAGGTAAATGCAAGTACCCGCCATCGCATTAAAAGGCAAATCCGGGAATTTAAGGCTGCTGGGGGGGGGGGGGGGGATACATGGAAGATGTTGAACAGTTGCTCCTGTGTGTATAACTGTAATATATAAATCGGGATTTATAGCCCCGAAGAGATGCTGTTGAAAAGTGAGCCACCATATTGTTTGAATCACTGATGTACTTTTGCATTTACTTTGCTCATAACCGTCTGACGCCACAGGGGAAGTTGTAAAAGTAAATTGTGCCTGGACTGTGGACGAAAGTTTACTGATTCTCGTAAGATGCCAGTTGCCTCACGAGGCATCTGAGGCCAAATGGCTGAATATGAACACTTTGGACAATAAATAATAGTTATTCAGATGCAACTCCAAATATCTGAGACTAAGAATATTTACATTCTGAATATTACTGATCTACACAAGAAATTAATTCAAGGCAGATGCAAGATCTCCATGGAACACCAACCTCTCCCTTAAGTGACAAGGTCAACTATCAAATGATATGAACGGCACAGTATTCGTGTGTGTAAGATGCCCCACTGACGAATCCATAGTCTTATTTCAAGAAACACCCACCATTTCTATCTCATGAGGCAAGTCAAGTCAAATCAAGTCAAGATTATTGAGATACATATGAGAATAGGGCACACAAGAACAATTAGAGCCTGAAAGCCTAATGGGCTTATAAACTAACTGATTACTTGGGATCGTAACATTAAATGCAATATCACATACATGCAACAATGTATTCTAGTTGAAAAAACATATTCAAAAGTGCATACAAATTTATACTAAATTACTTTTAATTAAGATGATGAAAGTCTTGTTCCATAACAATGCAGGGTACAAATATAACTTTCTATGTCTTATATATTTGCACATTATACACACACACGCACATATATATATATATATATATATATATATATATATATATATATATATATATATATATATATATATATGAAACATAACGGTTAAATATATAAGTTGTACATTTTTTTGTTGGTATGTCTGTTATCATTATAAAAATTATGGCGGCCAATGAGAAATGATATACAACATTGTGGATACTTTTCACAAATAACGGTGAACAGAAGTGGTACTTACGGCCTGAGACAAGCACCGCGCCTGTGAAAAATGAAGGAAGAGAATGTCTGCTTGGAATTTCAAGCCTGTTTTCACTTTCGTTGCTGTTGGTAACTAAAGATTCAATAACACTAAATGTTTCAGCTTATGAGAAATTTGTGGAAAATAAGGCCACATCCACTTGATATAAGGCTGCATTGATTGTGTTCGTGTAGTGTTGATGTTTGAAAAGCTTCCCTAATACACCCATTTACAGTACTAATATTCTAGTTAATCAGAATGCTGCAATATTTCAGAGTTCTTGAACATTATGGCTTCAAGGACAACAACCCAACAAATCCAAAAGATGGAGTATCGCTATGAGTCATTTGTGACACAATTTTGCTTGGGGTGAGCAATAACAAGACTTACGCTTGGTCGTCATGTTCAACGTCAAGTAATGTTTTCTTTCCTATAAAGTAAAATAACAGAAAAAACAAAACATTATTATTATTATTTAAAAGCCACATGAAGTAAATTACTGACTGGCATGTTGCAGATTTATTCGATGAACAAGGTGAACCATTATCCTTGGATAGATTCCAAGAGAAATTTAGCTTGAGTACTAATTTTTTGCAGTATTATGGTCTTCTAGCTGCATTGCCAAGTACCTGGAAACAGAGTGTAAAAAACAACTTCATTAATATTGTGCCAACCAACCAATACAAAATAAGCATTGAGGGCAAGATGATGCCAATTAAATTTGTTAGAAGCAAAGACTTTTATTGGGAGCTTCAAAACAGAAGTAATGCAGTCCCGACAGCAATTCAGAAATGGAACAATAAATATGCTATATCAGAAATAGAGTGGGAAGAAATATTAAAACTCCCATTTAAGTGCTGTATGGAAACAAAAAAAAAAAGACTTCGTTTACTTGTGTTATCACTCAATATTTTATGTGTAGAGAGAAATTTAATTGGAGGTTACGAAAAAACAGTAATTATGAGTGTGATGATAATTATGTTGAGAAAAATCCATAAGCGTTCACTCGGGACGTTAGAAATTTTCTCTGGATTCAATGCGCGCATGTTTTTGAGATTCAATGCTTTCAGAGGCCACCAATGGAGAATTGTAGTGGATATTATGCGTGCGGCAATAGGCGATTTCCATGTTCTGGATGGATGTACGAATATTGTATTTTATCTCCAAGAAATTGATGAAGCGGTAGAGGTAACAGGGGCTGTCTTTGTTTCAATATCTCGCATCTTATGTATTAAATTCTCGGGAACGTCTCAGGAAACCAAAGTTTCCTGAGATATATTTTATAGTGATAGCATACGTATTTATAAAAGATGCAAAACATCATATTTCATTGACAAGCCTCTTTCTGTCTGTTTTTCGCACAAGTTTCAGACTTTTTTTATATGTACTCTTTGAAAATACCAATTGTAGCAAAATGTTTGGTCCTCAAACACCAGGGTACCACAACATGAAAGCCACATCGTGATTTCTAGACACACGAAGCCTTCCACGCTTATATCGACCAGTAGTAGAAACTGTGTTTTATTTACACACCACCCAACCCCTGGGGCTTCAATTGAGAAATATCATATGCTTATAAAAATGGCTAACACAGAAATGCAGATTAGCACAAATATTAAGAGGGCAGGGTGGTATATGATAAATGATATGTCACATATATTTGTAGTAGGTTATAACATTGAGTATATGTTGCTTTCGTTAAAGGAATTGCATGGGTTATACACATCATATCCAGAGGCTATATGTTCTGGAAGCAAAGATATAGACTTTATATTTCAGATTACCTTCATTTTCAGACCAACTGAACATCGCACCTGTTTTAATATCACACAAGCCATATATAGTCTTTATGTGTCTAGTCATAAAATATCTTACCCAAAAGGTAATGTTAAACGCTGTAAGAATACTTACAGAAATTACACTTGCGGTTGTCAGTTGCTCTATTTAGTAAGGAAACCATGGTGATAAGCATGGCGGAGAATTGCCCTATCAAATATATTTTTAAAATCATTACTTGTTATGATAAAAAGCGTAACTTTAATGATGTGCTTGTGCAGAAACGTGATAAGTTAAATAAAATGGAAGTGCATAACTTCATCCCAAAGAGGTAATTATGCTTCTGAAAAACTTCAAATGCAACTTAACCGATGGGAAAATGCGATCACATTTCTGCATCAACATGAAATATCTCAAGTCTGCAAAAATACAACTTGGAGTTTGATATGCATGAACAGGTAAATCGACCAATAATTTACGCCTTTCATTCAAGCACATTATTCCAGGCACCACTCACTATGAAACAAATATTACAGCAAACCTTTCATATGTTCCAAAATTGCATACTCGTTTGCTGTTATATACATATGCGTATGACATTGCAGATATAAGGGAAGTACATCATAATTCGTTCATGCGGTAAAATATTTATTTCAATGCAAAAAGCACTCAGAGGCTAAGTTGGTATCATGCTCAAAATAAATGCAGGGCGGTCTCAAGTGAACTTATAGTGATAAAGGAGCGCACAGAATTAGAATTGCTAAACAATACAGCCATTTTTGCTACATCAATAGAAATTTTCAATCAGTTGCGTGGATCCACATTCATGTATATAGGGCTACAAAAGATAAACGTGAGAGCTACTTTGTATTATACGTCAAGTTTAATAATCCTGAATGAAATCAGTGACCATTGTGAACTTTTTTGCTGCAACGTTTGAAAGGTATGAGTGCTTTAAGGCGGCTGAAATCCTTAATGGATAACGACGTAAGGATTATCTCCTTACGACGTTACGACCTCCTTTTTAGTAGTGTGAAGGATATCGCCAAATATTTAAGTCATCGTAACAAATAAATGAAGCATGCGACAGCTGAATGGCATCTGGCAGTAGAAGTATATCAGGCTTTGGATTAGGAAACTTGTCTTTAGTGGCCCATCTATAGTGGAACTTGGGTCCATTTCTGAAAATCAATGTAGTTACCCACATACTGGTCTGATGATCATTAAAATTTAGGTGCCGACATGTCCCACCTGTTGGTTTATCGGTTTGCATCTTGTCAAATCCTAACGGTGGTATTGTCATACTTTGATTGCCCTACCGCCAACATTGCATTCCACTATAGATGGGCCACTAAAGACAGGAACATGCACTATAATCGAATTTATTGGGGAAAAACATTCATATGTGATGACTTGAACTGGTTGTCCTGCAAGAAAACTGGGAGAAAATCTGTTATCATTTATCATTGACCTGCATATTGTCAAAATGATTACTACCTCTGTCATTTTTAGGATTTCGAATGCTCGAGGAAATTCAAATGCCCATACGCTTACTGTTTTCCATTCATTATGGTATGCAATGGCCGAAATGACTGTCCAGGGAGAACGGATGAGCTGAACTGTGCTCAGTTAAAGTGCGAGTTTCTGTTTCGATGCAAGGGAGAAAAGTCCCGTCTCCATCCTGAAGACCGTTGTGATCGGCATATTGATTGCAATAAATCAAAAGATGAAAACGTATGTGACAGTAGACAATGCCTTCCAAACTGTACCTGTCGAGGCTATGACCTACGATGTATTAATCAAAATTGTACTTCTTTTTTAGTGGTGTCCAGCCACACGAGGGTGATATTATTAACAGGTGATATGTTCTAAAAATTGGCAGAGAGGCTCAAAGACCTTTCTTCTTATGCACACATTTGATACCGGTATGTCAAGAAATGAATGTGTGGTGCGGCAGTACAATTATATCCCACAGAACTGGAAATTCAACAAATACACGGTATGACATTTAAATATCTCAAAACAATGCATATTTTAAATGCTTCCAGGAATTACATACCTATTTTAGAACAACCTGTTTGTACAGGAATTGAACAGTTAAAAACCTTAGATATTTCTGGCAACAACATTTGTAGTATTGACCTGGGTATACCCAAAAAGCTTTTACTTCTAAGGACTGCTATCACTGAAGACTTCAGATTACGTGGTACCAAACCTAGCAACAAATTTGGCATCTGCTGTCCAGTCGCAGGTGTATTTTCTTGTCGTATTTTACCATGGATAGCTTATCGAATATTGATATGGTTTTTAGGTTGACTTGGATTTCTCTGCAACGCCGTATCAGTGTTAGACAATGGTAACAGAGGAGACTGAGTAAACCCCTCAGGGATGGTTCAACATTTTCATCATTTTTGAACTAGTACATGCAGTACCCAAGGGGGAGAGGGTTAAATGGGTCTGTACACTTTCACAGAATATGGAAAATGATGGTAAATTTTTGGCCTGTTTTGTGCACTTTTGCTATACTTTTTTTTTTAGAAAATCATAATTTTTAAAGTACTAATTTGGGGGGAGGGAGGGGGTCATGAAATTTAGTACCCTAAGTTCTAATTCAAAAATGATGATAATGTTGAACCATCCCTTACTAAATTTAGGTTTAGCAATGGGGGATTTTTGGATGGGAGTTTATACTTTGATTACTGCAGTAGTTGATTTCAGTTATGGTGACGCTTTTATACAAAATACTTAAATTTGGCCAAATAGTCCGAGGTGTCAAGTAGCCACAATTCTGCTTTTCTTCTCCCATATCTATTCGTTTTGTATTTTGACAATAAAGAATGTGCATCATCTTATTATTGTTAAATTCGTTTTTGGAGCAAAGATAACAAGCAGAAACACACTTCTTGTGACGAGTGTATATAGTGCACTGTTCTCATTTGCATATGGTTTGTGTATGTCTATTAGTTTGAATCAGAAACGCACAGAGATAGATTCAACAAGCATGCAAGTCCTCTGTCTCCCAGTAATGGTTCTGTCATATAAGCTTCTGTACGCGTCACTTATGCCTTTCTAATATTAGTGCTTTGTACTGGTATTTTCACAAATTAAATATTAATATACAGACCGGTACATCTTTCATCAACTTCCCATCTATCTACCATGACAAAAATATGCACGCATTCCAATGCACTCAGCCTTTGCTTTCCAAAGAGATTCAACAATTGTCAGAGTAAGGAACTTTAGAGTGTGTGTGTGTGTGTGTGTATGTGTGTGTGTGTGTGTGTGTGTGCCAGTCTTATATTGACTTCCAATGGATATATGTATGTATGTATGCATGCACGTGTATCCTAAATATAGAATTAAAGTTTGCTTCGTACGGCATTTTAATCTTCTAGCATACATACACTATGTTCAGTGGGGTGAAACCACATGAAAATGAGGGAGCGCACTGAAGTGGTACAATTAGATAGTTCGAGAAATGTTACCTTGGCAACATTTGATAAATCCCAGGGGAAGATTCAGCCTTCTTATTGAAATAGTATTGAAAATCAGTATATGCAGAATGCCTCCCTTTTTCTATTTATTCATTTTTTAAAATATTTTTTATCTTTGTTAGCCCAACAACCAGCCAAACTAGGCTTTTACAGACCAGAAATGGCTACGGGGGGGGGGGGGCAGCTAGAAATTCTGGCTGACACAATTTTAATTTCAAATTTCTTTCATTTTGATTCATCTTGTAGAACCACATTATGGATACTGGTATTTAGGTTACATAGATCACCCAATATCCGAACCGGATCTTGGAGAAGACAGGCTCTCGGAAAATCCATACAGACAAAGATACTGAATTGGGCATACGATAACCAAAAGTGCAACCTTGTGATATGTTAATAGTAACAATCTGCTGAAATGCAGGGTAACGGATATCCCAGATCAAGTGGCATCATAAATTGTTAACCTGTAACCTACGATGCTTCACATGCAAATGGGGGAAGTTCTAGAAACTAACTATTAATTAACATTAAATACATAAAGAATCATAAAATACAGAGGTAATACATACACTTGCTTCTCTAGGCTTGCCAGTATATAAACTGACCTTGATGTGTAGGGAATAAGCATGATATAGTGTATTTAGCATTTAACCTTTTCTTTCAGGCAACATCAAACACAGAACACTAAAGAAGAATATATGTAATTTTTTGAACTTTTAAATGTTGTTTTTTAGGGGGGGGGGTTTCTGTTGCCTTCTTTACGTTTTTTTTTTTGTTTTTTGTTTTGGTACTATTTTGCTCGATGTATATGCTGCAGTCGCCCTCCAATTGCCTTTTGAAAGATTTGATCTTTATCCTTTTTGTGTGTCTAAAACTCTGTCCCATGTTTATAAGGCAAATTGAAAATGTCTTTCATATATATATATATATATATATATATATATATATATATATATATATATATATATATATATATATATATATATATATATATATATATATATATAAAAGACATTTTCAATTTGCCCTATCAAACATGGGACAGAGTTTTAGACTGTAGTATATATATATATATATATATATATATATGTGTGTGTGTGTGTGTGTGTGTGTGTGGTTATGTTGTATGTAGGCCGTGAGCGTTGGAAATACTGAAGATCAGCCAAGATCTTCCCTGACGTCTCCCCACATGGTCGTTAATGTTGGTACAAAGCAGACAAAGCATATTTCACCACAATCCAGCTGTAATGTACCTGCATACTTGACGACTGCCGTAGAGAGCTTTGCAGATGTCAGATTCTCAAACAAGGTGGCAGCACAAGTGGTCTAAGGCAAACCTCGCACCAATTCCCAGAAATTTATGATACAAAGTGAGCTAGGCTCTCTGCATGGTGAATCGGTGGCGAAATTTCACTTCCAGGAAGATCTTAGCTCAGAAAATAGCACATGTTCTGATGCATCAAAGGATTCGAAATTCATACTAAGAGTGGGCTGCTCGGGTGCAATCCCTTCCTCAGGCGTGAAGGATGCAACTGTCAGCTTAGGTATGGGTCAGTCTTGCCTTACAGGAGCTTTTATGTGAACAGACCAGTGAGATGTAATCCTTTCCCTCAATGGGACCTATCAGTGGCGCTTGTCGGCCTTTGATCTGCCTGATTAGTTTGTAATTTCATATCGTCAGAGTTGTAAAAAGTGGCAATTCAATTCTAGGCACTTTCCAAATATTTTTTAAACTTCCAAACAAGGCCTGAATAGGTTAATACTTAGGTCAAAAAAATCTTTTTGGATGTCAGTATTCCTACCGTGACTTTCGTTGACCTCTTTCTAAAAGAACCGGCTTCAATCTGTGTGTCAAAGAGATTACAGCTGCCTGGCACTCCAGCATATTAAATATTCTCAACATGCACGAAAGAAACAGTTTGGTCTGATACATTTTGGTTTCTTCCGAATGCTTTCAGATTTAAAATAGTGGCACTATAATTTTATGATCATATAAAGAACACCTTTTGTTTTATATGCACAGCCGTTCCTTTATGTCATGAAAATGGTAAGTCAAACAATCCATATTTAGTTTGAACTATGTACAAACTGTGCGAAAATCATGCACATTCCCACTTCTCGTCATTTGCAGATCTTCCAATCTTTGAGGCAAGATCTTCTTGTTGCGCATAGTGAACTGAGTAGTTAAATTTGACATGCTGTAGTTAAATATACTCTGAAGATGCAAAATTTTGATCTTGAAATGCGTACCCCCACCACGTTGTTAGTTAATGAAAGATTTAGTCAATTAGCTGCTATGTGGCCGCTTACTTCCATCCCATTCGTCCAAGAACATTCATAGATGCCTGTGGATTTTGTTCAAGCTGTTATGATTCTACAGTGTGGTGAATTATGCTCCAAACTAAATATTTCACTTTCCAGTCTGCTTGGCAAAAATATTTCGGCATTACATACTGGGCCAAAAGTGCCGTTCTCATAGTGGTTACTTTGGCTAAATTTCATTTGGTTTGAAACCTTGAAGTAAAACTTCGATATTTTCAGTTTCGTCACTTAGTATTATGCATAAAGAAACAACCAACTACTTCACCAGTTTACGTGTTTGACATCAATACCCGTTTTGCCGAGTTGTAGACGATGGAACTTTTTGCATTAATTAATTTCGGGTAGCTGAAAATTTATTTAAAAACCTTTATTTTAAGTGCAAAACCACGAGAAAAATTCTTTTGCAATTCTTTTTAGTCATTAATAGACTGAATGAACACAGCATATTGGTGTTTTGTTTATCGGGCGATAAAATATTGCGCTTCAACCAATTTCGTTAATTGATGTAAATTAAATAAATGGCTCCATGCGACACATTATTTTTGTTTATTCTTGGGGGACTTTTGTCCAAATTGTGAAGAACTGTATGTTGAAACTCTGGTCACTTGTGCAATATTTGAAAACAGGTTTGACACTTCATAAGAAAGAATCTTCCACAAGGTTTTTCACTTGTAGAGAACTAGCGTCAAATTACAACAAATGGAAAATCAGGTTTCTGCAAGGGAATTTTCTCAATTTCATCGGATGTGGCCTCGTCTAACAAGGCAATATCTTCACTATACATCTAACCGTAGTAGCAAAGTAACATTGCCACTTCAAATTACAAAATTCCATCACTGCCTTTTCAATTTCTTAAATGCTGACAAAGAGAACGGTAATATAAACCAAGCATTCTTGACATAATGTAATTTCGATTTGAACTTGCAAGGGTATTATCAATGTGTGATGTTACCGTAAGCAATTTCATTCTTGGACAAAAATCTACATCAGATGAAAACAAATTTTACCACAAAGCAAAAGTGCAAATCTGGAAGATCATCCACCACTGTATGTGCAATGTAGTGCCACTGACCATATGTCATTGTTGTTTTATATCTTCATTTGCTGAATCACCAAAGCCTGCAAATAAATTCAAAAGTTCAACAAGCATATTTACCGGTCAAAATCTTCATATTGAAAAGGAGTACGGACAAGTCAGTAGCTTCCGAATTGGTAGGATCCTATATGATACCAACCAGTCAGTAAACTTTATAATATTATACTAAAATATATCCAAATCAGCACTCTCTGCTTTTAGCACGTCACATATTAAATAAAACTTGAAACAGATATACACGTTTCGATGAAAAGAAAGCAAAGAGAGAAAGACGTCAATACAGACATTCTGTGTGTGCAATATTTTCATTTCATAATCTTGAATGTCACACATTAAAACAAGCTCCCAATCTTGCCAGACGCATCCAGATTCACAGCGGATGAAATTGAGAAACGAATGTATTAAACACCCACATATCCTTGGTCATGAATTTTTTTAAAAATTAATATTCCAGTCCACAGGGTCATTCATTTGTATTTTGTATCCTTCAGTCTGTTAAATAGTAGTATGAAATCATTACGGGACAACATTGTAGTTCTTAATTCACACCGAGTTAAAAACCGTCCAAATCTTGACGAGCCCATCAACATGAACATCCCGAGATATAACAGCAAGACTTGAATATCCACCAAGCAATACATTTTGCAGCCAGATATCACACTGACAACATAAAACAATAACTGCCATTATAATATAAGTGAGAAACAGTTCTCAACAATGCAGGAGAAACTAAATAAAAAATCCGAGCAAAGAGCTCAAAAAAAAAAAAAAAAAAAAACATTAAGAGCATTTATATATGCCAACCGATTAAGTGAGCAAAGATAAATACAGCGAAAGGCAGACGGTCATCAATTACTAAAACATGAATATTTACCTTTCAAAACCAATGTGAAGAAATAAATTTAACACCTAACGTGAGACAGGCAGTTACCCATAAAGGGCATCTAGCAGTTTTAAATCGGTGCTATCAACCTTTGAAATATTCTTCATTAACAACAGACTAGTTTTTCCAAAACATACAGGCTTTAACCACTTAAAACCCGATTTTATCACTTTTGCCAAAGATAAAAGGAGACAATGTAAGCCTGTAACCTCTTTTGGCCAATTTATATTTATTTTACTGTGAGTGTAAGTGTCTTGTAAAGGTGCAAAGGGGAAGAAATTCCTTGATGCATGTTTTGCCTTGACATTTAGACATATTTTTGACCTTTTAAGCATCAATAATCAGCACTTTCGAGAATATATTTCACAAATATACCTTTATGATTCAGAATTTTTAAAAAAACTACAGAGAATGACATGGAATGTTCATCTCTAGACATAATGATGTATCACGTTAATGGTGAATTGGAATTTGAATTATATGACAAACGTGATGATTTTAAAGTAAAGTACCCTCATATGGATAGTAATATTCCACTCGGGCCATCTCATGGTGTCTATGTGTCAAATTGAATTTAATTTGCTATAGTACGCGCTGAGTTTGCAACTATGACTTTTGTCATTTATTGTTATTTCAGAAACTTTTGAAACAGTGATATTCAAAAATGAAATTAAAACAATCGTTTGGTTTTTTTTTTTCTTTTTTTTTTAATTTCTGGGTAAAACTGAAAATGTGTTATATAGATATCCAGTGGATTTGAGATGTCATGTCATGTAGGTGATGTAGTAAATGTGTAAACCTAACAATCGTAATCAACATTTTACACAAGTTGAGATTTGCAAGCATCAAATCGATTTAAACTACTCGCAACTTTTGTTAGTGCCTGTCTCAAGTCAGGTGAGAGACGTTTCCTTCAGACTGCATTTCATATTCTTTGACCAATAAGAAAAAATATCATAAATTTGTCGGAATGTCTACCTTGAACCTCTGGATTTTGGCCTGGCTTGTTTGATGACTCAACGGTATGGATCATTGGTTGTTCTTATTTATTCAGATTTTCGGTGCAACCTCTCTAATATTGTTTAAAACTGTTGTCCGTTTCTTTTTTATGACATTCAGTATTTTTACGTTGTCAAAATAAGATCTTGTTCTCTTTAGATGTTCAATGAAAATGTATTGCTTGATGGCTATTTATGCCTTGCTGTTATGTCTGGTGATGTTTATATTAACAGACTAATCAAGCTTTGGACGGTTTTGACTTGGAGTGATTTGTTTATTGTGATATTGACACGTAATGGGGACACTACTATTTGGTTCTCCTAACTTGTCAGTTAGCTGAGTTTAGAGCGAAAGAAGAAAGTAGGCCTCGCCGTTTTTGTGATATTTATAAATTGGGAACATTACAAACACACTCTACCTCCATTATAACTGCGTCAGAGAACACTACCCATAACACAACATGGCCGATCCAGGATTTATCATTGTAACTCACTGCAGACCACAGCATAGAAATATCACAAATATAACTACCAGTGCGACATGTTTAAATATATCAATAGAAAATAATGGTATAAATGGAGGTCAACAAAATGCACCAGCTGTTAAAGACTCAGTGGAAATCCATAAGATAACGGATATGCTTATCATTGCAAGGAGACTGATTGATCAAATGTCTGAACTGTCATACTGTGCAGAGGTCCCAGATATAATTTGCATCAATGAAAGTTGGGCCTCAGATAAAATAAGTGAGGCTGAAATAAAGCTGGATAGATTAACCACCTTGGGTCATGACAGAGCTCACACTCGAGGTGGAGGTTGCTTAATTTATATGAAAGAAAATCAAAATGCAGTGTGTGTCGAAGAAGTAACAAGGACTCCCAAAACACAAACTTTATGGTGCAACATTAAGACAACCATTGGCTGTATACTATAAAGCACATGTTATTTCACTCTCTCAGTCGACATATAGAGTGGGTTAGCATTGCATTACCTTTTACGAACAGCCAGTAATGAAAATACAACCAAAGTTATAATAGGGGACTTAATCCCCCAACAATAGATTGACAGTCACTTCATGCTGGACAGAAGGTAAAGCGTTTTTTGAGTTAACACAAATGTTATTTCTGACACAAAACGTTCTCCAACCGACTCGGTGGGAAAACATACTTGATTTGGTACTGACGTCTGAACCTAGTATGACAGAAATTGTTATGGTAAGACAGCCATTGAGCACTCACAATTATATAACCTTGGACATGATCTCTTCTGAGGACATAAAAATGGAGGGACGTTACTTTGACTTCAAAAGGAAAATTTTAAAAATATGCACAATTATTTGAAACAGTTTCACTGGAGGGAAATATTCCATAATTTTGGTAAGAATGAAAAGTTGAAGTTTCCAAAGGTATTATGAGCAATTGTATTAAAAGATTAATTCCCAAGAGGTCCGAGAATGTTGTGGAAAACATCAAGTCGCGCCTTGAATGACTAACAAAGTTGCAAGAGCCAGGAAGAAAAAGTACCACGCATGAAACGATATGCAGGAACTGATCACTATAATTTGTATATATCAATATATCACCAACTTGAAAACAATGACAAAGGAAAACTAAAACATAAAAAGTGGAAAATATAGCTAAGGATCCAAAATCCTTCCATACCTATGTAAGGTCAACAATAAAAGCTAAGTATAGAGTGGGTCTCCTAACAAATAGTGGGAATGTAGTAACCAATGTGAGGCAGCGAACATGCAGACAATTATTCATAAGTTTTCACCAGTCACTGGACCACCTGCCCAACCCAGTCCAGTTGTTCTCACGAGGAGATGACCAAAACTTCAAGACATAGAAATTATACCAGAGTTGGTTTTTAAAAAGCTTAGGTAGCTGAAAGCAAATAATGCCCCAGGTGCTAATGACATGCATCCAGCAGTACTAAATCAGGCATCAGATGAAATATTAACCCCACTAAGTGATAATTTTGAAACGAGTGTCAGAGTTGGTGAAGTCCTCGGGCATTGGAAACAAGCTAATGTTACACTCACTTTCCAGAAGAGCAAACGGAACTCTTCATGTGCTTACTGACCTCTCAAATATGCAAAATCGTGGAATCAATTATTAAAGATGCAGCACTGGGCCACTTCAAGGGCATGATACACTGCTACAGCACTTTTTACCAAAAACACGACTTTGCTCCAAACATGTCCCTATATACGCTAGACTTCTCATTTGAGATCATATGAACTATCCATTTTCTGAAACTATACATTTAGATTAAGCTATTATAAATAGTGAAATATTTGTTTAGTGTGAAGGAATTGAATTCCAATTGTGTGCAATATTTTAAAATTCGCTGCTGATACCAAAGTCTACAAAAAAATAACTCAATTCCAAGATGCTGAGCCGTGCATGAGGACCAGCGAAATATGTATTCTTGGAGTTGCGATTGGAATATGTTTTTCAACACAGACAAATGGATATATCTACATATTGGCTTCAGTAATTTCATATAGGATTACTTCATATGGGAAGAGTTGGTCCAAAACATCAAAAGAGAAAGAAATTTTAGTATAATTATTGACAAGTCTATCAGCTGCAGCAAATAGTGTGCAGAGACTGCTAAGACAGGCAATAGAAAATTTGGAAAGATCAAGAGGATTTTTTTCAAACAAGTCAAAGGAAATGGTTAAGAGACTTTAAAGCTTTGGTGAGGCCTCATGTGAAATATTGTACTCAGTCAATGCGACCATGGCATCAAAAAGACCTAAACCTACTTCAAAGTGTACAGTGTATAATGGCCCGCCCAATTCCAGGATGGGCAAACATGTACACATATGATTTAACATCATTGGAAATGAGAGGATTGAGATGAGACAGTATACAAAATTTCCGAAGGACTGGAAAACATTAAACCCGAGAAATATTTGGTGTTGTGGGATGAGGTCACAGGAGGCCATTCATATAAGATCAAGAAATTCCACAGAGACTTGACCTTGCCGCCATTACTTGACCTCTGGTGTTGACCAATCACATCAGTTTCTCAATGGTTTGCATGTTGAGGGTGTACACATACTTTGGAGAGGAAGCAGTTGTCCCTCAACACGGGACAGGTCCCACAAATACAATTCAGAGAAAATTATTGTGCAACCTCGGTCAATATGTAACCATAATGTTTCCAAATGCCACCTGCTTTAGGGCATTCCAGGATGAGGTGATAACTTAGAACTACTGACTACAAATGCTTTTGAAAGGAGGCAGTTGTCCCTCAACATAGGACAGGCCTCTCAAAGAGAAGTAGAAGAAAATATGGTGTGACCTCCAATTGCATGACGCTATTGGTTGCAAAATGCAACCTGCTTTAGGCCATCTGAGGAAGAGGCAATGTCTCTGACCTCATAAGCTCTAATTTAGCAGTGGGACCATCCTACTAAACAGTGCTTCATCAGAGAGTTCCCCAGTGCAGCTTTAAGAAGTCTGTTTCACAAATCTGCTGAGATGTTAATTACAAGCTGTAGCTCTGCAAACAAAGCATCAAGATACATGTAAATTCTGTCAGATTTGCCAAATTCAGATTGATTTAAAGAATATAAGTGTCACATGTCCGATCATAATATTTTTATTTGTGAACCTTTGCTTTTGTGTGTGACTAACTACTCGAGATTGAAATTGTACTATTTCATATTTACAACCACTGGATTTTGCGTATTTCCAAAGAAATTAAAATTCTAAAGAGAACAAGTTTAAGACATCTATCTAAAATATTTGATGCCAAAATACAAATTAATATTGAAGTTGAATTCAAAATATAAGTACACCTTGTGTGATCTATCTCTGTTTGCGCGATAGTAAGAAAATAAGGTGAACAAATGAAGAGAATATAGAATCCAACAATATATATAATAAAACATGTAATTTTATAAATTTAACATTGAACTTCAAATAAATATACTCAGATAGTTGTGTCTATGACTTGTTCTTGTTTTTCATTTGTACTTACAAGTAGGCATACTTAGTGTATATTCAACCTTACTAAGTAGGGGTACTGTCTTCAAATCATCTTTAGCAACACCTAGCTGCCTAAATTAAAAATTATATGGTAGTTCTACACATTCCTTTTAAGAAGAAAAATTTTGTTTGTGGCAAAATACTGAACATTGCACTTAATTTGACTTTTCCCTTATTAAGGTATTTGTTCTTGAGAAATTGATACATAATGTTGTCAATATAGCCATTTAGTGATCTGTTTTACACGCTAATTCCAATAGGTGTTTTAGCACCAGATGTCATTTTCTGCCTCTAGTTTTGTAGATCAAAGTATTTGCAGGAGTGCACTTCTGTTTCAGGGTGTAGTGCAGTTGCTTCAGCTCAGGGGTTTTGTCTGGCACAAATTATGGCAACTTAATTACCTTCATAATCCAGCCAGAGAATAATGTTCACACAAATTTCAGAAGATTCTGTGAAACTAAGGCCTCCTTCTGTAAAGGTAGAAATAAAGGCAGCTTTCCTCTCCTGATTGGAACTCTTCTTTTCACATAAAATTTAAGTGCTCTGGCTGGGCAGAGATCCATCCAGATCTTTCCTGACTCAGCAGAAAGGACTTTGCTGCAGAAACCCACGAATGTGGTGATAGACCTAAAAGGAGCATGTACTTCACTCATGAAGGGAAGGTTAGGTTTCAGAAACACCTGTGTATGGTCCTCAGACCAACCTAACTTGGAATATTCAAGGGCTTCACCCCCTCCCCCCGCCATAGAAGTTAATACAAACCAAAAAGCCTGTCTTACAAGACACTGAGGTTAGAAAATCAGAGATAGAAAAAAAAGATAGCAAACACCACTTACAGGTCCCACAGTGGGGGGAGCATTGCACCTCACCAGTCTGTTCATTGAAAAACTTCATAAGACAAGACAGGATTATTGACCAACTGACATCTGCACCCTTCATGTCTAAGAAGCATGAGATTGCAGGCCTGTAGCTCACTATAGTGAAAACCTCCAGACCTTGGTCACTAAGATGCATCAGAAAATTTGTTGTGTCCTGAATAGAGAGGGCTCCCAGGGGTACCTTTCTGGTTCCTGTTCTGCACAAGACATGTTGAATCTAGCCCACTTGACATCATAAAGATTCAGGGAATTTGTGGAAGGTTTGCCCCTAACAACTCCTACTCCCGTCTTGTCCAAGAATCTCACCCCTACGACAGGCATGCATATGCAGGATAGCTGAATGCATGAAGTACACCAGACCTGGGTTGTCACAAGAGATTCTCTCACAAGGGGAGCTGAGGAAGGCTCTAGACTGAGCACCCAGTATTGCCACCCCTCAAGGCCTCCTGGGCCACAAGGTGCAATCAAAACCACTTTCACTATCTTTGCTCTGATTTTCTCTAGGAGAGGCGTTAAAAGGGTAGGCATAAGTCTACATATTCTCCTGGATTATAGAAAGAGTGTCCACTGCCCAAGCCAGTTTATCTTATATGGGAGACATGCAGTTCAGTATCTTGTGATTGTCTCTTGTGGCAACCAGGTCTATGTTAGCAGTGCCCCAAAGGTCCCAAATAGACCTGGCCACATGCATGCATATGTGGGTGGAATGACTATAACTAGCTGATTGCCTGGTGTCTGTATGGCAAGAAATTGGCCTTCATGTTGGTTACTCCTACCATGTATGCACAACAGAGCCTTATGCTAATGCATACACCAGAGCAGGAGAGTCTCAGTCAACAGAAACAAGGATTTGGACCTGCCCCCCCCCCCCAGTTTGTTGGCATAAGTGACTGGAATATGATTGTCCAATCAGAGCAGTACATGCTTGGAGACAAGTTTTGCTAGAACTACTCGAGCACCAGACAGATTGCCTGTAGCTTGAGTCAATAGATTGGGCAAGATTTGGAATGAGGCAGCCAACCCCTGGATAATCTTTGAGCCCATGTGGGCCCTTCCCAGAAGTGGGGTGCCCATGCAGATATCTCCTGTCGATGGACAGGGACCATGGGCATACTGGAAGTCCAGTTGTCACCACTGTGCCATTAAAGAAGTGAATGATAGACTTGATAGCTTACTGATGAGGGACACTTTACCAGACAGTCTCATTCATCAGTAAGCTATCAATGGATTGCTTTGATAGGCTTCAGGCAATCCTGAATCCAGCTTTGAATTTTGTCCAATGTTGAGCTTTTGGCAGGGGTTCAGCAGAGTTTAATGTGCACACTGCAATCCCTAGACTTCCAAGTCCCATTGGGGAGATTTCATTGACACTGCATGTGGCAAGGTTTCCTGGCATCACAGAACAGAACCTCCAGGGAGCAACCTGTGTCCATCTCGAATGAAGTCTATCATTCACTTCTTTAATGGCACAGTGGTGACAACTGGACTTGCAGTATGCCCATGGTCCCTGTCCATCGACAGGAGATATCTGCATGGGCACCCCACTTCTGGGAAGGGCCCACATGGGCTCAAAGATTATCCAGGGGTTGGCTGCCTCATTACAAATCTTGCCCAATCTATTGACTCAAGCTACAGGCAATCTGTCTGGTGCTCGAGTAGTTCTAGCAAAACTTGTCTCCAAGCATGTACTGCTCTGATTGGACAATCATATTCCAGTCACTTATGCCAACAAACTGGGGGGGGGGGGGCAGGTCCAAATCCTTGTTTCTGTTGACTGAGACTCTCCTGCTCTGGTGTATGCATTAGCATAAGGCTCTGTTGTGCATACATGGTAGGAGTAACCAACATGAAGGCCAATTTCTTGCCATACAGACACCAGGCAATCAGCTAGTTATAGTCATTCCACCCACATATGCATACTGAGGTATTACAGATCCTAATTTACGCAATGCAAAGAGCTTGCCGTTTACTACTTTACACAAATACGATACATGCTGACTCCATTTACGGTGATTATCAACAAAAAATACCAAGGTACTTCTGCTGATTCTATTTGTTCAAGTGAATACTCTCTGTCTCTCTTTCTCTGTCTCTCTCTATTTCTCTCTCTCTCTCTCTCTCTCTCTCTCTCTCTTTCCTCTGCTTTCAAGGCGAGGGGTGGCACCACTTATTTACATTGTCAGACCACCTTATTGGACCTGGGGTGATAGGAGGCAGAAGAGACATACACGGGTTGAAACCTTCACTTTCCACCATGAGTGGCCCTCAACAGACAGGTCCTTGTCAATGTGGGTCGGCTGCTGTATTGTGACTAAGAAAAATAAAAATTGTTACTGTCCCATTAACTAATACAGGGCAAACTAGTAATGGCATTGTAGTCCATCTGACTGTTACACCTATGTAAAAGTGGGAAAATTGTGTGCATCTACATTATTGTACTGGCATTCAAATTACTTTGACAGTGGCCGTAGAATACAATACAAATTAACAGAGTAAAATGTATTATTGGTTATGCTGGTTGATGGAAACTTGTTTTCTTTTCTATTTCTTCTGTTTCTCTTTCATAGTTCTATGTGGCTGTCCCACTGCAAACGCATAACTCGATTTAATGACACTTCCCTCCCGTGGGGCAGAGATTGCCTGTCGTCATCCATCAAACGTGAGATATTTTTGTTTTGTATGTAGAACTAGGCAGACAAATTCACGCAAAGGATGCGACTTCATGGCACCTGTGAGCAAATGGAATATATATATATGATTTAGATTAGACAAGGAAAGGTTAGCTTATGGAGTGTATACAGTGTGGACTGCGGAATAGGGTAACCACAACCAGAAAGTGGTTCCAGACATTAAGACTCCAGTATAATATATATATACTTGTTTTTTAATTGTCCAACGACTTGACTTTTGTAACAAATATTTACAACAACCGTGCACATCAGATATGAAACAAAACGCGCCAGGTAATGACGATCGACATCATCGATGGTCACACCGTTATTGCTCTTATCAGATACTGTTCATGGGTATTGTGTGTTTATGCTGCAAGCTGCAAACCTTTCTCACCAACAATAACAATTATGACTAACAATCTCACAGTCAGTTGAAGTTGCTTGGTCTGATTATTTACAAGACTATCACAGTGCTGTCTAGCTTAAAATATCTGTAGCAAAATGTTCTTTCCTTGTAGCATTTTTGCCACTTCTTTACATAAGAAACACTTATTTTGAGAAAATCAGCAGCAAATTTTTAAAGAACCTTGTAGCAACATTTTGCTACAATGCTCCAGTTGGACAGCCTGCATCAGCTCCCTTGTATACTGACAGAAAAGCCAGAAAAGAACGGAGAAGGCTTGAGCAACGATAGAGAACAAACCGCTGAACACCTTGACAGAGAATCCTACTCATCTCAGTGCACTCATCTTAACAATTTACTAGGGAATGGCAAATGAAAATACTGCTGCAATGGATGTATTTTCGACCATGCTGGTGACCAAAGGTATTATACAAAGTTATTGACAAGCTATTGTATGGAACCACCTCGCCTCCCTTCAAAAAAGCCACCGACAGAACTACCGGACAAATATGCCTCGTTTTTTTGTGGAAAAGGTCGAGAAAATCTATGAAAATCTTACATCTGTAGAAGGTAACATGTCTCCGCCATCAAACAACAATTGTGAGCCTTGTTCCTTTAGTCTATCAAAATTTTCACCTGCGGATCAACAAGAAATTGAAATATTTTCAGACAATCAGCCTCTACATCCTGTGCCCTTGACCCAATACCAACCTGGCTTTTGAAAAATGCGTGGAAGCACTTCTAACAATAATTACATAAAAAGTCAACATTTCTCTTTTGAACGCCATCATGCCATCACAACTAAAGGAAGCCATATTAGTGCCATTACTCACGGAACCTAGTCCGAACTATAAAATATCTTCAAATTTTCACGCAGTTTCAAATCTTATGTTTCTCTCTAAAGTAGTTGAGAGAGTGGCAAAATTCAGAATAAAATCCTCCATAAGCGAGAAATGCTTGTATGCTGACGATGCTCAGCTGTACCTCACCTTCAAGTTCTTGGGGTTTTTTTTAACCAGTTGCCACTGAACTCATCAAAATCAAGATGGATGTTTAACAATGGATGTTGCAGAACAAGCTGAAATTCAATGATGGCAAGACGGAGTTCATACTTCTGTACACTCGGTATGCAAAGTCGCATGGTGATATTACGTCACTGCAAGTTGGAAATGAAATAGTCAAAGCATCAGTAGCTGCCAAAGACATTTGCGTCACGTCTGACTCCACCATGTCTAGGAAAAACCATACCAAGGCTGGCTACAGACGCACCACCTTCCAACTATACAAAATGTGGAAAATATGAAAATACCCTTTTCATGACGTCAATGTCTCCGTTGTACACGCTTTGATTAAATCCCGTGTCGATTATTGTAATTTGCTGCTGTATGGACTGCCCAATGCCCTGGTAAACCGCTTGAAAAACATTCAGAACAGTGCTGCAAGTTTGATAATCACTGACTCCAGGAAAAGGGATCTCATAACACCCATCTTAACAACTTCATTTTCCACCCGCGAATAAGAGGATTAACTTCAATATACTGCTACGTACCTACAACGCTATTCATGACATGGCACCACTTTTTCTCAGTGAACTTATAAATCCATATCAACCAACACGAACACTCAGTCCTGGCAGTTTGGATCTTTTAGTAATACCAACGTATCGACTTAAGAGCTACGGGGATCGTTTCTTCTCAAAAGCTGCACCGGTGCTTTGGAATTCACTTCCTCGGAGTGTTAAAGCTGCCCGATTAGTTGATATTTTTAACGGAACCTAGTTTTATCTTTTTAAATAGAGATTTTAAACGTGTAAGTACCAAGGGTATTCTAACTGCATTTTGATATCTTATGAACCTCTACATCAGAATTATGATTTTATATTTGTGTCACATTGTAACTGCGCTTCTAAGCATGTTATGTGGCTATTAGCGCTATATAAGTACATTATTATTATTATTATTATCATCATCATTATCATCATCATCATCATTATTATTATTATTATCATTATTATTATTATTATTATTATTATTATTATTATTATTATTATTATTATTATTATTATTATTATTATTATTATTATTGTATCATTCATGGCGTTGTGAGCCTAATATTTTAAAGAGGAAATATAGTTAAAGAAAGGTATATTGGAAAGACAATGTAGTTTCCTCCGTGCGGTAAATCTATTTTGCCCACAACAATTGGATGATCTGAACTGTGCTACGCATTCGATGATATTATGTTTGAAGTTTGTTTCTAAAAACAATACATTTAATAAACCGATCGTTTGAAGTGCTAACGTATGTGGGAAGCTTGTAGAAATAAACAAGGAAAACTACATGGTTTGGTTGTCTTTGCTACATAAAAACTACAGTTGTTTTTACATTGAATGATACATCGGTGGCAAAGATAGAATCCCAGGCGACAATACGACTGACGTGTGAAGAACTCTCCTGATCAATGCTCAGCATCGTTTTCTTATTAATGTACAAAATGTGTGTATACCTGTTCCTCTTGTAGGTACCAAAGATAGAAGCGCTGGGGACATTACGACTGAAGTGGGAAAAACATTCCTGTGCAATACTCAGCACCGTGTTGTTATTAATGTACAAAGTTTGTGTGTATATGTTGTTCTTGTGGTGTATAATTGAAACAACATTTATGTTGAGGTATTCATGGAGTTTTAATCAAATCTGTAAAACAAAATATGTTATCTTCCCTTATATGAACACAAGTATAGTTTCCATTACATTTATAGTGTCAAAAAAGAAAGATTCACATCTTCTTGTTGCATGAAATCGTTGACTGCTGATGTTTTAAATAGGGTGGATGCTGCAGCCTGGAAAGTATCGTCTTATTTAAATACAGACTGCGGTGAATTGTCCATTCATCAGTGTATTTAGAGGGGATGGTGACAGTTGCGACAAGTTTATTTTCATCGGTTTCAAAATAAGTGATGGCTTTGTTTAATAGATTTGAACAAATGTACGACCACGTTCGTGACGGATAACCACTTTGAGATAGATTGGGCAAAACCCGCAACATGCAGATATATTTTGAAAGCACTTTGCTCGCCAGTAATGTATATGAATTGATGGTTTTTGATTCATTAGTTCATCTGTTTTTAAGTTGCGCACTGGTCAATAAGTTAACATATTGCCATCGGTTATTGAACGTTTTCGTTTTATTGTGCACGGTAATGCAAGCAAACGTGCGGTATACAATGTTTTTTGATGGAGACTTAGCTTTTCATCCACACATGAATCATAACTCATGGGTGTGTCACGCCCAAAAAAGTATATATATATATATTACATACATCAAAGCACTTGCCTGAGAAACACAGCGTGTACGACAGCCGCTGGTCAAGAAAGTGAAGACCGTCAAGGAGGCAATGCTTAAGTGTGTTCTTGTGTTCTTACTGGTCATAACCTACAGTGGAACCTCTCGTAAAGGACTTCCCATGGGAATAGACAAAATTGGTCCCTTACAACAGGTGGACCTTTAGACAGTGTCGCTTCAAGCACAAACAGGTAAAACAGGAACAAAGACAGTCTACATGCAAATATGCATCACTGTATATTACCATAAAGGTGAGAGAGATATGCTTTGTTTACTGATCATAGATTATTTTGTATGTGTATGAAAAAAGTAACTCATGTTTCGAATTTGCCCTATGACAACTTGGAATTTGTACTTCATCGATCAAAATGTTAGAAACTTAGCTTTCGCATTAATATACAATGCCTAGTACAGGTTAAATGGCTCGCTGGGGACTGATTCAGGGATGCATCAAGCAGCTGGGTCCTTCAGACCAGTAAAAAAATTGCGGTGGGCGACTGGCATCAGTCCGTGAGGTGGGCTCATGAGTAGGTTTGACTGAAATAAATACTGTAGTTCTAGAAAATTTCGCGCTCGATTTAATTTCGCGCTTTTCGCGCTACCACCTAAAGCGCGAAATTAAAATGCGCGAAAATAAGTTCCATTGTATTTCAATACATTGTTTGGCATTGGATTGCGCGAAAGTAAAGTGCGCGAAAATTCTATAATTTCAGAAAAAAAAATGAGTTTGCGCGAAATTAAACACGCGCGAAAATTCTAGAACTACAGGATTGAAATTTATATGAACTAGTCATAGGACTACACTGCACCGAACAAATGTTTACGCAAATGAGTCAAATACATTTTGACCAAGTTTACAGAAAATGCTGCGGTCCTGGTTCTGGGCATGAAACACAGGGAAATTTACAGGGGAAACGAGCAACAAAAAATGATATAATAGTTGAGGAAATCTCAAAGCGATTTGGCCTGGAGTATTTGGTTTCTAGAGAAGGAGACATGATTGTTGGTGGAATGCTTTAATGCTTTTCTCGGCGTAAGTTTAAGTTACAATTTTGCTATTTTTACGTTTATTTGTCCATATACTAGTTCATATAAATTATGCAAGTCTTGCCATTATAACCAAGACCCTGTTATACAGTATGTATGTATGTATGTATGTATGTATGTATGTATGTTTGTTTGTACGTATTTATGTATGTATGCATGTATGTATGTATGCATGCATGCATGAATGTATGTGTGTTTGTATTTTTGGAGGTTTCGGGTTCATACATTCTTCACATTCGAGTGGGTTGTCTTTACCGTATAGAAAGTAAATGCAAGTACCCGCCATCACATTAAAAGGCAAATCCGAGAATTTAAGGCTGCTGGGGGGGGGGGGGGGATACATGGAAGATGTTGCACAGTTGCTCCTGTGTGTATAACTGTAATATATTTATCGGCATTTATAGCCCCGAAGAGATGCTGTTGAAAGGTGAGCCACAATATTGTTTGAATCACTGATGTACTTTTGCATTTACTTTGCTCATAAGCGTCTGACGCCACGGGGGAAGTTGCAAAAGTGAATTGTGCCTGGACTGTGGACGAAAGTTTACTGATCCTCGTAAGACGCCAGTTGCCTCACGAGGCATCTGAGGCCAAATGACTGAATATGAACACTTTGGACAAGAAATAATGGTTATTCAGATGCAACTCCAAATATTTGAGACTAAGAAACTTTACATTCTGAATATTACTGATCACCAACTTATCCCTTAAGTGACAAGGTCAACTATCAAATGATGTGAACGGCACAGTATTCGTGTGTGTAAGATGCACCACTGACGAATCAATAGTCTTATTTCAAGCAACACCAACTATTTCTCTCTCATGAGTCAAGTCAAGTCAAATCAAGTCAAGTTTATTGAGATACATATGAGAATAGGGCACACAAGAACAATTAGAGACTGAAAGCCTAATGGGCTTATAAACTACCTGTAAACTTTGGATAGAAACATTAAGTGCATTATCACATGCATGCAACAATGTATTCTAGTTGAAAAAACATGTTCAAAAGTGCATACAAATTTCTGCTACATTACTTTTAATTAAGATGATGAAAGTCTTGTGCCATAACAATTCAGGATACAAATATAACTTTCTATGTCTTATCTATTTGTCCATCATATACATATATATATATGTATATATATATATATATATGTATATATATATATGATACATAACGGTTAAATACATAAGTTGTAATTTTTTTGTTGGTATGTCTGTTATCATCTTAAAAATTGTGTAATTTCGCAATTTAGTTTATTGTTTGCTATCGTTGCACTTCATTTGTGAGTGGCGGCCAATGGGAAATGATATACAACATTGTGGACACCTTTCACAAACAACGGTGAACAGAAGCGGTACGTACGGCCCAAGACAAGCACCGTGCCTGTGAAAAATGAAGGGAGAGAATGTTTGCTCGGAATTTTAAGCCTGCTTTCACTTTTATTGCTGCCGGCAAATAATGATATAATAACACTAAATGTTACTGCTTATGAGACATTTGTGGAGAATAAGGCCACAACCACTTGTTATAAGGTTGCATTGATTGTGTTCGTGTAGTGTAGATGTTTGAAAAGCTTCCCTAATACACCCATTTACAGTACTAATATTCTAGTTAATATCAGACTGCTGCAATATTTCAGAGCTTTTGAACATTATGGCTTCAAGGACAACAACCTAACAAATCCAAAAGATGGAGTATCGCTATGAGTCATTTGTGACACAATTTTGCTTTGGGGTGAGCAAAAACAAGACTTCGTTTACTTGTGTTATCACTCAATATTTTATGTGTAGAGAGAAATTTAATAGGAGGTTACGAAAAAACAGTAATTATGAGTGTGGCGATTATTATGTTGAGAAAAATCCATAAGCGTTCGCTCGGGACGTTAGAAATTTACTCTGCATTCAATGTGCGCATGTTTTTGAGATTCAATGCTTTCAGAGGCCACCAATGGAGAATTGTAGTGGAAATTATGCGTGCGGCAATAGGTATGGCGATTTCCATGTTCTGGATGGATGTACGAATATAGTATTTTATCTCCAAGAAATTGATGAAGCGGTAGAGGTAACAGGGGCTGTCTTTGTTTCAATATCTCGCATCTTATGTATTAAATTCTCGGGAACGTCTCAGGAAACCAAAGTTTCCTGAGATATATTTCATAGTGATAGCATACGTATTTATAAAAGATGCAAAACATCATATTTCATTGACAAGCCTCTTTCTGTCTGTATTTCGAACAAGTTTCAGACTTTTTTTATATGTACTCTTTGAAAATACCAATTGTACCAAAATGTTTGGTCCTCAAACACCAGGGTACCACAAGATGAAAGCCACATCGTAATTTCTAGACACACGAAGCCTTCCACGCTTATATCGACCAGTAGTAGAAACTGTGTTTTATTTACACACCACCCAACCCCTGGGGCTTCAATTGAGAAATATCATATGCTTATAAAAATCGCTAACACAGAAATGCAGATTAGCACAAATATTAAGAGGTCAGGGTGGTATATGATATATGTTATGTCACACATGTTCGTAGTAGGTTATAACATTGAGTATATGTTGCTTTTGTTAAAGGAATTGCATGGGTTATACACATCATATCCAGAGGCTATATGTTCTGGAAGCAAAGATATAGACTTTATATTTCAGATTACCTTCATTTTCAGACCAACTGAACATCGCACCTGTTATAATATCACACAAGCCATATATAGTCTTTATGTGTTTAGTCATAAAATATCTTGCCCAAAAGTAATGTTAAACGCTGTAAGAATGCTTACAGAATTTACACTTGCGGTAGTAAGGGAAGCATGGTGATAAGCATGGCGGAGAATTGCCCTATCAATTACATTTTTAAAATACTTACTTGTTATGATAAAAAGCGTAACTTTAATGATGTGCTTGTGCAGAAACGTGATAAGGTAAATAAAATGGAAGTGCAAACCTTCATCCCAAAGAGGTAATTATGCTTCTGAAAAACTTCAAATGCAACTTAACCGATGGGAAAATGCGATAACATTTCTGCATCAACATGAAATATCTCAAGTCTGCAAAAATACAACTTGGAGTTTGATATGCATGAACAGGTAAATCGACCAATAATTTACGCCTTTCATTCAAGCACATTATTCCAGACACCACTCACTATGAAACAAATATTACAGCAAACCTTTCATATGTTCCAAAATTGCATACTCGTTTGCTGTTATATACATATGCGTATGACATTGCAGATATAAACATATTTATACATAATACAGGCCCAATGTATTGCCAACGTATACCTTATCCACCCCCCGTAAATGTGTAAATTATATCGGCATGGATCACACAACTTTAAACCAAAATAGCTGCTGATGTTTATCAAATTGCCGGGGAGAGAGTTTGATATCTAACAATCTCTTTAGAACCATTTCCCTTATTTGGTGTCCTCTCTCTAAGACGGTTTCTGAAATATGTGGCATCATTTTCTCCATGTGACTCGGAATATATTTTTTCCATACATTGATGCATGTTTGACATATGCTTAGATGTCATATTAATGGCATTGATTATGTTGGCGGTAGGGCAATCAAAGTATGACAATACCACCGTTAGGATTCGACAAGATGCAAACCGATAAACCAACAGGTGGGACATGTCGGCACCTGAATTTTAATGATCATCAGACCAGTATGTGGGTAACTACATTGATTTTCAGAAATGGACCCAAGTTCCACTATAGATGGGCCACTAAAGACAAGAACATGCACTATTATCGAATTTATTGGGGAAAAACATTCATATGTGATGACTTGAACTGGTTGTCCTGCAAGAAAACTAGGAGAAAATCTTTTATCATTTATCATTGACCTGCATATTGTCAAAATGATTACTACCTCTGTCATTTTTAGGATTTCGAATGCTCGAGGAAATTCAAATGCCCATACGCTTACTGTTTTCCATTCATTATGGCATGCAATGGCCGAAATGACTGTCCAGGGAGAACGGATGAGCTGAACTGTGCTCAGTTAAAGTGCGAGTTTCTGTTTCGATGCAAGGGAGAAAAGTCCCGTCTCCATCCTGAAGACCGTTGTGATAGGCATATTGATTGCAATAAATCAAAAGATGAAAACGTATGTGACAGTAGACAATGCCTTCCAAACTGTACCTGTCGAGGCTATGCCCTACGATGTATTAATCAAAATTGTACTTCTTTTTTAGTGGTGTCCATCCACACGAGGGTGATATTATTAACAGGTGATATGTTCTAAAAATTGGCAGAGAGGCTCAAAGACCTTTCTTCTTATGCACACATTTGATACCGGTATGTCAAGAAATGAATGTGTGGTGCGGCAGTACAATTATATCCCACAGAACTGGAAATTCAACAAATACACGGTATGACATTTAAATATCTCAAAACAATGCATATTTTAAATGCATACAAGGAATTACATACCTATTTTAGAACAACCTGTTTGTACAGGAATTGAACAGTTAAAAACCTTAGATATTTCTGGCAACAACATTTGTAGTATTGACCTGAGTATACCCAAAAAGCTTTTACTTCTAAGGACTGCTATCACTGACGACTTCAGATTATGTGGTACCAAACCTAGCAACAAATTTGGCATCTGCTGTCCAGTCGCAGGTGTATTTTCTTGTCGTATTTTACCATGGATAGCTTATCGAATATTGATATGGTTTTAAGGTTGACTTGGATTTTTCTGCAACGCCGTATCAATGGTAACAGAGGAGACTGAGTAAACCCCTCAGGGATGGTTCAACATTTGCATCATTTTTGAATTAGTACATACAGTACCCAAGGGGGAGAGGGTTAAATGGGTCTGTACACTTTCACAGAATATGGAAAATGATGGTAAATTTTTGGCCCGTTTTGTGCACTTTTGCTATAATTTTTTTTAGAAAATCATAATTTTTAAAGTACTAATTTGGGGGGGGGGGAGGGAGGGGGTCATGAAATTTAGTACCCTAAGTTCTAATTCAAAAATGATGATAATTTTGAACCATCCCTAATAGGTTTAGCAATGGGGGATTTTTGGATGGGAGTTTATGTTTTGATTACTGCAGTAGTTGATTTCAGTTACGGTGACGCTTTTTTACAAAATACTTAAATTTGGCCAAATAGTCCGAGGTGTCAAGTAGCCACAATTCTGCTTTTCTTCTCCCATATCTATTCGTTTTGTATTTTGATAATAAAGAATGTGCAGCATCTTATTGTTGTTAAATTCGTTTTCGGAGCAAAGATAACAAGCAGAAACACACTTCTTGTGACGAGTGTATATAGTGCACTGTTCTCATTTGCATATGGTTTGTGTATGTCTATTAGTTTGAATCAGAAACGCACAGAGATAGATTCAACAAGCATGCAAGTCCTCTGTCTCCCAGTAATGGTTCTGTCATATAAGACTCTGTACGCGTCACTTATGCCTTTCTAATATTAGTGCTTTGTACTGGTATTTTCACAAATTAAATATTAATATACAGACCGGTACATCTTTCAAGAAAAAGGAGCCGACGTACAAATATTAATCAAAAACTAGATGTAAGGTTAGGTCTTGAATGCATTAAAAGCTTATTTTTCACATCTTTTGCATTGATTTTGCTTAGGCGAATTGAAACAGAAAATGTGCCTATGTGGTATCCTGAACTGATCATAGTGATTCTCCTATCCGTGTCGCCGATTACCAATCCATTGGTGTACTCTTGTATTGCTTTCCATGTGCTATAGATTAGATTACATTTGTGAGAAGGCATACTTGTGTCAGGTTCATTCACACCAGTCGGGACTGTGATGCCTACTGATCCAGCTTTTCTGGTTTTGAAATATATTTATATATACACACACACATATATATATATATATATATATATATATATATATATATATATATATATATATATATATATATATATATATATATATATATCAACTTCCCATCTATCTACCATGACAAAAATATGCACGCATTCCAATGCACTCAGCCTTTGCTTTCCAAAGAGATTCAACAATTGTCAGAGTAAGGAACTTTAGAGCGAGTGTGTGTGTGTGTGTGTCTGTGTCCGTGTGTCTGTGTGTGAGTGTCTGTGTGTGTCTGTGTGTGTGTGTGTGCCAGTTTTATATTGACTTACAAGGGATATATGTATGTATGTATGCATGCATGTGTATCATAAATATAGAATTAAAGTTTGCTTCTTGCGGCATTTTAATCTTCTAGCATACATACACTATGTTCAGTGGGGTGAAACCACATGAAAATGAGGGAGCGCACTGAAATGGTACAATTAGAATATTGATGAAATGTTACCTTGGCAACATTTGATAAATCCCAGGGGAAGATTCAGCCTTCTTATTGAAATAGTATTGAAAATCAGTATATGCAGAATGCCTCCCTTTCTTTATTTATTCATTTTTTTTTATATTTTTATCTTTGTTAGCCCAACAACCAGCCAAACTAGGCTTTTACAGACCAGAAATGGCTACGGGGGGGGGGGGGGCGCAGCTAGAAATTCTGGCTGACACAATTTCAAATTTCTTTCATTTTAATTTATCTTGTAGAACCACATTATGGATACTGGTATTTAGGTTACATAGATCGCCCTATATCCGAACCGGATCTTGGAGAAGACAGGCTCTCGGAGAATCCATACAGACAAAGATACTGATTTGGGCATACGATAACCAAAAGTGCAACCTTGTGATATGTTAATAGTAACAATCTGCTGAAATGCAGGGTAATGGATATCCAAGATCAAGTTGCATCATAAATTGTTAACCTGTAACCTACGATGCATCACATGCAAATGGGGGAAGTTCTATAAACTAAATATTAATTAACATTAAATACATAAAGAATCATAAAATACAGAGGTAATACATACACTTGCTTCTCTAGGCTTGCCAGTATATAAACTGACTTTGATGTGTGGGGAAAAAGCATGATATAGTGTATTTAACATTAAACCTTTTCTTTCAGGCAACATCAAACACAGAACACTAAAGAACAATATATGTATTTTTTTTAACTTTTAAATGTTGGTTTTTTTGGGGGGGGGGTTTCTGTTGCCTTCTTTACGTTTTTTTTTTTGTTTTTTGTTTTGGTACTATTTTGCTCGATGTATATGCTGCAGTCGCCCTGTAATTGCCTTTTGAAAGATTTGATCTTTATCCTTTTTGTGTGTCTAAAACTCTGTCCCATGTTTATAAGGGTAAATTGAAAATGTCTTTTATATATATATATATATATATATATATATATATATATATATATATATATATATATATATATATATATATATATATATATATATATATATAAAAGACATTTTCAATTTACCCTTATAAACATGGGACAGAGTTTTAGACACACAAAAAGGGTAAAGATCAAATCTTTCAAAAGGCAATTACAGGGCGACTGCAGTATATATATATATATATGTATATATATATATATATATATATATGTATATACATATATGTCTGTGTGTGTGTGTGTGTGTGTGTGTGTGTGTGTGTGTGTGGTATGTAGGCCGTGAGCGGTGGAAATACTGAAGATCAGCCAAGATCTTCCCTGACGTCTCCCCGCATGGTCGTTAGTGTTGGTACAAAGCAGACGAAGCATATTTCACCACAATCCAGCTGTAACAGTCGAAATGCTGAGACATGAATGAGATTGATTGGCTACCAGCACGCCTCGGTTCCAAGCTAAGCCCTAGGCTGTGACGTCACCAAAATACACAAAATCCAACATGGCGGCCATGATATTAACTGGTATCACATAAAAATAAGAAATTTGTAAAAAGTGGTACAAAAGATGTGTTATGATCTCTTACCTTTATATGTCCTCTTTCCACAGATTTAAATCCACATTATGGTTTTATTCCAGTCTAATAATAGGGCCATGGTAGTCCAATATGTCCATTTCATTTCTGATCTGTCAGCCACTGCTGACCCTAATATCCAGAAGTCATGTACATGTAATTTGATCAAATTTTGTACAAACAATGTGATGACAAAATATTTTGCCATCTACTGCAAAAATACTTTCCTGATGCAAGCAGTAAGATGTAGGTCCAAATTAGAACGAAATAATCTTGTGACCTGACTTTGAATTTCAACCTCTAAAATCCGCCATTTTGCAAAAAAATCCACTTTTTCTACAAAGCTCCACTTTTGTAACATGGGGTCTATTCCCGGCAATTTGCACCAAGAATGCGCTGCCAAAGCATACAGATCCATAATCCAATGGGGGTGGTGGGATAGTGACAACCCTGTGTACACCTTTCAGCCTAAAACGAAGGAACCCCAAAATGACATATTTAGGGGGTAGGGCCCTTTGAATTTTGATCAAATCTGTACAATCTGCCCTAGAATGCTCAAATATATTTTTTTCACAACTTAAAATATCAGTACGTATGAAACTTAGCCTAATCTATGTTATTACAGAAAAGGTTTTATTTTATCAGTAGTTCTAAACCCCCATTACTTCTGATAAAATGGACTGTTCTGTTATTCAAATTGGACCACTTGTATCTTGAAAATTTAACCCAATCCAGCCCAAATTTATACCCTCTTGAAAAGCACGAACACTTGTTGGTCAAGTTACAGCATGAAAGGGTCATGGATCTGTTTTAAATTAAAATGCCAGAGCAGTATCTGGTTGGTGGGTGTTCCAAACAGGCATCTCTTGTGTCTTCAGTGGGGTATCGGGTGACAGGATGCTCGTAAAATGACCATTAATCGTAACCCAATAAATGCACTGACTGTTATATACAGTAAAACCACTCTAACCAAACACCTCCATATACCGGACACCTCTCTATACTGAACACCATTTCTTGGTCCCGAATGTATACTTCCAATGTTAGCAAACTTCCCTATACTGAACACCTCCCCTTACTGAACACGTTTTTCAGGTCCCAAGGGTGTTCGGTATAGGAAGGTTTTACTGTAAGTGGTAAATGACTTATCACACCCCTTTCATGTGATCCGCGAACACCTCAATACTCCCAAATAGCAGGGACTAAGATGTGCCCATGCGTCTTTGTTTACATAAGCACTGCCCAGCAATGGAACCGAGAACGAGGCTGCTGATTTGACCCCTAATCTCGCATCTCATTAAACCCAGGTCAGCATCTCGACTGTAATGTATCTGCATACTTGACGACTGCCGCAGAAAGCTTTGCAGATGTCAGATTCTGAAACAAGGTGGCAGCACAAGTTGTCTAAGCCAAACCTCGCACCCATTCCCAGAAAATTATGATACAAAGTGAGCTAGGCTCTCTGCATGGTGAATCGGTGGCGAAAATTCACTCCCAGGAAGATCTTAGCTCAGAAAATAGCACATGTTATGATGCATCTTTTTAACAAAGGATTCGAAATTCATACCAAGAGTGGGCTGCTGGTCTGCAATCCCTTCCTCAGGCGTGAAGGGTGCAACTGTCAGCTTAGGCATGGGTCAGTCTTGCCTTACAGGAGCTTTTATGTGAACAGACCAGTGAGATGTAATCCTTTCCCTCAATGGGACCTATCAGTGGCGCTTGTCGGCCTTTGATCTGCCTGATTAGTTTGTAATTTCATATCGTCAGAGTTGTAAAAAGTGGCAATTCAATTCTAGGCACTTTCCAAATATTTTTTAAACTTCCAAACAAGGCCTGAATAGGTTAATACTTAGGTCAAAAAAATCTTTTTGGATGTCAGTATTCCTACCGTGACTTTCGTTGACCTCTTTCTAAAAGAACCGGCTTCAATCTGTGTGTCAAAGAGATTACAGCTGCCTGGCACTCCAGCATATTAAATATTCTCAACATGCACGAAAGAAACAGTTTGGTCTGATACATTTTGGTTTCTTCCGAATGCTTTCAGATTTAAAATAGTGGCACTATAATTTTATGATCATATAAAGAACACCTTTTGTTTTATATGCACAGCCGTTCCTTTATGTCATGAAAACGGTAAGTCAAACAATCCATATTTAGTTTGAACTATGTACAAACTGTGCGAAAATCATGCACATTCCCACTTCTCGTCATTTGCAGATCTTCCAATCTTTGAGGCAAGATCTTCTTGTTGCGCATAGTGAATTGAGTAGTTAAATTTGACATGCTGTAGTTAAATATACTCTGAAGATGCAAAATTTTGATCTTGAAATGCGTACCCCCACCACGTTGTTAGTTAATGAAAGATTTAGTCAATTAGCTGCTATGTGGCCGCTTACTTCCATCCCATTCGTCCAAGAACATTCATAGATGCCTGTGGATTTTGTTCAAGCTGTTATGATTCTACAGTGTGGTGAATTATGCTCCAAACTAAATATTTCACTTTCCAGTCTGCTTGGCAAAAATATTTCGGCATTACATACTGGGCCAAAAGTGCCGTTCTCATAGTGGTTACTTTGGCTAAATTTCATTTGGTTTGAAACCTTGAAGTAAAACTTCGATATTTTCAGTTTCGTCACTTAGTATTATGCATAAAGAAACAACCAACTACTTCACCAGTTTACGTGTTTGACATCAATACCCGTTTTGCCGAGTTGTAGACGATGGAACTTTTTGCATTAATTAATTTCGGGTAGCTGAAAATTTATTTAAAAACCTTTATTTTAAGTGCAAAACCACGAGAAAAATTCTTTTGCAATTCTTTTTAGTCATTAATAGACTGAATGAACACAGCATATTGGTGTTTTGTTTATCGGGCGATAAAATATTGCGCTTCAACCAATTTCGTTAATTGATGTAAATTAAATAAATGGCTCCATGCGACACATTATTTTTGTTTATTCTTGGGGGACTTTTGTCCAAATTGTGAAGAACTGTATGTTGAAACTCTGGTCACTTGTGCAATATTTGAAAACAGGTTTGACACTTCATAAGAAAGAATCTTCCACAAGGTTTTTCACTTGTAGAGAACTAGCGTCAAATTACAACAAATGGAAAATCAGGTTTCTGCAAGGGAATTTTCTCAATTTCATCGGATGTGGCCTCGTCTAACAAGGCAATATCTTCACTATACATCTAACCGTAGTAGCAAAGTAACATTGCCACTTCAAATTACAAAATTCCATCACTGCCTTTTCAATTTCTTAAATGCTGACAAAGAGAACGGTAATATAAACCAAGCATTCTTGACATAATGTAATTTCGATTTGAACTCGCAAGGGTATTATCAATGTGTGATGTTACCGTAAGCAATTTCATTCTTGGACAAAAATCTACATCAGATGAAAACAAATTTTACCACAAAGCAAAAGTGCAAATCTGGAAGATCATTACGGGACAACATTGTAGTTCTTAATTCACCCCGAGTTAAAAACCGTCCAAATCTTGACGAGCCCATCAACATGAACATCCCGAGATATAACAGCAAGACTTGAATATCCACCAAGCAATACATTTTGCAGCCAGATATCACACTGACAACATAAAACAATAACTGCCATTATAATATAAGTGAGAAACAGTTCTCAACAATGCAGGAGAAACTAAATAAAAAATCCGAGCAAAGAGCTCAAAAAAAAAAAAAAAAAAAAACATTAAGAGCATTTATATATGCCAACCGATTAAGTGAGCAAAGATAAATACAGCGAAAGGCAGACGGTCATCAATTACTAAAACATGAATATTTACCTTTCAAAACCAATGTGAAGAAATAAATTTAACACCTAACGTGAGACAGGCAGTTACCCATAAAGGGCATCTAGCAGTTTTAAATCGGTGCTATCAACCTTTGAAATATTCTTCATTAACAACAGACTAGTTTTTCCAAAACATACAGGCTTTAACCACTTAAAACCCGATTTTATCACTTTTGCCAAAGATAAAAGGAGACAATGTAAGCCTGTAACCTCTTTTGGCCAATTTATATTTATTTTACTGTGAGTGTAAGTGTCTTGTAAAGGTGCAAAGGGGAAGAAATTCCTTGATGCATGTTTTGCCTTGACATTTAGACATATTTTTGACCTTTTAAGCATCAATAATCAGCACTTTCGAGAATATATTTCACAAATATACCTTTATGATTCAGAATTTTTAAAAAAACTACAGAGAATGACATGGAATGTTCATCTCTAGACATAATGATGTATCACGTTAATGGTGAATTGGAATTTGAATTATATGACAAACGTGATGATTTTAAAGTAAAGTACCCTCATATGGATAGTAATATTCCACTCGGGCCATCTCATGGTGTCTATGTGTCAAATTGAATTTAATTTGCTATAGTACGCGCTGAGTTTGCAACTATGACTTTTGTCATTTATTGTTATTTCAGAAACTTTTGAAACAGTGATATTCAAAAATGAAATTAAAACAATCGTTTGGTTTTTTTTTTTTCTTTTTTTTTTTTAATTTCTGGGTAAAACTGAAAATGTGTTATATAGATATCCAGTGGATTTGAGATGTCATGTCATGTAGGTGATGTAGTAAATGTGTAAACCTAACAATCGTAATCAACATTTTACACAAGTTGAGATTTGCAAGCATCAAATCGATTTAAACTACTCGCAACTTTTGTTAGTGCCTGTCTCAAGTCAGGTGAGAGACGTTTCCTTCAGACTGCATTTCATATTCTTTGACCAATAAGAAAAAATATCATAAATTTGTCGGAATGTCTACCTTGAACCTCTGGATTTTGGCCTGGCTTGTTTGATGACTCAACGGTATGGATCATTGGTTGTTCTTATTTATTCAGATTTTCGGTGCAACCTCTCTAATATTGTTTAAAACTGTTGTCCGTTTCTTTTTTATGACATTCAGTATTTTTACGTTGTCAAAATAAGATCTTGTTCTCTTTAGATGTTCAATGAAAATGTATTGCTTGATGGCTATTTATGCCTTGCTGTTATGTCTGGTGATGTTTATATTAACAGACTAATCAAGCTTTGGACGGTTTTGACTTGGAGTGATTTGTTTATTGTGATATTGACACGTAATGGGGACACTACTATTTGGTTCTCCTAACTTGTCAGTTAGCTGAGTTTAGAGCGAAAGAAGAAAGTAGGCCTCGCCGTTTTTGTGATATTTATAAATTGGGAACATTACAAACACACTCTACCTCCATTATAACTGCGTCAGAGAACACTACCCATAACACAACATGGCCGATCCAGGATTTATCATTGTAACTCACTGCAGACCACAGCATAGAAATATCACAAATATAACTACCAGTGCGACATGTTTAAATATATCAATAGAAAATAATGGTATAAATGGAGGTCAACAAAATGCACCAGCTGTTAAAGACTCAGTGGAAATCCATAAGATAACGGATATGCTTATCATTGCAAGGAGACTGATTGATCAAATGTCTGAACTGTCATACTGTGCAGAGGTCCCAGATATAATTTGCATCAATGAAAGTTGGGCCTCAGATAAAATAAGTGAGGCTGAAATAAAGCTGGATAGATTAACCACCTTGGGTCATGACAGAGCTCACACTCGAGGTGGAGGTTGCTTAATTTATATGAAAGAAAATCAAAATGCAGTGTGTGTCGAAGAAGTAACAAGGACTCCCAAAACACAAACTTTATGGTGCAACATTAAGACAACCATTGGCTGTATACTATAAAGCACATGTTATTTCACTCTCTCAGTCGACATATAGAGTGGGTTAGCATTGCATTACCTTTTACGAACAGCCAGTAATGAAAATACAACCAAAGTTATAATAGGGGACTTAATCCCCCAACAATAGATTGACAGTCACTTCATGCTGGACAGAAGGTAAAGCGTTTTTTGAGTTAACACAAATGTTATTTCTGACACAAAACGTTCTCCAACCGACTCGGTGGGAAAACATACTTGATTTGGTACTGACGTCTGAACCTAGTATGACAGAAATTGTTATGGTAAGACAGCCATTGAGCACTCACAATTATATAACCTTGGACATGATCTCTTCTGAGGACATAAAAATGGAGGGACGTTACTTTGACTTCAAAAGGAAAATTTTAAAAATATGCACAATTATTTGAAACAGTTTCACTGGAGGGAAATATTCCATAATTTTGGTAAGAATGAAAAGTTGAAGTTTCCAAAGGTATTATGAGCAATTGTATTAAAAGATTAATTCCCAAGAGGTCCGAGAATGTTGTGGAAAACATCAAGTCGCGCCTTGAATGACTAACAAAGTTGCAAGAGCCAGGAAGAAAAAGTACCACGCATGAAACGATATGCAGGAACTGATCACTATAATTTGTATATATCAATATATCACCAACTTGAAAACAATGACAAAGGAAAACTAAAACATAAAAAGTGGAAAATATAGCTAAGGATCCAAAATCCTTCCATACCTATGTAAGGTCAACAATAAAAGCTAAGTATAGAGTGGGTCTCCTAACAAATAGTGGGAATGTAGTAACCAATGTGAGGCAGCGAACATGCAGACAATTATTCATAAGTTTTCACCAGTCACTGGACCACCTGCCCAACCCAGTCCAGTTGTTTTCACGAGGAGATGACCAAAACTTCAAGACATAGAAATTATACCAGAGTTGGTTTTTAAAAAGCTTAGGTAGCTGAAAGCAAATAATGCCCCAGGTGCTAATGACATGCATCCAGCAGTACTAAATCAGGCATCAGATGAAATATTAACCCCACTAAGTGATAATTTTGAAACGAGTGTCAGAGTTGGTGAAGTCCTCGGGCATTGGAAACAAGCTAATGTTACACTCACTTTCCAGAAGAGCAAACGGAACTCTTCATGTGCTTACTGACCTCTCAAATATGCAAAATCGTGGAATCAATTATTAAAGATGCAGCACTGGGCCACTTCAAGGGCATGATACACTGCTACAGCACTTTTTACCAAAAACACGACTTTGCTCCAAACATGTCCCTATATACGCTAGACTTCTCATTTGAGATCATATGAACTATCCATTTTCTGAAACTATACGTTTAGATTAAGCTATTATAAATAGTGAAATATTTGTTTAGTGTGAAGGAATTGAATTCCAATTGTGTGCAATATTTTAAAATTCGCTGCTGATACCAAAGTCTACAAAAAAATAACTCAATTCCAAGATGCTGAGCCGTGCATGAGGACCAGCGAAATATGTATTCTTGGAGTTGCGATTGGAATATGTTTTTCAACACAGACAAATGGATATATCTACATATTGGCTTCAGTAATTTCATATAGGATTACTTCATATGGGAAGAGTTGGTCCAAAACATCAAAAGAGAAAGAAATTTTAGTATAATTATTGACAAGTCTATCAGCTGCAGCAAATAGTGTGCAGAGACTGCTAAGACAGGCAATAGAAAATTTGGAAAGATCAAGAGGATTTTTTTCAAACAAGTCAAAGGAAATGGTTAAGAGACTTTAAAGCTTTGGTGAGGCCTCATGTGAAATATTGTACTCAGTCAATGCGACCATGGCATCAAAAAGACCTAAACCTACTTCAAAGTGTACAGTGTATAATGGCCCGCCCAATTCCAGGATGGGCAAACATGTACACATATGATTTAACATCATTGGAAATGAGAGGATTGAGATGAGACAGTATACAAAATTTCCGAAGGACTGGAAAACATTAAACCCGAGAAATATTTGGTGTTGTGGGATGAGGTCACAGGAGGCCATTCATATAAGATCAAGAAATTCCACAGAGACTTGACCTTGCCGCCATTACTTGACCTCTGGTGTTGACCAATCACATCAGTTTCTCAATGGTTTGCATGTTGAGGGTGTACACATACTTTGGAGAGGAAGCAGTTGTCCCTCAACACGGGACAGGTCCCACAAATACAATTCAGAGAAAATTATTGTGCAACCTCGGTCAATATGTAACCATAATGTTTCCAAATGCCACCTGCTTTAGGGCATTCCAGGATGAGGTGATAACTTAGAACTACTGACTACAAATGCTTTTGAAAGGAGGCAGTTGTCCCTCAACATAGGACAGGCCTCTCAAAGAGAAGTAGAAGAAAATATGGTGTGACCTCCAATTGCATGACGCTATTGGTTGCAAAATGCAACCTGCTTTAGGCCATCTGAGGAAGAGGCAATGTCTCTGACCTCATAAGCTCTAATTTAGCAGTGGGACCATCCTACTAAACAGTGCTTCATCAGAGAGTTCCCCAGTGCAGCTTTAAGAAGTCTGTTTCACAAATCTGCTGAGATGTTAATTACAAGCTGTAGCTCTGCAAACAAAGCATCAAGATACATGTAAATTCTGTCAGATTTGCCAAATTCAGATTGATTTAAAGAATATAAGTGTCACATGTCCGATCATAATATTTTTATTTGTGAACCTTTGCTTTTGTGTGTGACTAACTACTCGAGATTGAAATTGTACTATTTCATATTTACAACCACTGGATTTTGCGTATTTCCAAAGAAATTAAAATTCTAAAGAGAACAAGTTTAAGACATCTATCTAAAATATTTGATGCCAAAATACAAATTAATATTGAAGTTGAATTCAAAATATAAGTACACCTTGTGTGATCTATCTCTGTTTGCGCGATAGTAAGAAAATAAGGTGAACAAATGAAGAGAATATAGAATCCAACAATATATATAATAAAACATGTAATTTTATAAATTTAACATTGAACTTCAAATAAATATACTCAGATAGTTGTGTCTATGACTTGTTCTTGTTTTTCATTTGTACTTACAAGTAGGCATACTTAGTGTATATTCAACCTTACTAAGTAGGGGTACTGTCTTCAAATCATCTTTAGCAACACCTAGCTGCCTAAATTAAAAATTATATGGTAGAAAAATTTTGTTTGTGGCAAAATACTGAACATTGCACTTAATTTGACTTTTCCCTTATTAAGGTATTTGTTCTTGAGAAATTGATACATAATGTTGTCAATATAGCCATTTAGTGATCTGTTTTACACGCTAATTCCAATAGGTGTTTTAGCACCAGATGTCATTTTCTGCCTCTAGTTTTGTAGATCAAAGTATTTGCAGGAGTGCACTTCTGTTTCAGGGTGTAGTGCAGTTGCTTCAGCTCAGGGGTTTTGTCTGGCACAAATTATGGCAACTTAATTACCTTCATAATCCAGCCAGAGAATAATGTTCACACAAATTTCAGAAGATTCTGTGAAACTAAGGCCTCCTTCCGTAAAGGTAGAAATAAAGGCAGCTTTCCTCTCCTGATTGGAACTCTTCTTTTCACATAAAATTTAAGTGCTCTGGCTGGGCAGAGATCCATCCAGATCTTTCCTGACTCAGCAGAAAGGACTTTGCTGCAGAAACCCACGAATGTGGTGATAGACCTAAAAGGAGCATGTACTTCACTCATGAAGGGAAGGTTAGGTTTCAGAAACACCTGTGTATGGTCCTCAGACCAACCTAACTTGGAATATTCAAGGGCTTCACCCCCTCCCCCCGCCATAGAAGTTAATACAAACCAAAAAGCCTGTCTTACAAGACACTGAGGTTAGAAAATCAGAGATAGAAGATAGCAAACACCACTTACAGGTCCCACAGTGGGGGGAGCATTGCACCTCACCAGTCTGTTCATTGAAAAACTTCATAAGACAAGACAGGATTATTGACCAACTGACATCTGCACCCTTCATGTCTAAGAAGCATGAGATTGCAGGCCTGTAGCTCACTATAGTGAAAACCTCCAGACCTTGGTCACTAAGATGCATCAGAAAATTTGTTGTGTCCTGAATAGAGAGGGCTCCCAGGGGTACCTTTCTGGTTCCTGTTCTGCACAAGACATGTTGAATCTAGCCCACTTGACATCATAAAGATTCAGGGAATTTGTGGAAGGTTTGCCCCTAACAACTCCTACTCCCGTCTTGTCCAAGAATCTCACCCCTACGACAGGCATGCATATGCAGGATAGCTGAATGCATGAAGTACACCAGACCTGGGTTGTCACAAGAGATTCTCTCACAAGGGGAGCTGAGGAAGGCTCTAGACTGAGCACCCAGTATTGCCACCCCTCAAGGCCTCCTGGGCCACAAGGTGCAATCAAAACCACTTTCACTATCTTTGCTCTGATTTTCTCTAGGAGAGGCGTTAAAAGGGTAGGCATAAGTCTACATATTCTCCTGGATTATAGAAAGAGTGTCCACTGCCCAAGCCAGTTTATCTTATATGGGAGACATGCAGTTCAGTATCTTGTGATTGTCTCTTGTGGCAACCAGGTCTATGTTAGCAGTGCCCCAAAGGTCCCAAATAGACCTGGCCACATGCATGCATATGTGGGTGGAATGACTATAACTAGCTGATTGCCTGGTGTCTGTATGGCAAGAAATTGGCCTTCATGTTGGTTACTCCTACCATGTATGCACAACAGAGCCTTATGCTAATGCATACACCAGAGCAGGAGAGTCTCAGTCAACAGAAACAAGGATTTGGACCTGCCCCCCCCCCCCCAGTTTGTTGGCATAAGTGACTGGAATATGATTGTCCAATCAGAGCAGTACATGCTTGGAGACAAGTTTTGCTAGAACTACTCGAGCACCAGACAGATTGCCTGTAGCTTGAGTCAATAGATTGGGCAAGATTTGTAATGAGGCAGCCAACCCCTGGATAATCTTTGAGCCCATGTGGGCCCTTCCCAGAAGTGGGGTGCCCATGCAGATATCTCCGGTCGATGGACAGGGACCATGGGCATACTGCAAGTCCAGTTGTCACCACTGTGCCATTAAAGAAGTGAATGATAGACTTCATTCGAGATGGACACAGGTTGCTCCCTGGAGGTTCTGTTCTGTGATGCCAGGAAACCTTGCCACATGCAGTGTCAATGAAATCTCCCCAATGGGACTTGGAAGTCTAGGGATTGCAGTGTGCACATTAAACTCTGCTGAACACCTGCCAAAAGCTCAACATTGGACAAAATTCAAAGCTGGATTCAGGATTGCCTGAAGCCTATCAAAGCAATCCATTGATAGCTTACTGATGAATGAGACTGTCTGGTAAAGTGTCCCTCATCAGTAAGCTATCAAGTCTATCATTCACTTCTTGCCCTACCCTTTTAACGCCTCTCCTAGAGAAAATCAGAGCAAAGCATGTACTGCTCTGATTGGACAATCATATTCCAGTCACTTATGCCAACAAACTGGGGGGGGGGGGGGGCAGGTCCAAATCCTTGTTTCTGTTGACTGAGACTCTCCTGCTCTGGTGTATGCATTAGCATAAGGCTCTGTTGTGCATACATGGTAGGAGTAACCAACATGAAGGCCAATTTCTTGCCATACAGACACCAGGCAATCAGCTAGTTATAGTCATTCCACCCACATATGCATGCATGTGGCCAGGTCTATTTGGGACCTTTGGGGCACTGCTAACATAGACCTGGTTGCCACAAGAGACAATCACAAGATACTGAACTGCATGTCTCCCATATAAGATAAACTGGCTTGGGCAGTGGACACTCTTTCTATAATCCAGGAGAATATGTAGACTTATGCCTACCCTTTTAACGCCTCTCCTAGAGAAAATCAGAGCAAAGATAGTGAAAGTGGTTTTGATTGCACCTTGTGGCCCAGGAGGCCTTGAGGGGTGGCAATACTGGGTGCTCAGTCTAGAGCCTTCCTCAGCTCCCCTTGTGAGAGAATCTCTTGTGACAACCCAGGTCTGGTGTACTTCATGCATTCAGCTATCCTGCATATGCATGCCTGTCGTAGGGGTGAGATTCTTGGACAAGACGGGAGTAGGAGTTGTTAGGGGCAAACCTTCCACAAATTCCCTGAATCTTTATGATGTCAAGTGGGCTAGATTCAACATGTCTTGTGCAGAACAGGAACCAGAAAGGTACCCCTGGGAGCCCTCTCTATTCAGGACACAACAAATTTTCTGATGCATCTTAGTGACCAAGGTCTGGAGGTTTTCACTATAGTGAGCTACAGGCCTGCAATCTCATGCTTCTTAGACATGAAGGGTGCAGATGTCAGTTGGTCAATAATCCTGTCTTGTCTTATGAAGTTTTTCAATGAACAGACTGGTGAGGTGCAATGCTCCCCCCACTGTGGGACCTGTAAGTGGTGTTTGCTATCTTTTTTTTCTATCTCTGATTTTCTAACCTCAGTGTCTTGTAAGACAGGCTTTTTGGTTTGTATTAACTTCTATGGTGGGGGGAGGGGGTGAAGCCCTTGAATATTCCAAGTTAGGTTGGTCTGAGGACCATACACAGGTGTTTCTGAAACCTAACCTTCCCTTCATGAGTGAAGTACATGCTCCTTTTAGGTCTATCACCACATTCGTGGGTTTCTGCAGCAAAGTCCTTTCTGCTGAGTCAGGAAAGATCTGGATGGATCTCTGCCCAGCCAGAGCACTTAAATTTTATGTGAAAAGAAGAGTTCCAATCAGGAGAGGAAAGCTGCCTTTATTTCTACCTTTACAGAAGGAGGCCTTAGTTTCACAGAATCTTCTGAAATTTGTGTGAACATTATTCTCTGGCTGGATTATGAAGGTAATTAAGTTGCCATAATTTGTGCCAGACAAAACCCCTGAGCTGAAGCAACTGCACTACACCCTGAAACAGAAGTGCACTCCTGCAAATACTTTGATCTACAAAACTAGAGGCAGAAAATGACATCTGGTGCTAAAACACCTATTGGAATTAGCGTGTAAAACAGATCACTAAATGGCTATATTGACAACATTATGTATCAATTTCTCAAGAACAAATACCTTAATAAGGGAAAAGTCAAATTAAGTGCAATGTTCAGTATTTTGCCACAAACAAAATTTTTCTACCATATAATTTTTAATTTAGGCAGCTAGGTGTTGCTAAAGATGATTTGAAGACAGTACCCCTACTTAGTAAGGTTGAATATACACTAAGTATGCCTACTTGTAAGTACAAATGAAAAACAAGAACAAGTCGTAGACACAACTATCTGAGTATATTTATTTGAAGTTCAATGTTAAATTTATAAAATTACATGTTTTATTATATATATTGTTGGATTCTATATTCTCTTCATTTGTTCACCTTATTTTCTTACTATCGCGCAAACAGAGATAGATCACACAAGGTGTACTTATATTTTGAATTCAACTTCAATATTAATTTGTATTTTGGCATCAAATATTTTAGATAGATGTCTTAAACTTGTTCTCTTTAGAATTTTAATTTCTTTGGAAATACGCAAAATCCAGTGGTTGTAAATATGAAATAGTACAATTTCAATCTCGAGTAGTTAGTCACACACAAAAGCAAAGGTTCACAAATAAAAATATTATGATCGGACATGTGACACTTATATTCTTTAAATCAATCTGAATTTGGCAAATCTGACAGAATTTACATGTATCTTGATGCTTTGTTTGCAGAGCTACAGCTTGTAATTAACATCTCAGCAGATTTGTGAAACAGACTTCTTAAAGCTGCACTGGGGAACTCTCTGATGAAGCACTGTTTAGTAGGATGGTCCCACTGCTAAATTAGAGCTTATGAGGTCAGAGACATTGCCTCTTCCTCAGATGGCCTAAAGCAGGTTGCATTTTGCAACCAATAGCGTAATGCAATTGGAGGTCACACCATATTTTCTTCTACTTCTCTTTGAGAGGCCTGTCCTATGTTGAGGGACAACTGCCTCCTTTCAAAAGCATTTGTAGTCAGTAGTTCTAAGTTATCACCTCATCCTGGAATGCCCTAAAGCAGGTGGCATTTGGAAACATTATGGTTACATATTGACCGAGGTTGCACAATAATTTTCTCTGAATTGTATTTGTGGGACCTGTCCCGTGTTGAGGGACAACTGCTTCCTCTCCAAAGTATGTGTACACCCTCAACATGCAAACCATTGAGAAACTGATGTGATTGGTCAACACCAGAGGTCAAGTAATGGCGGCAAGGTCAAGTCTCTGTGGAATTTCTTGATCTTATATGAATGGCCTCCTGTGACCTCATCCCACAACACCAAATATTTCTCGGGTTTAATGTTTTCCAGTCCTTCGGAAATTTTGTATACTGTCTCATCTCAATCCTATCATTTCCAATGATGTTAAATCATATGTGTACATGTTTGCCCATCCTGGAATTGGGCGGGCCATTATACACTGTACACTTTGAAGTAGGTTTAGGTCTTTTTGATGCCATGGTCGCATTGACTGAGTACAATATTTCACATGAGGCCTCACCAAAGCTTTAAAGTCTCTTAACCATTTCCTTTGACTTGTTTGAAAAAAATCCTCTTGATCTTTCCAAATTTTCTATTGCCTGTCTTAGCAGTCTCTGCACACTATTTGCTGCAGCTGATAGACTTGTCAATAATTATACTAAAATTTCTTTCTCTTTTGATGTTTTGGACCAACTCTTCCCATATGAAGTAATCCTATATGAAATTACTGAAGCCAATATGTAGATATATCCATTTGTCTGTGTTGAAAAACATATTCCAATCGCAACTCCAAGAATACATATTTCGCTGGTCCTCATGCACGGCTCAGCATCTTGGAATTGAGTTATTTTTTTGTAGACTTTGGTATCAGCAGCGAATTTTAAAATATTGCACACAATTGGAATTCAATTCCTTCACACTAAACAAATATTTCACTATTTATAATAGCTTAATCTAAACGTATAGTTTCAGAAAATGGATAGTTCATATGATCTCAAATGAGAAGTCTAGCGTATATAGGGACATGTTTGGAGCAAAGTCGTGTTTTTGGTAAAAAGTGCTGTAGCAGTGTATCATGCCCTTGAAGTGGCCCAGTGCTGCATCTTTAATAATTGATTCCACGATTTTGCATATTTGAGAGGTCAGTAAGCACATGAAGAGTTCCGTTTGCTCTTCTGGAAAGTGAGTGTAACATTAGCTTGTTTCCAATGCCCGAGGACTTCACCAACTCTGACACTCGTTTCAAAATTATCACTTAGTGGGGTTAATATTTCATCTGATGCCTGATTTAGTACTGCTGGATGCATGTCATTAGCACCTGGGGCATTATTTGCTTTCAGCTACCTAAGCTTTTTAAAAACCAACTCTGGTATAATTTCTATGTCTTGAAGTTTTGGTCATCTCCTCGTGAAAACAACTGGACTGGGTTGGGCAGGTGGTCCAGTGACTGGTGAAAACTTATGAATAATTGTCTGCATGTTCGCTGCCTCACATTGGTTACTACATTCCCACTATTTGTTAGGAGACCCACTCTATACTTAGCTTTTATTGTTGACCTTACATAGGTATGGAAGGATTTTGGATCCTTAGCTATATTTTCCACTTTTTATGTTTTAGTTTTCCTTTGTCATTGTTTTCAAGTTGGTGATATATTGATATATACAAATTATAGTGATCAGTTCCTGCATATCGTTTCATGCGTGGTACTTTTTCTTCCTGGCTCTTGCAACTTTGTTAGTCATTCAAGGCGCGACTTGATGTTTTCCACAACATTCTCGGACCTCTTGGGAATTAATCTTTTAATACAATTGCTCATAATACCTTTGGAAACTTCAATTTTTCATTCTTACCAAAATTATGGAATATTTCCCTCCAGTGAAACTGTTTCAAATAATTGTGCATATTTTTAAAATTTTCCTTTTGAAGTCAAAGTAACGTCCCTCCATTTTTATGTCCTCAGAAGAGATCATGTCCAAGGTTATATAATTGTGAGTGCTCAATGGCTGTCTTACCATAACAATTTCTGTCATACTAGGTTCAGACGTCAGTACCAAATCAAGTATGTTTTCCCACCGAGTCGGTTGGAGAACGTTTTGTGTCAGAAATAACATTTGTGTTAACTCAAAAAACGCTTTACCTTCTGTCCAGCATGAAGTGACTGTCAATCTATTGTTGGGGGATTAAGTCCCCTATTATAACTTTGGTTGTATTTTCATTACTGGCTGTTCGTAAAAGGTAATGCAATGCTAACCCACTCTATATGTCGACTGAGAGAGTGAAATAACATGTGCTTTATAGTATACAGCCAATGGTTGTCTTAATGTTGCACCATAAAGTTTGTGTTTTGGGAGTCCTTGTTACTTCTTCGACACACACTGCATTTTGATTTTCTTTCATATAAATTAAGCAACCTCCACCTCGAGTGTGAGCTCTGTCATGACCCAAGGTGGTTAATCTATCCAGCTTTATTTCAGCCTCACTTATTTTATCTGAGGCCCAACTTTCATTGATGCAAATTATATCTGGGACCTCTGCACAGTATGACAGTTCAGACATTTGATCAATCAGTCTCCTTGCAATGATAAGCATATCCGTTATCTTATGGATTTCCACTGAGTCTTTAACAGCTGGTGCATTTTGTTGACCTCCATTTATACCATTATTTTCTATTGATATATTTAAACATGTCGCACTGGTAGTTATATTTGTGATATTTCTATGCTGTGGTCTGCAGTGAGTTACAATGATAAATCCTGGATCGGCCATGTTGTGTTATGGGTAGTGTTCTCTGACGCAGTTATAATGGAGGTAGAGTGTGTTTGTAATGTTCCCAATTTATAAATATCACAAAAACGGCGAGGCCTACTTTCTTCTTTCGCTCTAAACTCAGCTAACTGACAAGTTAGGAGAACCAAATAGTAGTGTCCCCATTACGTGTCAATATCACAATAAACAAATCACTCCAAGTCAAAACCGTCCAAAGCTTGATTAGTCTGTTAATATAAACATCACCAGACATAACAGCAAGGCATAAATAGCCATCAAGCAATACATTTTCATTGAACATCTAAAGAGAACAAGATCTTATTTTGACAACGTAAAAATACTGAATGTCATAAAAAAGAAACGGACAACAGTTTTAAACAATATTAGAGAGGTTGCACCGAAAATCTGAATAAATAAGAACAACCAATGATCCATACCGTTGAGTCATCAAACAAGCCAGGCCAAAATCCAGAGGTTCAAGGTAGACATTCCGACAAATTTATGATATTTTTTCTTATTGGTCAAAGAATATGAAATGCAGTCTGAAGGAAACGTCTCTCACCTGACTTGAGACAGGCACTAACAAAAGTTGCGAGTAGTTTAAATCGATTTGATGCTTGCAAATCTCAACTTGTGTAAAATGTTGATTACGATTGTTAGGTTTACACATTTACTACATCACCTACATGACATGACATCTCAAATCCACTGGATATCTATATAACACATTTTCAGTTTTACCCAGAAATTAAAAAAAAAAAAAGAAAAAAAAAAAAACCAAACGATTGTTTTAATTTCATTTTTGAATATCACTGTTTCAAAAGTTTCTGAAATAACAATAAATGACAAAAGTCATAGTTGCAAACTCAGCGCGTACTATAGCAAATTAAATTCAATTTGACACATAGACACCATGAGATGGCCCGAGTGGAATATTACTATCCATATGAGGGTACTTTACTTTAAAATCATCACGTTTGTCATATAATTCAAATTCCAATTCACCATTAACGTGATACATCATTATGTCTAGAGATGAACATTCCATGTCATTCTCTGTAGTTTTTTTAAAAATTCTGAATCATAAAGGTATATTTGTGAAATATATTCTCGAAAGTGCTGATTATTGATGCTTAAAAGGTCAAAAATATGTCTAAATGTCAAGGCAAAACATGCATCAAGGAATTTCTTCCCCTTTGCACCTTTACAAGACACTTACACTCACAGTAAAATAAATATAAATTGGCCAAAAGAGGTTACAGGCTTACATTGTCTCCTTTTATCTTTGGCAAAAGTGATAAAATCGGGTTTTAAGTGGTTAAAGCCTGTATGTTTTGGAAAAACTAGTCTGTTGTTAATGAAGAATATTTCAAAGGTTGATAGCACCGATTTAAAACTGCTAGATGCCCTTTATGGGTAACTGCCTGTCTCACGTTAGGTGTTAAATTTATTTCTTCACATTGGTTTTGAAAGGTAAATATTCATGTTTTAGTAATTGATGACCGTCTGCCTTTCGCTGTATTTATCTTTGCTCACTTAATCGGTTGGCATATATAAATGCTCTTAATGTTTTTTTTTTTTTTTTTTTTTGAGCTCTTTGCTCGGATTTTTTATTTAGTTTCTCCTGCATTGTTGAGAACTGTTTCTCACTTATATTATAATGGCAGTTATTGTTTTATGTTGTCAGTGTGATATCTGGCTGCAAAATGTATTGCTTGGTGGATATTCAAGTCTTGCTGTTATATCTCGGGATGTTCATGTTGATGGGCTCGTCAAGATTTGGACGGTTTTTAACTCGGTGTGAATTAAGAACTACAATGTTGTCCCGTAATGATTTCATACTACTATTTAACAGACTGAAGGATACAAAATACAAATGAATGATCCTGTGGACTGGAATATTAATTTTTAAAAAAAATCATGACCAAGGATATGTGGGTGTTTAATACATTCGTTTCTCAATTTCATCCGCTGTGAATCTGGATGCGTCTGGCAAGATTGGGAGCTTGTTTTAATGTGTGACATTCAAGATTATGAAATGAAAATATTGCACACACAGAATGTCTGTATTGACGTCTTTCTCTCTTTGCTTTCTTTTCATCGAAACGTGTATATCTGTTTCAAGTTTTATTTAATATGTGACGTGCTAAAAGCAGAGAGTGCTGATTTGGATATATTTTAGTATAATATTATAAAGTTTACTGACTGGTTGGTATCATATAGGATCCTACCAATTCGGAAGCTACTGACTTGTCCGTACTCCTTTTCAATATGAAGATTTTGACCGGTAAATATGCTTGTTGAACTTTTGAATTTATTTGCAGGCTTTGGTGATTCAGCAAATGAAGATATAAAACAACAATGACATATGGTCAGTGGCACTACATTGCACATACAGTGGTGGATGATCTTCCAGATTTGCACTTTTGCTTTGTGGTAAAATTTGTTTTCATCTGATGTAGATTTTTGTCCAAGAATGAAATTGCTTACGGTAACATCACACATTGATAATACCCTTGCGAGTTCAAATCGAAATTACATTATGTCAAGAATGCTTGGTTTATATTACCGTTCTCTTTGTCAGCATTTAAGAAATTGAAAAGGCAGTGATGGAATTTTGTAATTTGAAGTGGCAATGTTACTTTGCTACTACGGTTAGATGTATAGTGAAGATATTGCCTTGTTAGACGAGGCCACATCCGATGAAATTGAGAAAATTCCCTTGCAGAAACCTGATTTTCCATTTGTTGTAATTTGACGCTAGTTCTCTACAAGTGAAAAACCTTGTGGAAGATTCTTTCTTATGAAGTGTCAAACCTGTTTTCAAATATTGCACAAGTGACCAGAGTTTCAACATACAGTTCTTCACAATTTGGACAAAAGTCCCCCAAGAATAAACAAAAATAATGTGTCGCATGGAGCCATTTATTTAATTTACATCAATTAACGAAATTGGTTGAAGCGCAATATTTTATCGCCCGATAAACAAAACACCAATATGCTGTGTTCATTCAGTCTATTAATGACTAAAAAGAATTGCAAAAGAATTTTTCTCGTGGTTTTGCACTTAAAATAAAGGTTTTTAAATAAATTTTCAGCTACCCAAAATTAATTAATGCAAAAAGTTCCATCGTCTACAACTCGGCAAAACGGGTATTGATGTCAAACACGTAAACTGGTGAAGTAGTTGGTTGTTTCTTTATGCATAATACTAAGTGACGAAACTGAAAATATCGAAGTTTTACTTCAAGGTTTCAAACCAAATGAAATTTAGCCAAAGTAACCACTATGAGAACGGCACTTTTGGCCCAGTATGTAATGCCGAAATATTTTTGCCAAGCAGACTGGAAAGTGAAATATTTAGTTTGGAGCATAATTCACCACACTGTAGAATCATAACAGCTTGAACAAAATCCACAGGCATCTATGAATGTTCTTGGACGAATGGGATGGAAGTAAGCGGCCACATAGCAGCTAATTGACTAAATCTTTCATTAACTAACAACGTGGTGGGGGTACGCATTTCAAGATCAAAATTTTGCATCTTCAGAGTATATTTAACTACAGCATGTCAAATTTAACTACTCAGTTCACTATGCGCAACAAGAAGATCTTGCCTCAAAGATTGGAAGATCTGCAAATGACGAGAAGTGGGAATGTGCATGATTTTCGCACAGTTTGTACATAGTTCAAACTAAATATGGATTGTTTGACTTACCATTTTCATGACATAAAGGAACGGCTGTGCATATAAAACAAAAGGTGTTCTTTATATGATCATAAAATTATAGTGCCACTATTTTAAATCTGAAAGCATTCGGAAGAAACCAAAATGTATCAGACCAAACTGTTTCTTTCGTGCATGTTGAGAATATTTAATATGCTGGAGTGCCAGGCAGCTGTAATCTCTTTGACACACAGATTGAAGCCGGTTCTTTTAGAAAGAGGTCAACGAAAGTCACGGTAGGAATACTGACATCCGAAAAGATTTTTTTGACCTAAGTATTAACCTATTCAGGCCTTGTTTGGAAGTTTAAAAAATATTTGGAAAGTGCCTAGAATTGAATTGCCACTTTTTACAACTCTGACGATATGAAATTACAAACTAATCAGGCAGATCAAAGGCCGACAAGCGCCACTGATAGGTCCCATTGAGGGAAAGGATTACATCTCACTGGTCTGTTCACATAAAAGCTCCTGTAAGGCAAGACTGACCCATGCCTAAGCTGACAGTTGCACCCTTCACGCCTGAGGAAGGGATTGCAGACCAGCAGCCCACTCTTGGTATGAATTTCGAATCCTTTGTTAAAAAGATGCATCATAACATGTGCTATTTTCTGAGCTAGGATCTTCCTGGGAGTGAATTTTCGCCACCGATTCACCATGCAGAGAGCCTAGCTCACTTTGTATCATAATTTTCTGGGAATGGGTGCGAGGTTTGGCTTAGACAACTTGTGCTGCCACCTTGTTTCAGAATCTGACATCTGCAAAGCTTTCTGCGGCAGTCGTCAAGTATGCAGATACATTACAGTCGAGATGCTGACCTGGGTTTAATGAGATGCGAGATTAGGGGTCAAATCAGCAGCCTCGTTCTCGGTTCCATTGCTGGGCAGTGCTTATGTAAACAAAGACGCATGGGCACATCTTAGTCCCTGCTATTTGGGAGTATTGAGGTGTTCGCGGATCACATGAAAGGGGTGTGATAAGTCATTTACCACTTACAGTAAAACCTTCCTATACCGAACACCCTTGGGACCTGAAAAACGTGTTCAGTAAGGGGAGGTGTTCAGTATAGGGAAGTTTGCTAACATTGGAAGTATACATTCGGGACCAAGAAATGGTGTTCAGTATAGAGAGGTGTCCGGTATATGGAGGTGTTTGGTTAGAGTGGTTTTACTGTATATAACAGTCAGTGCATTTATTGGGTTACGATTAATGGTCATTTTACGAGCATCCTGTCACCCGATACCCCACTGAAGACACAAGAGATGCCTGTTTGGAACACCCACCAACCAGATACTGCTCTGGCATTTTAATTTAAAACAGATCCATGACCCTTTCATGCTGTAACTTGACCAACAAGTGTTCGTGCTTTTCAAGAGGGTATAAATTTGGGCTGGATTGGGTTAAATTTTCAAGATACAAGTGGTCCAATTTGAATAACAGAACAGTCCATTTTATCAGAAGTAATGGGGGTTTAGAACTACTGATAAAATAAAACCTTTTCTGTAATAACATAGATTAGGCTAAGTTTCATACGTACTGATATTTTAAGTTGTGAAAAAAATATATTTGAGCATTCTAGGGCAAATTGTACAGATTTGATCAAAATTCAAAGGGCCCTACCCCCTAAATATGTCATTTTGGGGTTCCTTCGTTTTAGGCTGAAAGGTGTACACAGGGTTGTCACTATCCCACCACCCCCATTGGATTATGGATCTGTATGCTTTGGCAGCGCATTCTTGGTGCAAATTGCCGGGAATAGACCCCATGTTACAAAAGTGGAGCTTTGTAGAAAAAGTGGATTTTTTTGCAAAATGGCGGATTTTAGAGGTTGAAATTCAAAGTCAGGTCACAAGATTATTTCGTTCTAATTTGGACCTACATCTTACTGCTTGCATCAGGAAAGTATTTTTGCAGTAGATGGCAAAATATTTTGTCATCACATTGTTTGTACAAAATTTGATCAAATTACATGTACATGACTTCTGGATATTAGGGTCAGCAGTGGCTGACAGATCAGAAATGAAATGGACATATTGGACTACCATGGCCCTATTATTAGACTGGAATAAAACCATAATGTGGATTTAAATCTGTGGAAAGAGGACATATAAAGGTAAGAGATCATAACACATCTTTTGTACCACTTTTTACAAATTTCTTATTTTTATGTGATACCAGTTAATATCATGGCCGCCATGTTGGATTTTGTGTATTTTGGTGACGTCACAGCCTAGGGCTTAGCTTGGAACCGAGGCGTGCTGGTAGCCAATCAATCTCATTCATGTCTCAGCATTTCGACTGTTACAGCTGGATTGTGGTGAAATATGCTTCGTCTGCTTTGTACCAACACTAACGACCATGCGGGGAGACGTCAGGGAAGATCTTGGCTGATCTTCAGTATTTCCACCGCTCACGGCCTATATACCACACACACACACACACACACACACAGAGACATATATGTATATACATATATATATATATATATATATATATATATATATATATATATATATATATATATACATATATATATATATACTGCAGTCGCCCTGTAATTGCCTTTTGAAAGATTTGATCTTTACCCTTTTTGTGTGTCTAAAACTCTGTCCCATGTTTATAAGGGTAAATTGAAAATGTCTTTTATATATATATATATATATATATATATATATATATATATATATATATATATATATATATATATATAAAAAAGACATTTTCAATTTACCCTTATAAACATGGGACAGAGTTTTAGACACACAAAAAGGATAAAGATCAAATCTTTCAAAAGGCAATTACAGGGCGACTGCAGCATATACATCGAGCAAAATAGTACCAAAACAAAAAACAAAAAAAAAACGTAAAGAAGGCAACAGAACCCCCCCCCAAAAAAACCCAACATTTAAAAGTTAAAAAAAATACATATATTGTTCTTTAGTGTTCTGTGTTTGATGTTGCCTGAAAGAAAAGGTTTAATGTTAAATACACTATATCATGCTTTTTCCCCACACATCAAAGTCAGTTTATATACTGGCAAGCCTAGAGAAGCAAGTGTATGTATTACCTCTGTATTTTATGATTCTTTATGTATTTAATGTTAATTAATATTTAGTTTATAGAACTTCCCCCATTTGCATGTGATGCATCGTAGGTTACAGGTTAACAATTTATGATGCAACTTGATCTTGGATATCCGTTACCCTGCATTTCAGCAGATTGTTACTATTAACATATCACAAGGTTGCACTTTTGGTTATCGTATGCCCAAATCAGTATCTTTGTCTGTGTGGATTCTCCGAGAGCCTGTCTTCTCCAAGATCCGGTTCGGATATAGGGCGATCTATGTAACCTAAATACCAGTATCCATAATGTGGTTCTACAAGATAAATTAAAATGAAAGAAATTTGAAATTGTGTCAGCCAGAATTTCTAGCTGCGCCCCCCCCCCCCCCCCGTAGCCATTTCTGGTCTGTAAAAGCCTAGTTTGGCTGGTTGTTGGGCTAACAAAGATAAAAATATAAAAAAAAATGAATAAATAAAGAAAGGGAGGCATTCTGCATATACTGATTTTCAATACTATTTCAATAAGAAGGCTGAATCTTCCCCTGGGATTTATCAAATGTTGCCAAGGTAACATTTCATCAATATTCTAATTGTACCATTTCAGTGCGCTCCCTCATTTTCATGTGGTTTCACCCCACTGAACATAGTGTATGTATGCTAGAAGATTAAAATGCCGCAAGAAGCAAACTTTAATTCTATATTTATGATACACATGCATGCATACATACATACATATATCCCTTGTAAGTCAATATAAAACTGGCACACACACACACACAGACACACACAGACACTCACACACAGACACACAGACACAGACACACACACACACACACTCGCTCTAAAGTTCCTTACTCTGACAATTGTTGAATCTCTTTGGAAAGCAAAGGCTGAGTGCATTGGAATGCGTGCATATTTTTGTCATGGTAGATAGATGGGAAGTTGATATATATATGTGTGTGTGTGTGTGTATATAAATATATTTCAAAACCAGAAAAGCTGGATCAGTAGGCATCACAGTCCCGACTGGTGTGAATGAACCTGACACAAGTATGCCTTCTCACAAATGTAATCTAATCTATAGCACATGGAAAGCAATACAAGAGTACACCAATGGATTGGTAATCGGCGACACGGATAGGAGAATCAGTATGATCAGTTCAGGATACCACATAGGCACATTTTCTGTTTCAATTCGCCTAAGCAAAATCAATGCAAAAGATGTGAAAAATAAGCTTTTAATGCATTCAAGACCTAACCTTACATCTAGTTTTTGATTAATATTTGTATGTCGGCTCCTTTTTCTTGAAAGATGTACCGGTCTGTATATTAATATTTAATTTGTGAAAATACCAGTACAAAGCACTAATATTAGAAAGGCATAAGTGACGCGTACAGAGTCTTATATGACAGAACCATTACTGGGAGACAGAGGACTTGCATGCTTGTTGAATCTATCTCTGTGCGTTTCTGATTCAAACTAATAGACATACACAAACCATATGCAAATGAGAACAGTGCACTATATACACTCGTCACAAGAAGTGTGTTTCTGCTTGTTATCTTTGCTCCGAAAACGAATTTAACAACAATAAGATGCTGCACATTCTTTATTATCAAAATACAAAACGAATAGATATGGGAGAAGAAAAGCAGAATTGTGGCTACTTGACACCTCGGACTATTTGGCCAAATTTAAGTATTTTGTAAAAAAGCGTCACCGTAACTGAAATCAACTACTGCAGTAATCAAAACATAAACTCCCATCCAAAAATCCCCCATTGCTAAACCTATTAGGGATGGTTCAACATTATCATCATTTTTGAATTAGAACTTAGGGTACTAAATTTCATGACCCCCTCCCTCCCCCCCCCCCCAAATTAGTACTTTAAAAATTATGATTTTCTAAAAAAAATTATAGCAAAAGTGCACAAAACGGGCCAAAAATTTACCATCATTTTCCATATTCTGTGAAAGTGTACAGACCCATTTAACCCTCTCCCCCTTGGGTACTGTATGTACTAATTCAAAAATGATGCAAATGTTGAACCATCCCTGAGGGGTTTACTCAGTCTCCTCTGTTACCATTGATACGGCGTTGCAGAAAAATCCAAGTCAACCTTAAAACCATATCAATATTCGATAAGCTATCCATGGTAAAATACGACAAGAAAATACACCTGCGACTGGACAGCAGATGCCAAATTTGTTGCTAGGTTTGGTACCACATAATCTGAAGTCGTCAGTGATAGCAGTCCTTAGAAGTAAAAGCTTTTTGGGTATACTCAGGTCAATACTACAAATGTTGTTGCCAGAAATATCTAAGGTTTTTAACTGTTCAATTCCTGTACAAACAGGTTGTTCTAAAATAGGTATGTAATTCCTTGTATGCATTTAAAATATGCATTGTTTTGAGATATTTAAATGTCATACCGTGTATTTGTTGAATTTCCAGTTCTGTGGGATATAATTGTACTGCCGCACCACACATTCATTTCTTGACATACCGGTATCAAATGTGTGCATAAGAAGAAAGGTCTTTGAGCCTCTCTGCCAATTTTTAGAACATATCACCTGTTAATAATATCACCCTCGTGTGGATGGACACCACTAAAAAAGAAGTACAATTTTGATTAATACATCGTAGGGCATAGCCTCGACAGGTACAGTTTGGAAGGCATTGTCTACTGTCACATACGTTTTCATCTTTTGATTTATTGCAATCAATATGCCTATCACAACGGTCTTCAGGATGGAGACGGGACTTTTCTCCCTTGCATCGAAACAGAAACTCGCACTTTAACTGAGCACAGTTCAGCTCATCCGTTCTCCCTGGACAGTCATTTCGGCCATTGCATGCCATAATGAATGGAAAACAGTAAGCGTATGGGCATTTGAATTTCCTCGAGCATTCGAAATCCTAAAAATGACAGAGGTAGTAATCATTTTGACAATATGCAGGTCAATGATAAATGATAAAAGATTTTCTCCTAGTTTTCTTGCAGGACAACCAGTTCAAGTCATCACATATGAATGTTTTTCCCCAATAAATTCGATAATAGTGCATGTTCTTGTCTTTAGTGGCCCATCTATAGTGGAACTTGGGTCCATTTCTGAAAATCAATGTAGTTACCCACATACTGGTCTGATGATCATTAAAATTCAGGTGCCGACATGTCCCACCTGTTGGTTTATCGGTTTGCATCTTGTCGAATCCTAACGGTGGTATTGTCATACTTTGATTGCCCTACCGCCAACATAATCAATGCCATTAATATGACATCTAAGCATATGTCAAACATGCATCAATGTATGGAAAAAATATATTCCGAGTCACATGGAGAAAATGATGCCACATATTTCAGAAACCGTCTTAGAGAGAGGACACCAAATAAGGGAAATGGTTCTAAAGAGATTGTTAGATATCAAACTCTCTCCCCGGCAATTTGATAAACATCAGCAGCTATTTTGGTTTAAAGTTGTGTGATCCATGCCGATATAATTTACACATTTACGGGGGGTGGATAAGGTATACGTTGGCAATACATTGGGCCTGTATTATGTATAAATATGTTTATATCTGCAATGTCATACGCATATGTATATAACAGCAAACGAGTATGCAATTTTGGAACATATGAAAGGTTTGCTGTAATATTTGTTTCATAGTGAGTGGTGTCTGGAATAATGTGCTTGAATGAAAGGCGTAAATTATTGGTCGATTTACCTGTTCATGCATATCAAACTCCAAGTTGTATTTTTGCAGACTTGAGATATTTCATGTTGATGCAGAAATGTTATCGCATTTTCCCATCGGTTAAGTTGCATTTGAAGTTTTTCAGAAGCATAATTACCTCTTTGGGATGAAGTTATGCACTTCCATTTTATTTACCTTATCACGTTTCTGCACAAGCACATCATTAAAGTTACGCTTTTTATCATAACAAGTAAGTATTTTAAAAATGTAATTGAAAGGGCAATTCTCCGCCATGCTTATCACCATGCTTCCCTTACTACCGCAAGTGTAAATTCTGTAAGCATTCTTACAGCGTTTAACATTACTTTTGGGCAAGATATTTTATGACTAAACACATAAAGACTATATATGGCTTGTGTGATATTATAACAGGTGCGATGTTCAGTTGGTCTGAAAATGAAGGTAATCTGAAATATAAAGTCTATATCTTTGCTTCCAGAACATATAGCCTCTGGATATGATGTGTATAACCCATGCAATTCCTTTAACAAAAGCAACATATACTCAATGTTATAACCTACTACGAATATGTGTGACATAACATATATCATATACCACCCTGACCTCTTAATATTTGTGCTAATCTGCATTTCTGTGTTAGCGATTTTTATAAGCATATGATATTTCTCAATTGAAGCCCCAGGGGTTGGGTGGTGTGTAAATAAAACACAGTTTCTACTACTGGTCGATATAAGCGTGGAAGGCTTCGTGTGTCTAGAAATTACGATGTGGCTTTCATCTTGTGGTACCCTGGTGTTTGAGGACCAAACATTTTGGTACAATTGGTATTTTCAAAGAGTACATATAAAAAAAGTCTGAAACTTGTTCGAAATACAGACAGAAAGAGGCTTGTCAATGAAATATGATGTTTTGCATCTTTTATAAATACGTATGCTATCACTATGAAATATATCTCAGGAAACTTTGGTTTCCTGAGACGTTCCCGAGAATTTAATACATAAGATGCGAGATATTGAAACAAAGACAGCCCCTGTTACCTCTACCGCTTCATCAATTTCTTGGAGATAAAATACTATATTCGTACATCCATCCAGAACATGGAAATCGCCATACCTATTGCCGCACGTATAATTTCCACTACAATTCTCCATTGGTGGCCTCTGAAAGCATTGAATCTCAAAAACATGCGCACATTGAATGCAGAGTAAATTTCTAACGTCCCGAGCGAACGCTTATGGATTTTTCTCAACATAATAATCGTCACACTCATAATTACTGTTTTTTTCGTAACCTCCTATTAAATTTCTCTCTACACATAAAATATTGAGTGATAACACAAGTAAACGAAGTCTTGTTTTTGCTCACCCCAAAGCAAAATTGTGTCACAAATGACTCATAGCGATACTCCATCTTTTGGATTTGTTAGGTTGTTGTCCTTGAAGCCATAATGTTCAAAAGCTCTGAAATATTGCAGCAGTCTGATATTAACTAGAATATTAGTACTGTAAATGGGTGTATTAGGGAAGCTTTTCAAACATCTACACTACACGAACACAATCAATGCAACCTTATAACAAGTGGTTGTGGCCTTATTCTCCACAAATGTCTCATAAGCAGTAACATTTAGTGTTATTATATCATTATTTGCCGGCAGCAATAAAAGTGAAAGCAGGCTTAAAATTCCGAGCAAACATTCTCTCCCTTCATTTTTCACAGGCACGGTGCTTGTCTTGGGCCGTACGTACCGCTTCTGTTCACCGTTGTTTGTGAAAGGTGTCCACAATGTTGTATATCATTTCCCATTGGCCGCCACTCACAAATGAAGTGCAACGATAGCAAACAATAAACTAAATTGCGAAATTACACAATTTTTAAGATGATAACAGACATACCAACAAAAAAATTACAACTTATGTATTTAACCGTTATGTATCATATATATATATATACATATATATATATATACATATATATATATGTATATGATGGGCAAATAGATAAGACATAGAAAGTTATATTTGTATCCTGAATTGTTATGGCACAAGACTTTCATCATCTTAATTAAAAGTAATGTAGCAGAAATTTGTATGCACTTTTGAACATGTTTTTTCAACTAGAATACATTGTTGCATGCATGTGATAATGCACTTAATGTTTCTATCCAAAGTTTACAGGTAGTTTATAAGCCCATTAGGCTTTCAGTCTCTAATTGTTCTTGTGTGCCCTATTCTCATATGTATCTCAATAAACTTGACTTGATTTGACTTGACTTGACTCATGAGAGAGAAATAGTTGGTGTTGCTTGAAATAAGACTATTGATTCGTCAGTGGTGCATCTTACACACACGAATACTGTGCCGTTCACATCATTTGATAGTTGACCTTGTCACTTAAGGGATAAGTTGGTGATCAGTAATATTCAGAATGTAAAGTTTCTTAGTCTCAAATATTTGGAGTTGCATCTGAATAACCATTATTTCTTGTCCAAAGTGTTCATATTCAGTCATTTGGCCTCAGATGCCTCGTGAGGCAACTGGCGTCTTACGAGGATCAGTAAACTTTCGTCCACAGTCCAGGCACAATTCACTTTTGCAACTTCCCCCGTGGCGTCAGACGCTTATGAGCAAAGTAAATGCAAAAGTACATCAGTGATTCAAACAATATTGTGGCTCACCTTTCAACAGCATCTCTTCGGGGCTATAAATGCCGATAAATATATTACAGTTATACACACAGGAGCAACTGTGCAACATCTTCCATGTATCCCCCCCCCAGCAGCCTTAAATTCTCGGATTTGCCTTTTAATGTGATGGCGGGTACTTGCATTTACTTTCTATACGGTAAAGACAACCCACTCGAATGTGAAGAATGTATGAACCCGAAACCTCCAAAAATACAAACACACATACATTCATGCATGCATGCATACATACATACATGCATACATACATAAATACGTACAAACAAACATACATACATACATACATACATACATACATACATACATACATACATACATACATACATACATACATACATACTGTATAACAGGGTCTTGGTTATAATGGCAAGACTTGCATAATTTATATGAACTAGTATATGGACAAATAAACGTAAAAATAGCAAAATTGTAACTTAAACTTACGCCGAGAAAAGCATTAAAGCATTCCACCAACAATCATGTCTCCTTCTCTAGAAACCAAATACTCCAGGCCAAATCGCTTTGAGATTTCCTCAACTATTATATCATTTTTTGTTGCTCGTTTCCCCTGTAAATTTCCCTGTGTTTCATGCCCAGAACCAGGACCGCAGCATTTTCTGTAAACTTGGTCAAAATGTATTTGACTCATTTGCGTAAACATTTGTTCGGTGCAGTGTAGTCCTATGACTAGTTCATATAAATTTCAATCCTGGAGTTCTAGAATTTTCGCGCGTGTTTAATTTCGCGCAAACTCATTTTTTTTGCTGAAATTATAGAATTTTCGCGCACTTTACTTTCGCGCAATCCAATGCCAAACAATGTATTGAAATACAATGGAACTTATTTTCGCGCATTTTAATTTCGCGCTTTAGGTGGTAGCGCGAAAAGCGCGAAATTAAATCGCGCGCGAAATTTTCTAGAACTACAGTATTTATTTCAGTCAAACCTACTCATGAGCCCACCTCACGGACTGATGCCAGTCGCCCACCGCAATTTTTTTACGGGTCTGAAGGACCCAGCTGCTTGATGCATCCCTGAATCAGTCCCCAGCGAGCCATTTAACCTGTACTAGGCATTGTATATTAATGCGAAAGCTAAGTTTCTAACATTTTGATCGATGAAGTACAAATTCCAAGTTGTCATAGGGCAAATTCGAAACATGAGTTACTTTTTTCATACACATACAAAATAATCTATGATCAGTAAACAAAGCATATCTCTCTCACCTTTATGGTAATATACAGTGATGCATATTTGCATGTAGACTGTCTTTGTTCCTGTTTTACCTGTTTGTGCTTGGAGCGACACTGTCTAAAGGTCCACCTGTTGTAAGGGACCAATTTTGTCTATTCCCATGGGAAGTCCTTTACGAGAGGTTCCACTGTAGGTTATGACCAATAAGAACACAAGAACACACTTAAGCATTGCCTCCTTGACGGTCTTCACTTTCTTGACCAGCGGCTGTCGTACACGCTGTGTTTCTCAGGCAAGTGCTTTGATGTATGTAATATATATATATATATATATACTTTTTTGGGCGTGACACACCCATGAGTTATGATTCATGTGTGGATGAAAAGCTGTCTCCATCAAAAAACATTGTATACCGCACGTTTGCTTGCATTACCGTGCACAATAAAACGAAAACGTTCAATAACCGATGGCAATATGTTAACTTATTGACCAGTGCGCAACTTAAAAACAGATGAACTAATGAATCAAAAACCATCAATTCATATACATTACTGGCGAGCAAAGTGCTTTCAAAATATATCTGCATGTTGCGGGTTTTGCCCAATCTATCTCAAAGTGGTAATCCGTCACGAACGTGGTCGTACATTTGTTCAAATCTATTAAACAAAGCCATCACTTATTTTGAAACCGATGAAAATAAACTTGTCGCAACTGTCACCATCCCCTCTAAATACACTGATGAATGGACAATTCACCGCAGTCTGTATTTAAATAAGACGATACTTTCCAGGCTGCAGCATCCACCCTATTTAAAACATCAGCAGTCAACGATTTCATGCAACAAGAAGATGTGAATCTTTCTTTTTTGACACTATAAATGTAATGGAAACTATACTTGTGTTCATATAAGGGAAGATAACATATTTTGTTTTACAGATTTGATTAAAACTCCATGAATACCTCAACATAAATGTTGTTTCAATTATACACCACAAGAACAACATTTACACACAAACTTTGTACATTAATAACAACACGGTGCTGAGTATTGCACAGGAATGTTTTTCCCACTTCAGTCGTAATGTCCCCAGCGCTTCTATCTTTGGTACCTACAAGAGGAACAGGTATACACACATTTTGTACATTAATAAGAAAACGATGCTGAGCATTGATCAGGAGAGTTCTTCACACGTCAGTCGTATTGTCGCCTGGGATTCTATCTTTGCCACCGATGTATCATTCAATGTAAAAACAACTGTAGTTTTTATGTAGCAAAGACAACCAAACCATGTAGTTTTCCTTGTTTATTTCTACAAGCTTCCCACATACGTTAGCACTTCAAACGATCGGTTTATTAAATGTATTGTTTTTAGAAACAAACTTCAAACATAATATCATCGAATGCGTAGCACAGTTCAGATCATCCAATTGTTGTGGGCAAAATAGATTTACCGCACGGAGGAAACTACATTGTCTTTCCAATATACCTTTCTTTAACTATATTTCCTCTTTAAAATATTAGGCTCACAACGCCATGAATGATACAATAATAATAATAATAATAATAATAATAATAATAATAATAATAATAATAATAATAATAATAATAATAATAATAATAATAATAATAATAATAATAATAATAATAAAAATAATAATAATAATAATAATAATAATAATAATAATGATAATAATAATAATGATGATGATGATGATGATGATAATGATGATGATAATAATAATAATAATAATAATGTACTTATATAGCGCTAATAGCCACATAACATGCTTAGAAGCGCAGTTACAATGTGACACAAATATAAAATCATAATTCTGATGTAGAGGTTCATAAGATATCAAAATGCAGTTAGAATACCCTTGGTACTTACACGTTTAAAATCTCTATTTAAAAAGATAAAACTAGGTTCCGTTAAAAATATCAACTAATCGGGCAGCTTTAACACTCCGAGGAAGTGAATTCCAAAGCACCGGTGCAGCTTTTGAGAAGAAACGATCCCCGTAGCCCTTAAGTCGATACGTTGGTATTACTAAAAGATCCAAACTGCCAGGACTGAGTGTTCGTGTTGGTTGATATGGATTTATAAGTTCACTGAGAAAAAGTGGTGCCATGTCATGAATAGCGTTGTAGGTACGTAGCAGTATATTGAAGTTAATCCTCTTATTCGCGGGTGGAAAATGAAGTTGTTAAGATGGGTGTTATGAGATCCCTTTTCCTGGAGTCAGTGATTATCAAACTTGCAGCACTGTTCTGAATGTTTTTCAAGCGGTTTACCAGGGCATTGGGCAGTCCATACAGCAGCAAATTACAATAATCGACACGGGATTTAATCAAAGCGTGTACAACGGAGACATTGACGTCATGAAAAGGGTATTTTCATATTTTCCACATTTTGTATAGTTGGAAGGTGGTGCGTCTGTAGCCAGCCTTGGTATGGTTTTTCCTAGACATGGTGGAGTCAGACGTGACGCAAATGTCTTTGGCAGCTACTGATGCTTTGACTATTTCATTTCCAACTTGCAGTGACGTAATATCACCATGCGACTTTGCATACCGAGTGTACAGAAGTATGAACTCCGTCTTGCCATCATTGAATTTCAGCTTGTTCTGCAACATCCATTGTTAAACATCCATCTTGATTTTGATGAGTTCAGTGGCAACTGGTTAAAAAAAACCCCAAGAACTTGAAGGTGAGGTACAGCTGAGCATCGTCAGCATACAAGCATTTCTCGCTTATGGAGGATTTTATTCTGAATTTTGCCACTCTCTCAACTACTTTAGAGAGAAACATAAGATTTGAAACTGCGTGAAAATTTGAAGATATTTTATAGTTCGGACTAGGTTCCGTGAGTAATGGCACTAATATGGCTTCCTTTAGTTGTGATGGCATGATGGCGTTCAAAAGAGAAATGTTGACTTTTTATGTAATTATTGTTAGAAGTGCTTCCACGCATTTTTCAAAAGCCAGGTTGGTATTGGGTCAAGGGCACAGGATGTAGAGGCTGATTGTCTGAAAATATTTCAATTTCTTGTTGATCCGCAGGTGAAAATTCTGATAGACTAAAGGAACAAGGCTCACAATTGTTGTTTGATGGCGGAGAGATGTTACCTTCTACAGATGTAAGATTTTCATAGATTTTCTCGACCTTTTCCACAAAAAACGAGGCATATTTGTCCGGTAGTTCTGTCGGTGGCTTTTTTGAAGGGAGGCGAGGTGGTTCCATACAATAGCTTGTCAATAACTTTGTATAATACCTTTGGTCACCAGCATGGTCGAAAATACATCCATTGCAGCAGTATTTTCATTTGCCATTCCCTAGTAAATTGTTAAGATGAGTGCACTGAGATGAGTAGGATTCTCTGTCAAGGTGTTCAGCGGTTTGTTCTCTATCGTTGCTCAAGCCTTCTCCGTTCTTTTCTGGCTTTTCTGTCAGTATACAAGGGAGCTGATGCAGGCTGTCCAACTGGAGCATTGTAGCAAAATGTTGCTACAAGGTTCTTTAAAAATTTGCTGCTGATTTTCTCAAAATAAGTGTTTCTTATGTAAAGAAGTGGCAAAAATGCTACAAGGAAAGAACATTTTGCTACAGATATTTTAAGCTAGACAGCACTGTGATAGTCTTGTAAATAATCAGACCAAGCAACTTCAACTGACTGTGAGATTGTTAGTCATAATTGTTATTGTTGGTGAGAAAGGTTTGCAGCTTGCAGCATAAACACACAATACCCATGAACAGTATCTGATAAGAGCAATAACGGTGTGACCATCGATGATGTCGATCGTCATTACCTGGCGCGTTTTGTTTCATATCTGATGTGCACGGTTGTTGTAAATATTTGTTACAAAAGTCAAGTCGTTGGACAATTAAAAAACAAGTATATATATATTATACTGGAGTCTTAATGTCTGGAACCACTTTCTGGTTGTGGTTACCCTATTCCGCAGTCCACACTGTATACACTCCATAAGCTAACCTTTCCTTGTCTAATCTAAATCATATATATATATTCCATTTGCTCACAGGTGCCATGAAGTCGCATCCTTTGCGTGAATTTGTCTGCGTAGTTCTACATACAAAACAAAAATATCTCACGTTTGATGGATGACGACAGGCAATCTCTGCCCCACGGGAGGGAAGTGTCATTAAATTGAGTTATGCGTTTGCAGTGGGACAGCCACATAGAACTATGAAAGAGAAACAGAAGAAATAGAAAAGAAAACAAGTTTCCATCAACCAGCATAACCAATAATACATTTTACTCTGTTAATTTGTATTGTATTCTACGGCCACTGTCAAAGTAATTTGAATGCCAGTACAATAATGTAGATGCACACAATTTTCCCACTTTTACATAGGTGTAACAGTCAGATGGACTACAATGCCATTACTAGTTTGCCCTGTACTAGTTAATGGGACAGTAACAATTTTTATTTTTCTTAGTCACAATACAGCAGCCGACCCACATTGACAAGGACCTGTCTGTTGAGGGCCACTCATGGTGGAAAGTGAAGGTTTCAACCCGTGTATGTCTCTTCTGCCTCCTATCACCCCAGGTCCAATAAGGTGGTCTGACAATGTAAATAAGTGGTGCCACCCCTCGCCTTGAAAGCAGAGGAGAGAGAGAGAGAGAGAGAGAGAGAGAGAGAAATAGAGAGAGACAGAGAGAGAGAGACAGAGAGTATTCACTTGAACAAATAGAATCAGCAGAAGTACCTTGGTATTTTTTGTTGATAATCACCGTAAATGGAGTCAGCATGTATCGTATTTGTGTAAAGTAGTAAACGGCAAGCTCTTTGCATTGCGTAAATTAGGATCTGTAATACCTCAGTAGGCTTTAAAACTCATTTACATATCTTGTATTCAACCTCTTTTTACCCATTGTGGTACACTTTGGCATGTTTGTGGCTATGATGGATCACAAAACTACGCAGTTTGCAAAGTATGGCAGCCAGGGTAGTCACGGGAAATTTCAATATCTCTCCCCTTTGAGACATCAGAGGTGATGTGTTAGTGAAAACCTTAGGTTGGCAAACCGTCAGTGAACGCAAGCGTTTTCTCGCTGTAATTTTATTGTACAAATGTATTTGTGATTTGGCACCGCATAATCAGATCAAGTAACTCGTGTGTCCGAAGTTAACACTTACAATATAAAAAGTACCAGTATTAGTACCTACCGTAAACCGTAACGTTTTTATAAAGTCATTTGCTTACAACGGTGCTATTACACGGAGTGCGATACCAGAATTTGCCAAAAGAACAGAAGACCTACCTACTTTTAAAGTATCATATAAACGCTTTTATTTCTGAATCGGATGCTCTTTTAAATAAGTTTGTTACCACCGCTACTGTGTAGTATTGTATATATTTTTGTGTATATATTTTTCAGTGTGTTTTAATTTAATGTGTATATTATCTTGATGTATGTTGCGCCCCTTGTAAGAAGAGAGCTATGCTCTGTAAGGGCTACCCAGGGTGAATATATTCATAAATAAATAAACTGAATACAATGTATAGTTACTGCACTGCTCACAGTCTACAATAACACAGTCCAAGCATCAATCGGATTCTTCTGGCAAGGGCAGTCTCCTATGGTTGATCCACTGTCCACTTCTGAGATGATGACTTTTCCCTATCGAGTCTTCATTTGGGCAGCTACACACTTTCTGGATCTTCAGTTTCTCCTCTGTCTGTGGACTTGTGCCTGGCTGTCTGTTCACCTTTGGACTTGTGCCTGGCTGTCTGTTCACCTTTGGACTTGTGCCTGGCTGTCTGTTCACCTTTGGACTTGTGCCTGGCTGTCTGTTCACCTTTGGACTTGTACCTGGCTGCCTGTTTACGACCTGTGCCTCGTTGCCTGTTTACCTTTGGACCTGTTTCTGGCTGTCTGTTTACCTTTGGACCTGTGTATATGGCTGTCTGTTTACCTTTGGACCTGTGTCTGACTGTCTGTTTACCTTGCATGAGAAGATTTAAGGTTTACATGATTCCACACTTTGCCTCAGTCAGATAGAATCTTCGTAAGTCTTCGTTCATGCAACACTTGACCACAACAACAATGAGTTTTCACATATTCTTGTGACCCATGTCTCTTTATATAGGTCACTACCACAGGCTTAAGGTGCACTGAACAAATATTAGCAATGACTTGACACGTGGTGAACTGAGCGACATGTCAGTATTCAAGCCCATACCCAATAATATTGACTTGAGCCTCTGGTCAGGTAAAATTTTCTGTTTGGGAGACGTGGATTTACTCCGTGCTTGAAATGGATAACCGATAGACAGTGGTATTCCGTTTAAGTTATCGTGTTATCGCACACTGATATTGCTTTGTGATTACTTATGGGCAATGCTTTGTCAGCCTTATATATGGTTTCGCTTGACTCAATTTCCCAAACTTCCTTTAGATGCTTTGCAAACCAAAGCCTGGACTTGCCACAAACAATGAGCAATCTCCAGTTGAGGGCCCCTGAGTTTCTATCCTAAAAGTGTCAAGATTTCATATAAAGACGCTTATTCACTGCGTTTTTACAATCAGGTGGGGTCATAGGGTCCATCCCAATCAGTATGAGGAACTTGTGCTCATATCCTTCTGGTATATTCCAAGACCGGGTTCCATATTTCCGATTGGCTACATTGTCCACATTTATAGATATTTGATCTCTCAGATTGATATTCCATGGGTATGTGCGCACTCTGGCATTCACCGTTCGCGCCTGACGCGCTAAGCTTAAGGTCTTAAATTTCCACATTAAATTAATTTGAGGCACTTGTAACATACAAATACAAACATTCTCTTCAACTTCTCGCTCCCCTTACAACAAGTCGTTTCGTTTACTCACTCCGAGGCTAACGGTGCAAATGTGTTGACACTGAATTAAACTAAGGAAAAAATGGATGCATTTGGGATGACCCTGAGGAATGCGTGCGACTAAGTGCAGTGGAATTTAACTGGTAAGTTTCCCTCTAAAAGCCTGTCAACTGCAGGCATATGATAACCCTGTCCTGGACTGCGATCAGGAAGTATGGTGGATCAGAACTCAGAAACGATTCTATCAGATATATGTATGAAGTCAAAAAAGTTGAAAGCAAATTCATAATTGGTACAGAATGAAAATAGAAAAATATTCAGCAAATCACAAGTTAGTGTCAGGTTGATTCCGCCATTACGAGAGCCTCTAAGATTAGTATATATTGAAACAACTTCGAGATAGAAAAGGGACGATCATGTACTGTGAAAAAAGTGAAAACAAGATGCGTGAATTCTTTAGGTTGGGGAACTTAAGACCTACATATGTAACAATGAGCTGTAGTCCATGTGTCTGAATAGTGAAAACTGATGAATGATATAGCGTATTTGGAAAGAACAGAATATGAATAAGTATGCAGTTTGTCTTTGATCCAAGGAGGAATCCCATATATAACGGTTATGCTTACAACTTCAATGAGCATTACAACTTTGTTCACAGCTCAATCGACGTTGTGCCTTTTTATGTTAAAACATGAAAGCTAAAAGCAATAGCTTCAGGCGAATGATGATGTTGGTTTATATCTTATTGTATTCTAGCAGCATCCGACGTGGAAACTTACGACCTTACAGCTTTCAGTGGCCCGTGTAGACATGAAACCTCAAGGTCAAACCTGTACATAATAGATCTAATTTACTTCAGCTGCTAAAACTATACTAATACAAACACATTTGAACTTGTAAGTGTCGAACTTAATCTTAAAAGAATAGTGACACCGCAATATTGAATGAGCCCTTAAAATGGAATTTCACTAGGTTTTATTTGAGATTTAGGTTTTAAGAAACGCAAGTACCATACGAACAAAACAAATTTAATTTTATTTAAACTTAATAAAAGTTGCGCAAGCAGTGAAAAACACATTTTTCGGAGCTTTTCAGTTTAAATCGGGACTTTTGGAATCATTTTATGACTCTATCGCAACATTCCAGAAGTACGTATATGCTCTCCTATTTGTCGCTCTCCTGACTCGGGAGACGTAATCCTTGTTTCCAATATCAAATTTGCATATAGTCCAATGCACTAAGCGATCGTACGGTACATTGCCAGAGCCTGCTGCCGGCTGAAGACACATTTATGATGGTGCAAATTGCTTAGTTTTGTCCAAAGATAACAATAATGATACCTTGGATAGTTAAGCAATTATTATTATTATTATTATTATTATTATTATTATTATTATTATTATTATTATTATTATTATTATTATTATTATTATTATTATTATTATTATTATTATCATCATCACCATCATTTTACTTCAAAATTTAAACTGTGCAATCTGGAAAAGTTACCAAAGGATCCCATTTAGTGTGGAAGGTGAAAACGTCGTGCCTATTCAAATATTGAATGAAATGATAATGTTGACATTTACAGTTGCACCATAAAGAAACCCAAAGCTGAATGAATTAGGTGACATTGTAGACGAAGCCTACAAATTGGATTGCATTACGATGACATGGTCATGTTTCCAACAGGTGAAGTGGGATGCATAGCCCCAGTTTGTCACCAACTTAAGTAAAATGCATTATGACAATAAAATCTGAACAAAATTGCAGAGACTTTAACACTTATGACAACAAGTAATATCAGCATTTCAAACTGGTTCGATTAATATCAAACAATATATATTTTCGGCGAATATTACCAAGGGAGGCATCGGCAAAGTGTGAAGCCGTATCAACTCGGTATTATATGTACCGAAGCATGTGAACCATCAAGCATCATGTAATGTTGCAATGTGTTTATCTAATATAAAAACATAAAGTATTTTACCAAGCCGTCAGGTACTTTTTGCTGAGATTCGTTCTAAGTTTCCGACACATTGATTTCATTGCGTCAAGGAATCGTTCATGCCTTTCAGAAGAAGAAGAAGAAGAAGAAGAAGAAGAAGAAGAAGAAGAAGAAGAAGAAGAAGAAGAAGAAGAAGAAGAAGAAGAAGAGGAAGAAGAAGAAGAAAAGACGTAAAAGAAGTAGGGGGAGGAGGAGAAGCAGGAGAAGGAGAAAAAAGAAGATAAATGCTACTCATTATATGTATGCAGTGCTTGACATTAGCCAATACCTGTCTGGTTCAGTGATTACGTCAGGTGGCACATTTTGAGGTAACTAGGAGCATTTTCCATTTGGTATGAGCAAAACACTGGGCTGTGGATTATTTTGACCTTTGGCTCATATTGTCAAGAACGACGAAACACGCACTCGCGGTATTTAACACATATCATTTCATTATTTGTAGCATTTTGAACTGAATGCACGTGCGAGTTAATCTTTCTTTTTTCCTTTTTATTTGAATTAAAATCAGTATGTATTGGTGTTTAGCGGCAATCACTTACTTCGATGCAATTTCTTATCCCGCTGGTTTGCTGATGGAACAAAAGCGTGAAAATGATAGGAGAATAAAATAGTTTTATGAATATTTAATGGAAACTTTACGTAAAGAAAGAAAAGTATCGAGATTTTAACTTCAGTTAATTGCATAAAATGTCATGCTGGGGCAAATGAAGCGAAAAGTGGGCATTAGAATATCCATATTTGGATGGTTTGCTGGATACCTATGGTAGAAAAATCTATTTTTTTTGCAACTTGGCATGTTGATAGATCATACCTGTAGAAAAAATTTGGACAGGTTCAGTGACCTTGAAGTGACTTTGATGGTCACTTTAGCGATTTGGACAGGTCATCTGGGCCTTTTTTCGTCTTCTTGACACATTTATAACAGGAAATTGCAAAAAGCGAAGAGAACAAGTTGCATAAAATTTTGTACAGAACATTTTGATTTTGATTTTCAAAATTAGCTCCAAAATGAAAAAAAAATGTCCAGGGGGTATTTTACAATAATTTATTTCATTTCTACATGACAGACATAAATCTGTATATAAGATAGGTGAAACACAAAGATTTCGCTGATTTAGCAAATAATTTCTAAGAAAAAATCATCCAAAAACCTATTTAAAAATAAAATGTTCATTTTGGAAATTTTTAGCCCATAAACCCATTGTTGGCGGCCATCTTGGATTCAAAGGTCAAAAACGATGCTCTGATTTCAAATTTATATAATTTGACTATGATACAACAAATTCACATGATTTTGTTTTTCAAAGTCATCTGTTCTTTCAGATGCATCTGATGGTAGATATATTTTTATGAGGGTAGTAGAAACTTTTATGATGTTTGGGAAAAATACCTTTACCACCCATAATTTTCTAGATCAGTTAATTTTTGGTTATATGCCAAAGGTTTTTTTTCATGATAATCCTCAGACTTCATTGTTTTCAAATATAATACCCTTATGGGTATATGCGTCTATATCTGGGTAAAAATTGACATAGAAATCTGTTTATAGCTACATTTTGGTGTTCTAGGTCATTTCAAGGTCCAATGAAGGTCACATTTTATATACATGTGGCATATCTCGCCGTCTGCCAAGTTTCATGAAGATTGAGATTTAACTTCTGAAGATAATGACAAATGCATTACTAAGTAATAAAAAATTGGTCATTTGGTCCCATAGCGGCAAAAACAACACACATCTATACTCATGAAAATATGTATATTTGCTATACATGTAATTCCTTATTTGTTCTGTTCGCAGTAGGAAAGATTACTACTAGAAGGTGATTGCATATGGTACGTAAAGGAAAGAAGACACAAAATCCTGTATCAAGTACAAATTTCTTCTTTCAGATAACTTAACTCAACTCAAATAAATCAAATATTATTCTGTATTTGATGGGGGAGTCATCATTTCCCAGAGTGAAACTAAAAAGCGGTAACGAAGCGGTAAAGAATAAACAAAATCTTACATGGCTGAAGAGCGAGTTACTATCTTTTTCTCGCTTGGGATCATTGCTGGTGTGAAAAATCACTCTTGACCTGCGGTCACTCGTGATTTTCCCCACGGGCAACGATCCCTCGTGAGAGAAAAATAGTAACTCACTCTCAGCCATGCAAGATTCTCTATAGTTCTCCTGTCAAACTTAATTTTGTTGATAAGTTAAGGTTATAAACAAGTCACCGCTCAGAAATACTTGATAATTGCACTTCAAATTGAGGAATATGTTACAATTACTAAGCCGCGCCAGTATTGGCTAATTAAAGCACTGCATCGATAAAGAACGTGGACCCTGTTACCTAAACTGCATCGTTTGTTTTTCTCAAAACATTCATTTTGGAATAGTGTACTGCTTTAACAATAACATTCGGATAAAGCCAAGTTGTGTCAAGACCGCTATTTTCAGGTGAGCCTGTATTCTTCACTGTGCCATTTGTTGATGAACGCATGCCTGCTGCATTGCACTGTTCTTTTCCGTGACGCTTGTGAAAGATGCTTTGCAATTTTTTTTCAGTTCTAATTACTTTCTGTGACATCACATCGGGACCTCGATGCCCAGGGGAAAAATAGTTCTTGTGCAACTGCTTGATCGGGGGGGGGGGGGGGGGAAGAGTGTAAACACAAAATGTATGAATAAATAAGATAGCAGATGAACAGCAGCGGGGTTGATCAGTTAGCCACATACGTTGGAATTATTTTATACTGTGAGCTATCATACAGTTACTGAAACTCATTATTTGTACCGCTGCATGAAGAAAAACCGTATGTAAGACATGTTAACTTTTTTGGAACACTGAATTATTCGTTCATGTCGAATAGTAGATCATGAGACCAAATAAGTTCTGTGCAAACTAATTGATTTTCCTGACCATTATTATTATTATTATTATTATTATTATTATTATTATTATTATTATTATTATTATTATTATTATTATTATTATTATAATTATTATTATTATTATTATTATTATTATTATTATTATTATTGTTATTACTATTATTATTTTTATTACAAATAGAAGTGGTAGTGGTAGTAGTAGTAGTATTAGTGGTAGTAGTAGTAGTAGTAGTAGTAGTAGTAGTAGTAGTAGTAGTAGTAGTAGTAGCAGTCGTAGTCTATGTTCAAATCATTAACAAATGCCGCACACCCATTTTCACAACTCCGATGCTTCAAGGTGAAAAAGTAATCCATGTCAACAGCTTTCTTGGGAGCACTTTGGGTGAATTCCGACAAAAACGCGCCGAGGAAAGCTGTTTACCCAGAATCGCACTAGTTCATTTGACAACAAACGAGCCACACAATGAAAAATATGGGGAAATATACAAACAAGACATGGTATAAACATACATGGTATATACATAGGCATATTTTCAAAAACAAGCTTGCTGTCTGGATGACTACAACCAAGGATATAGTGTCTGCTTTCGTCAGGGCTAGCCTTGAAGTTGTTTGAAACATTTATGGGCTAACGTTTACATAATCCATCACCAGTTGTCGCCTAAAATTTTTCTTATTCTGTCAAAAACTGTAGACAGAAGCAATTCAGTTTCTGTAGACGTAACAGTTTGCAATGGTATAGGTTTCAAAATACAGTAAAAAATGTAGTAAAAATAATGAGATGACGATTTGTATATTTAGAGAAACCAGAACGAGTGGGTATAGAACGTTTCTATTACATTACCTGGTGTTTTAGGTATGTAAGATGGGCACAATTTGGGGCTGAGGAATGAGGCGAGTGGCATAACGGGGGATTTTGCGACCCCGTGTTGGCTATCATGGCTCACTGGTATTAGGGAAAATATACTGTTGTAATTGCCAAGCAATTCATTTTTGGTGTAGCGAAAGTCAAAAGTGAGGGGATTTTGATAGAGCAGACCTTTTATGATCAGGATATTCAATTATTTGAAAAGCAGTTCAACATAAGCGATATGATTCACTAAACAGGTCAAGCAGATACCTTTTTTGCAGCATGACAATACGATCACATGAAAATCTCGAGATAAAAATAGCATAATTTATATGGGGCAAAAACAGGAAATTGTAAATGAGTAAGAGCCCTTAGGTGAGTATGAACTTTTGAAGTCATTTAAGGGTTACAATTTTTCTTGAAAGCTTATTGCCTATCTTGTTTATATATGTGAATCCCAATTTTAATTTTGTTGAATCCACAATCCCTAAAATCTAACTGGAAAATTCTTAAAATATTGGTGCCTGAAATCGCGAGATTATATTTTATATTGAGTTTACGCTCTGGGAAGTGAAGAATCATGAATTCGGTTTTAGGTACTTTTGAGGAGAGTCTGGTTGCAGCTAACTTTAACGGACTTTATTAAAGTTCAAAGTTTATGCTGTTTGCTGTATATTCATTATCAAGGTCGGTGTCGTTAAGTGTGAAGGAGATAAGAGAGTTAATGATTGTCGTATCATCAGTATAAATAATAGTAATGAATGTTAATGAGGTACATGGTAAGTCATTTGTGCAGATGGTGAAGCGCAGTGGGCCTAGAATGGACACTATGTGATACTCCGGGGCAGATAGGTAATGTATCCGAAAAGATGTCTGCTATTTTGTCTCATTGTGATATTTTTCTGGGATACCTTTGAACAAGTTTAATGCAGTATTATCGACTATATAGCGTTGTAATTCATGGAAAAGTATACTGTATTCCAAAGTATCGGAAGCTTTAGATGGTTAAGGTATATGGATACTGTTATTTCTCGAGAATCTATTATAGTAAATACTCTCTCAATAAACTTAGTAGCAACTGTTTCTGTTGAATGCAGCTTTTGAAACCATGTTGACTACTGTAAAATATTTCATTGAAGCTTAAATAATAATACAGTTGACGATTAAATAGTTTTTCATTTTTTTTTACAAAGAGCAGGAAGAAGAGAGATTGGTGTGCAGTTGTTCAGCAGTGTATTATCTCCTTTTTATAGATTGGGTGCACTTCAGCTATTTTGAGTTTATAGCGAAAGATTAGGGTGTTCAGCTATTTGTCAATTATAACTGCCAGTGGTTCTGCAGTTACTGAGTTGATATTTTTGAAAAGTTTGTTTGAGATCTCATCATGACCAGTACTAGTCTTGGTCTTGTGATTTTGTATAATTTTTGAAATGTAAGATGCCGAGATATTTTTGAAAGGCAAACAGAGTCTGCACGCGATTTGGCAGTATAGACTGAAATAAAAGGAATTAATTTGTTGTGTATATGTTTCTGGAAAGACTAGGTCTTATATTTATTAAAAAAATCAATAAGGTGCACTGTTATTTCACTTTTATTCGTCACATTAACATTATTGATTTTGAAAAAAAAAATAGGACATAGATTTTTACTTTTAAAGCTGACTTGATGACATCCAATGTTTTCCTTGTATCTTTTGTAAACTTTCAAATTGACGGCAATGAAAATCTCGTTTGACTGGACGAATTCTTATGTCCAGAACTAGGTTGTGCATATCCTTAAGTGCCTTCTGGTATTATAAGAGCGTAAGCTATGATACTAATGAAATGTATGAGGTTCTCAAAAATAATGACTATGGGATACGTGCTAGGTGTTGTGGTGATGCAAAATGTAACAATTATCATTACATATCCTTAGAAGATATGTATCATGCAATTCAGTCATTTCAAAAGTGACGAAAATTTAGGTCAATATGCGGAACACTTAAAGTATGGTACAAATAAGCTGTCGCTGTATTTAGCTTTCTTGTGCAGTAGCCTCATCAAGCACGGTTTTGCTCCAGAAGGTCTTTGTCTATCCACTATTGTACCCATACCAAAATGGCCGTAAATCCGTAAATGATCCAGATAATTATAGAGGCATAACTCTTGGTAGTATAATTGGGAAGGTGCTGGACTTGGTTATCCTTAATCACAATCGTGATATTTTGAATAGCGGTGATCTGCAGTTTGCATGTAAAACGACATTCCACATTACAATGCTCCATCATCGCAGGTGAAGTAATACAATACTATCGCAAAACAGGAGGCAATGTGTATGCTTTAATGTTAGATGCTACTAAGGCTTTTGACGGCGTTGAATATGTCCGACCGATTAAGCTCTTGATACGGAGAGGACTTTGCCCTCTGATAATGCGTTCCTTGGCTTTATTCTGTATCTCTCAGAAAGTAAGAGTCCGCTGGTTAGATGCTATGAACGACTCATTTCTTGTCAGTAACGGGGTGAAACAAGGTGGTGTCACTTCACCAATTTTGTTCGTAATGTATTATGATGAATTACTCAGCAGATTGAAAAAAAATTGTGGCTTTGGTTGCCATATTGGCAATGGTTTATTGGGGCTTTAAGTTATGCCGATGATATCCTTCTCCTTGCCGCTACTAAGGTTGCTTTGCGGAAGATGATGGATATTTGTAAGGAATATAGCAAAGAATATGAGGTTTCACTTAATCCTGACAAAATTAGACGATTAGTGTTCGGTGATAAAGTTAGCAGTAAGGATTTTCTTAATGATGACAATGTGATTAAATGTGGAAAGTGTGATAAATATCTTGGTACTGAATTTGGCACAGACTGTCATAAAAGTTTAATAGACCATGCCGTTTCCGACCTGTACACTAGGTGCAATTTGTTACTTGCCCAGTTGGGTAAAGCCTTTTCAAATATCAAATATAGACTTTTTAAGACTTACTGTATGTCACTTTATGGATGCGTGTTGTGGGACTTCTCCCATTGGTATGTCCCAAATATACCAACCAATACTCATTGCAGGTGTTAAGCTTACTATGTCAGGATATGCCTGTTGAAGCCCAAGTACACATCAGATTTTAAAATTTTTTCGTCAGAGTATCACTAGTTCTAACAAATAATTTTAATGGCTCTACAAGGCAGTGGGTCAATTGTTTGCAACTCACTTACCTTTATATGCAGTCTTTACGGTACACCAAAGTAAAACGTTAGTTTTCTCAGCCTCTATGACATAATAGAGAACATTCAAGCTGTTTCCCTGAGAGGTATGTCTAAAGAGGACACTGATGTCGCAGGAGTTATATCAGACCTTGTCAAATTCAGAGATAGCAAGGATTTCTCCTTTCTCTCCTCTGCAGGAGTAACTGATCTGTTGGTAACCCTGTGTACAGAGTAACTTTTTTGCCTGAGAGGAACTCAGGTTGCGTACAGGCCTAGGGTTACTGATGAACGACAAAGATTTCTGACAGGTTGGTTCATTTAGGATCTAAATAGTATAGATGCGATTTATTGTGCATGTGTTTCTTTTTCTTTTTTCCCAGCTATGTAAACAAATAGTACGAATAAAGATATATATATATATATATATATATATATATATATATATATATATATATATATATATTGTGTAATGTTGATTCGTGCTCTTTACTTGTCTGTACAGGGTATCGCGTTTTATGGATCGTAAAATATCATTTGTTATCCACTGACAGATTTTATGTTTCATTTAACAATTTTTATGGGAAGATTTTCCTGTTTTGCCTCACTGATAGGCTTTACTAATTCATTGCAATTTGAATTTAGATTGTTGTTCGTGTCTTGATCATTTCTGGGGAAGATAAAAGCAAGATACACAAAATTACAGTTCTCACAGAAAGTCATAAATATATTACAACTAGAACCTGACCAAACCCGAACAACTGAACCTGAGCATACTAGGTTTCAGGATTGAAGCCCATCTCGGTTTCAGCTTTTACAGTCGCTAAACGTTCGTGTTCGGTTATCACTGTCAATGTTGGCAATAAAGTTAAATAAAGAGGTCACTCAGGTTACTTTTCGTACTTGTATACACTTTAAACAATGCAACAAACGATACTTTGCAATTAAGTGTGTCGTATGGGTAGCATTAATCGCCTTAATAACATTAACAAGAGTAATGACCCGGTGCAAAAGGGTAACAGCTATAAATCCCTGTCGAAAGTTTTCATGTTTGAATTGCATATACCGAACCCGAATGGTGCCTGGTTCGGGATCAGTAATGTGTACCGAGTACCCGGATCGGTTTCAAAATACATGCTCGGTCAGGCTCTAAATACAACATAGGATATATCTGAAATAAGGTTAAAATATACAACCAAGGAGGGTTCTACCCTCATTGATACAACATAAAGAAAAGCAAGATAAAGAATATAGATCCCAGTTATCACAAAATAACTCAAACTAAATCACAACTTAAAAAATTCAACCTAAAAAGACGGCACATCGCTAAAGCATAATCAAGAGCTTAAATTTTGTCAACAGTTGTGCCAATGTCCTCTCCACCGACTGGGGGGTTGTTGTAGTTGGGCGACTGCAGCAGGTGACGCAGAGAGTCGGCTAACCCATTCTCCCCGGTACAGTAACCGCTATGGTCGTGCATTGGTCGGCCGCTACTGCGACACGCGTCCACTACCAGCAACGAAACAGAAGATACACCGTTGGAAACCAGGCAATTAACCATGTTGCCAATGTCATTACTCCCGTAAAAAAAGAAATTGAGAAAATTCATGTATGAGTAGATATTGCAGGGTGATTTTACATTATAAAGTCGCCTGGCGAGAGAGACAGTGTCACCAGCGACAACATGTGATGTTAAGGGCAGATAGCAAGGCAGTGTGTTGAGAGTATTTACCAAGACCGAGAATCTATCTTATGATGCAACCCTGCGCCGACTCCAGCCTACCGAAGTTTCCTTTTGATAAGTTATACAAACAATTGGGATACCAACACTTTTCCATAAATAAACTTTGGCTTCAGTTGAGAGACCAGGATAACTCCAGCTAACCGTAGTGTATCGATACATGGCAAGCCTGGTGGCACTAATTCTTTTCAGAACATAGTTCAGGTAATGCAAGTTAAGTCGCTAGCCGCGAAAGAGTTAAAGAAGAAATTGTGGAATAACTTTAATTGAAATTGAATTAAAATTTTTTGAATGAGCTATTGTAGTAGACCTAGCTCACGGCCTTTTTCACTGCTAAACCACAGGCAAAAAGCCCCTAAAATACTGCTGATGATGGTTTAATTGTCTACCATAGTAATTTTTTTGTCAATTGTATGGAAACAAAATTGAAAACAGACCAAACGTCTTATTGTTATGCATGGAACTGATATATCAGGCTAACAGTGTCTTGGACAGGATAATTTTTACTTCCATAGATAAAGAATCGCCGCTTAATATCTGTAAACCTTATGTGCGCCCACGCCTTGAATATTGTGTGCAGACATGGTCTCCAGGTTTGGAAAAAATATATTGAAGGATATGAGAAAGTTCAGAGAAGAGCTGCTAAGTTTGGATTATGAGACTAGATTAAAGGAATTAAAGTTGAAAATCGTAGGATACGTGGTGATTTTTGGAAGTGTACAAGATTATAAATGGTTATGAAGCTTTGAATTCTGATATTTTTTCCACAAAGGGAGTTACCCAGGTCTAAGGAGACACAGCTGTACATTAGAACTTTCAAGAAGTTGTTACAATCTCAGAAAATACTTCTTCGTAATGCGTCTGTCTTGGGAATAGCCTACCTGAATACACAGTAAAAGCACAAAGTATTAGTTGCTTTAAGATCTACTAGGACCATTTCTATTGTGGGTGGTAACCACGTTTTGTCTTTATCTTGATTTATATGTATATGAGTCTGTATATTTTGAAGGACCTTATGGCCAGGCCTACTCATGATGTGTGCTTTATATGTACCTTACACCATTGTTACACTCGAAATAAATGATTTAATAATTGTGAATTTAAATGACGCTTTACCGGGCTAGTGATGCATGATTGAAGTCTCTTGAGCTCTCTAAGGCCCCTTCAGAAAATGATATATACTTTATTCTCAAGCTACCCTCCAGTTGGCTTCATACGAAACATTAGAAGTACTTTTAATGAGATTTAGGCGGCAGACGAGTTTATCACAGGCCAGGAATGTGTCTCCTTGAAGAAGATCAGCAAACTTAAAGGTGCAATATGTCGAAGACTCCTTAAGGACTCAGGCTTCTCTAAGGCATCCTTAAAGCTTTTGGACTACTTAACGATTGCCTTGAAGCATTAGGATCTTTAAAGACAACATTGAAAATGTTTGGATCCTTAAAGACGCCCATTTATAATTTTTGACTGCTTAAAGGCAGTGTTTCAGTTTGCCAACCATTGATTTTACCCCCGGCCGGAGATTTCATGCAGCAAATCGTACGTATCCTAAATTCCGTACCAGAAACAATTAAAGAAAAAGTACATTCGCAAAGTTATTTTTTTTTAAAATTATGTCAAAATAACATTTTTAGTAACCATGAAACTACTTGTACAATCCAAAATTGCTATGTCTGTAGCTTTAATTGATGTGTGCTTGTATCTGGTGTTTAACTTTTTCATCATACTTTTCCATATGTATACATGTAGTTTTGTGGCTGTCATATTAATTTAAAACTTTGAAATTTAAATTCTAGGGTGTCTAACACGGGAGCGGTTTGTCAAAGACCTGAATGTGCGTCTCCCTGACCATACAATTTGTATTTTTCATTGTAGTCATACTTTTAACTCTTTTTATGTATTCTTTATTTATACCTTTGTGTTATTATTTTATGCATATATGCATTTTATGGGAAATGAAAATCCCTGATTCCTGATCCCAACTGCTCTTACCGTAACAGCGTCGGGTATGGCGTTATATGCCACGTTGCACCCGATCGCCTCTACGAAAATTCTCCTATTTTATTCAACCATAGTTTCAAACTGAAAAAAAAAACCATTCATCATGATGTCGCTAAATATATGAATCCACCCATTTATTAGTTTTTAATTCGTATTGCTTAGGTCCATTACAACTGTGATACAATTATATATATATATATATATATATATATATATATATATATATATATATATATATATATATATATATATATATATATATATATATATAAAATCCGTAACCAAACACGGCCAAAACCAATATGTCCCACAAAAACCAACACTACGGTATTGAAACTTGGTCTGCTCAATGATTATTTCAATAATACATGAACATAGTCAATTACTAGTGTATCACGTATGCCTGAGGGTACAATAATTTGTTTTTGCGTGCTAAAGTGCATATTTCATTGAATGCATCGAGCATTTCCGCTCAATAAAACTATTCTGAAACGATATTTTACTTGGATGACACTTTGATAACAATGACAGATTTTAATGATATGTACACACAAACAGTTCACAACATATAGCTGGCCCATCTCATATCTCCGTACAATCATCGCATGCCATGCCACATAGTTGATTACATACCGCCAAAGCAGATGCCGAGATCAAAGCATTGCTGCGTCCTTACTCCCAGAAACTGAAGGTTGGGTTCTTTTCTCTGAACTTTGCTGCCTGAGCGATATAAAGCTATTAATTCGTCAGCTGTTGATAAATATACCAGGCAGTCATAAATCAAAGAAGATCTCAGGATGTAAAACAATGATACTTACATAGCGCAGGGACCCTTCAAAGCAAATATATCCCCATTTGATCATGTACGAAACCCTCTTATAAAAATGTGAATTCATTTGGTTTCCTGGCATTTTGCTTCCATTCCCATGATCTAAAAGTTGTTTTCGCATAGGCTATTAAAAAATTTTAATACGAGTTCACAGAAATACGATGCAAAAGGTGACATTTTATACACATCAAAATTAAGAAATATAGTGGGAAAATATGATTGGCTTTTAACAAGGTGCTGTAATTTTCATTACCCTTACTCTTGTTTAATCATATTCAATTGTTTATCCAAGTTCAATCGACTAAGATGGGACATACGATACTTAAATATATTATAGAATTGTCTGGTTATCTGTGGTTAACATATTCCAACTGAGGTAACAACACTCGTCTAACATATAACGGGTTATGTGTGTGTAGATGTGTTCATGTGCGAAGTCTAAATTTCAGTGGTGAGATAAATTACTCTTGTTTTTGACAGTATTCATTTATTTGTTTGTTTATTTATTGATCTCTTTCGGGATTATCTTGCAAGAACGTTTCCATGAATATATATATATATATATATATATATATATATATATATATATATATATATACATATATATATATATATATATATATATATATATATATATACGCTGTATTTTACGGGTACTTGTAGGTTTTGTGTCGTGAGAAGCCATTGTTGAAACTTTATCGGCCAGCTAGAACCATGCGTGGTTGGGTAAAATTAATACACGCACCCAGATTAGCTATCTGAGGATGCGCAACATAGTTAATATATTTAAATCACTTTTTAGACTTGCTAAATTGTCGTTGGCGCAGATGACCGTTGAGTTATCATCACTTTTGCAGTCACAAAATAAGCTGGTCAGCAGTGTGTCCCCTGAAACACGATGAATAACAATTCTCACAAAGTTCCAGTTTTCCAACTAGGTAAACCTGGCTTCTACCTCATTCACATACCGGCACTAATATCATGCTTCATCAGCGTCGTCTTCAGCTTCTCAGTGCTTCTTGTTTTCCTCGTATCTTGCTACAGGTACTCTCTCAGCTTTTGGCGGCAAACCATAGGACAGAGGCTGGTATTTTACATGGTGGTTTGTGACTTGGGATTCAGCATCAGCCACGGCACGGACCATGCCATAATGATCGGCACGAAGCGGCACCCACCGGAGCCATTTTGCACAATCTTTGGCTTCTTACTTCAGACTTTCATGTGCGCCCAGTCACTTGTGATCAATATGGCCGCCATTGTAGCTGTTATCATGCTGGTCAAGGAGAAAAGGATCGGGTTCGGAAAATTTGACTGGTGTTTGATCATCTATGCTTTTGGTTTTCCCTTCGCTGTCGGGATCTTTGCAACAAGCCTGCAATTGCTTGGTCCCAGTGGCTCATGGTAGGTATTTCCATTTCATTTCATTTCTTAATTTACACATAGATTTTCTCTTCCTGGCTGAGCAGTATGATAGCTGTTAAAAGACACGTACTTTTCATAACTAACTATGGCGAAAACGAGCTTTTGATGTAGTTGTACTTCATAGACATAATTCTTTCAATTTAATTACTTTTACATCCTTCTTCTGGTTCTACTATCAGACTTGTTTAAGTTTTTCACGGTTTGATTAAGGTAAAAGGCGAAAAGGTCCCATCGCTGGCAATTTCGTTATGATGCAAATGTTCTTTCACTAGTCGCACATTCAAATCCTGTATGAGACCCAGTTGGTCATACTAACTTATCCCATAATGGTGCCCTTGGGAGGGTAATAAAGGTATGTGTTTATTAATACGGCTATCACGTCTGCTTTCCGTATCACATAGTACCGCATTACACTTCCAGTAAAATAGACCGATTCTTACACGCATGGCAATGTTCGGTGGTTATGCAATCCATCATTGGCGTGGGTTTCTGGTTAGTGCTGAATGATTCAGAGCAAGGAAACCACCAGCCATCTCGCGGCTCCTGGTTTCCTGTCCAGAATCATTCGGTCCCAACCAGGAACAGTTTGTACAGGCACTGAATTGAAGCACAAGAGAGAGAATGTAGCCCTCTGAAGCCACGTCAGACAGTGTACCCCCTATCGTTATTAGAATATTAGCTCTAAATCAACTAATCTATTTTGCTTATTATGACACGATATCCCGATTTTGAATTTTAAATGGGAATGATAAGTCGCGAATTACATTATCATCGTTTTTTCTGAAAAATGCAAAACCAGACAATTATAACTGTTCCTTACCGTCAAAAACTTTAACTTTAAAACATCCATAAAGTTACCCTAATGTCAGTGATTCTCTTAAATGGTTTAGACTGTTTTAAGATGCTTACGAATCTCTTGTCATATCTGAACAAATATGACTGTATGCGAAAGAGAACAAACAGTAAAACCCATTATCAGCAGAAAGGAGAGTTGCAGGATGTTTGCAGACATTTTGCTTCTGATTCTGTATATAGTTCATATGGTTGGATTCACAGTACCTTCATACGTACTTCAAAACCTATACTTTATTCATTTGGTTGATTTCGGTGTGCCCTTTACAACATGAAAGAAGATAGTGTTTGTCAACCTGAAAGCCGTTGCCAGATCAAAGTGTTGCTGCTTCTGCATTGTCTTTTTCTCTGAGTGTTAATGTTAGTGTGCTATGAAAAGCAATTTAAGTGGTTTAATTGCCACACAGTGCATATTACTCCTCAGCCAAGCATGCATCCAAGTGTAATTCTTATTGACAATTTTCTTTCTTTTGTGTATACTCAGAGGTTCTTAACAAAATACACAGGTATGAAGTAACGTTTGCATAAGCACCAGCTTACCTTACAATAAATGATTCTATTTGTGCTCGTGTAATATCGACCAGGACAAAACTTTTATTTTTAGAATATTATTATAACCTCTTCTGCATTGAAAAAAATGAATTGTCATATATATATATATATATATATATATATATATATATATATATATATATATATATATATATATATATATATATATACATACATATATCAAAATAAAGAAACGCAGTCTTTAACAAAATAATATAATAACATTTTCTGCATCATTCAGATTACATCACAGGTTTTACTACAAATTTTTAGGTATCGGATATTTCTTTCCAGACATGGCTAAATAAATAGTAGGGTAACACTCAGTTTGCTCTTTGTGCACAGAAAATACACTAAATCATCCACATTCCTCTCACGAAAATCCTAATTAGTGAAGGATAAAAATTTTCAGGACTTCCATTATGAGTTTATTCAAAATGGACATACACGTCAAAGAAAAAACGAGAGGAAAAGTGTGTCAAGTGTTACCCTAGGTACAGTCCAATTTTTTACTTAGTTAAATTTTGCAGTCAGTTTTGTTTTATGAATATTTCCACTGGTAAACGTATGGTCTGCTATCGTCAATGTATTAACCGTTTCCCCCGTGAATTGACACTTGAGTCAACAATTTTCCTTGGCATGAGTTGGGCACTACGTGCCCAACTCACGTGCCCAACTCATGCACTGAAGCATACGACATTTGACCACCAGCCGGTTTTGGCCGGTTTAAGGGGGGAAAGGGTTAATTCACTAATGTTGCTGTCATGACAAGCCTTGATTTGTTTGTATCAATTATTCATGGGCAAAACTAATACACTGCCATAATGTACTTCAGATGCACGTTGACTCCTACGTGCCCTCCACAACATGTTTGCAATTTATGCATGATCAGTAAATATTCCTACGCAAGATCCATTTTGCCAGTCAAAAATTGTTTTATTCATCAAGGTGTTTGTACGGAAGCTTAATATATATATATATATATATATATATATATATATATATATATATATATATATATATATATATATATATATATATATTTAAACTTTTGGTTAAAACTGTGCTACGTCTCCGTGGTCCATGACTATGCTGCTGCTGTTTGTTTATTGCTGTTTTGGTCCACCATTCGACTATACTTGCAGTGAGAGGGAGAGAGACAGACAGAGAGAGAGAGAGGCAGCCAGGCAGACAGACAGATAGATAGATAGACAGATAGACAGAGACACAGACAGACAGACAGACAGATAGATGGGTGGATGGATGGGTGGGTAGATAGATAGATAGATAGATGGATGGATGGATGGATGGATAGATAGATAGATAGATAGATAGATAGAGAGATGGATGGATGGATGGATGGATAGATAGATAGATAGATAGATAGATAGATAGATAGATAGATAGATAGATAGATAGATAGATAGATAGATAGATAGATAGATAGATAGATAGATAGATAGATAGATAGATAGATAGATAGATAGATAGATAGATAGATAGATAGATAGATAGATAGATAGATAGATAGATAGATAGATAGATAGATAGATAGATAGATAGATAGATAGATAGATAGATAGATAGATAGATCTTAGTCGAGCGTTAAAAGAACCAGAACTGGTTACCTTAACATTTCAGAATTGTCTTTTTCTGCTTCCACCGTGCCTTTTATATAATTTGATATTTAAAGTGTGTGTGTGTCAACACACACTTTTCTGTTTTTCCTGAAATTCTGTCTTTCTTTCTTTCTTTCTTCTTTCTTCTTTACTGTCAAATTTGTCCGACACTTTTCACGGACATTATTATATGTAGAAACTCCAAATTTGGCATGCTTGTACCTCCATACAAGGAGTTTGACCGTTGTATACAGAGGAATGAAGATGTTTAAAATTATGCAAATTAGGGGCATTTGAAATTTTAAATCTTGAATATCTTCAGAAGTATAACAGATACAGATGTCATTCAAACTTCTACGATGGGGTTATTGACCATTGCACATCTAATGAATTTAAAACGAAAGTTGTAGCAATTTAAATTATGCTAATTAACAGCATTTGAAATTTCAAAACTTGAATATCTTCAAATCTATTATAGATAGAGATGTCATTTTAACTTATACTAGGGCTTTTTGACCATTGCACACCTAATGAATTAAAAATAAAAGTTGTGGCAATTTAAATTATGCTAAACAGATCATTAGAAATTTTAAATCTTGAATACCTTCAAAGCTAAATAGATACAGATGCCATTCCAACTTCTACTCCTGTGTTATTGAATAGTTGTACATTACCATACCAACATGCTTTGAAGACACACACACTGATTTGCTATGCAGCAAATCATATTTCCTAGTTCTGTTTTGCTTTATCTCTATATGTCAATGTGTATTTAAGATATGTTGCTTCAGGTGTCTCGTGGATATGAGCAAGACTGGAGGCAGAATTATGAACGTCGTCTACAGTTCGACTTTTCTCATGATATTCTTCATCAACAGCGTTTCTTACATTCTTGCGATAATAAAACTGAGACGTGTTTCCAGTGAGATATACAACCTTTCAGACAAGACCTCGAAGGCGTCAATGGAAAGGACAAACAAAAGTACTCGGGCAATGTTGATCTTTGTTATCATCTATTTTGTTCAGTGGTGGCCCTACATGGTCTTTTCTATTTGGGCGTTCATCGCTGCACCGCCTCTGTGGGTCACTGCTGTGGTTGTGTTTCTTTGTAATGGCGGCGGGGTGTTCAACACTGTGGCTTATACCATCATCAGAAAGAGAAATTCAGCGTCACAGAACAAGATGGTGAATCCTGGAGCCAGCGTTAGCAATATCAATCTGTCAAAAGATATTTGTACAACACACAGCGAAAGTGTTGACGAAGCGTGCAAGTAATTTGCAAACACCAAACCTAAGGTGGTAAAATGTGTCTCTTTCGTAGAAATGTAAATACCAAAAAAACACTATCATTTTGACTTATGCAAATAACAATTAAACAAAACACGCTCTAGAGATTTACGTTTGGGAGCATCCTGTTTGTGGATCTGTTATCAAGAATAAATATCAGCAATTAAACTTTTCGCAACCTTTTTATCATAGTTGGGCACTTTAGTAAGAGAATACAAAGATAATAAAAATGCATGAATACATAAGTAATTGGTTCACTTTGCCATTCCAAAACACACGATTTTTTTAATGGCCTATCAAGATAACGTGGCACAGATCAATGTTAACTTAGTCTTAGATTATTTTTTTTTGTCTGTAGGGGAGAGAATTAAAATCAGGCACCATGTGGTTCGTGACTTTTCAGTGACTGTTGTTATTATTATTTATAATAATAATGGTAAATATGATGATGATGATGATGATGATGATGATGATGATGATGATGATGATGATGATGATGATGATGATGATAATATTGCCACTTAGACGGTGTAAACTCGTGCCATGCGGGTATCCTATATAAAGGGTGAGTTTGAACTTACTGTGGGCGGTGTTCTAGAGCTTTGTTCTTATAATATTTACATTTGGATTTTTTTTGTTCATTTTAACGTCAAAATTTGCTGAAACCTCCTTCGTGATGACAAGTACTTTATGGCAACATAAATCACCGGTCTGGTCGCAATGGGCAGTCATATGAACTAAACGTGGGACAGGAGCACTTGTAATGCCATAAAGGGAAATTAAATGCCGTATCACTGAGTCATTGCATATACGTCCGCCTTGATGTTACTTTTTGTCAATTGTTCGTAGGCTAAAAACTACAATGTAAATACGTATATATTGTTTAGCGGAATAGCTTTGCTTTGTTTTGGAGGGCAGCTTTGAAACAATCAAATAAAATGTTTTTGTCTTATTTTAAGGGCTTTATTTTATTTTTTGTGACCTGGTTGTCTTGTGTCTTGGCCAATGGATGGCTGTTTTCCTTTCCCTACCCTCCCCCCTAAGCTAGGCAACCCCAAACTTACGAAAACAGGTACCTTTTGGTAATAAGTGTGCTATTATCAAAGGTAATGAATTGGTATAAATGTAAATTTAAGTTTTGAACGAGGCGAATTGGAAGTTTATGGTCTTCATAAAGAGATTGACAATTATCTGCACATATTTTACAATAAGCAAAGGCTCAGTATGGCGCAAGTTAAAAATAGCCATCTCTTCCTGCCGACCACAAACTCCCAATTCTCTATGTTCATGTCTATGTTCAAATCTATATTAATATATTTCCATTTACTTTTGCGCTTTCTCTAGTTTATTACGACTCACAATAACACAACGGTGTACCAAAATATTCCACTCAGGAAGAATCACTCTGAGTGTTGGCTTGATTTAATGGAGTGGAGTTTCAAATTGTTCAAGATGATTTTCATGTATTCAGTTCCAGGGGTATTGTGGAATACATGTACCACATGGAATGATTTATCACTTCAATGTCGTTAAATTTGTCTGTATCTATTATCAGGATCACGCAAATTCTGCTTGAGTCTATATTGGTACTATCAAGGCACATCGTTCTGTACTTTGCCGATTCACTAACCATGGGTCATTAAATCAAAGAAAAAGTAAATATCAATAAAGAACATAAAGCATGGAGAACAGGGCGAAATTATGAACCAGTTGCACAGTGTCCAAGTACTGTGTCACAGACTAGTTTTATCACTATGATTCCATCATGAATACTCTCTTTACACTTGACAGAAAGGAGACCGGGTGTTATTTTCAGAGAAGCCAAATAAATACACGGAAATATTCTGTGGGAATGGGAATGTTTGGAACCTTTTTTCGTGATATGCCGCTTCCTGTTGACAAGTACCACCCAGACAAATAAACCGGCTTCCTTTCTCTCCAGGTGTCTCCACTTCTTCCACGGGTTTCCAGCAAGGTTTGGTGTGATCAGTGTAACATGTACACTTCACCAGGCCCGTCAAAAAGATGGTCATGCTAGGGTATAGACACTCGATATGAAACACGACCAGCAATAGACATGATGGGGCAGTCATTCTTACAGACAGAGCAATTCACCAATTTCAGTGGTTTTATGAAAATAGATGATTAACGACTGATGTTCACCACTATAGCTCTGACATGACATTGCTTGATAAACAGCTTAACATTAAATCTGAGATCTCACATTAAACGGCAAGACACCTGGGTTATAGCTGTGCTTAGATCTCATAGATGTTTCGAAATTCCTTTCCAACATTCGACACCCCCCAGGTACCTAACAGCGTGTGTAAAAGTATCCTCATTGTTCAGCCACACCTTGATCATTGTGACAGGGTCAGCGGAAAGGCCGCTAGGACACACGGTACACTTTTTTGAACAAGCTTATGCCATTCTGTCCCGTGACAAGTCTTTCCAACCTTTCTCTAGATATGTTACTGTGTAACATAGGTCGCTACGACATGAGAATAACAGGTTAAAATCTGGTCAACCCATTATAGGACCCATCTCTAAAGCTCAGGAAGAGACCCCTCTTCCGACCTAACATGCATGCTGTTAAGAAAAGTAATCAAGGTTAACACTTCGCAATCAATGGTCCATATTTTATTCAGTAATGCTTTGCAGAAATTGTAAAATAATCAAAATCGTGTAAGGAATGTTATGTTTCAATGACCAGACAAAAACAAGGGTCTTCTTATGAAACTCGCAAAAGTCTGATGATCAGAGTTGTTATACCGCATGTATTATTATAGGCTTAAGTATGACGTATTCCATCTTTTTCTCCCCACTGAGGAAAAACATATATACCTTCAGTTGAAGTACACTTTGTGTTCAATGAAAATATCTCTTTTACAAAATGTCTTTCATTCCTGCTTCTGTCACCAGGAGTGCTATGATTCCTTGGTACATGGCTATCAGACACATTCTGGCCATTAGTATCACTTGTGAAGTGAACGCGGAATGATTGATTGATTGATTGATTGATTGATTGACTTTATTCAGCTTCGTATACAGTAAAAACAATAACATACTGTAAGGTACCTAGGATGCCACCAGAAAGTCTACTGACTTATTTCCATGGTGGTCCAGAGGGGAAAAATGAATCTGCAACTTGAGGTTAAGAAAACCTGAAATAAGCTCTATAAACAGATATTAAAACATTTGGAAATAAGCATAAACATATATAATATAAAATAAAGATAATGTTTAGAATAAATATACAAAGTTTCTATAAATAGACTTGTATTACAGGATTCTATGAACACCAGTCATACGTTTTCCCATTTATAAATTAAGTAAAAGAGTAAAAATCCAGAAATGTTATGATCATTTCTGGAATAACTTATTGGAAGGTATCAAGACGAGTTACCAGATAAAATTGGCCACATGTCTAGAATAACAGGAATATGTACAATGATGATTAATTTTCAGTAATATATAAAAGCATCACTTTCCTCACTGAACATCTCATATTTGATAGATGCTGTTTAATGGCCTGTTTAAAAGTTGTTAAATTCTAAATTTGTTTTAAATGTAAAGGAAGATCATTCCATTCCTTTATACCTGTGGAAATGAACGTGTTACGACCAGCGCCTTTTTTCATTAGTGGGGCTATGTATGACATATGATTATTTCTGCCTATGTAGCTATTATTTCGCAATAATTTTTCGAAGACTTCCAGTAGGTATTCGGAGCTTTTTTTTTAATATGTAATCCTATGCATATTCTTCAATTGTATTTGTATGACTCTTTTTTTCAACATTAAGCCATTTTAGTCTCCATGATCCATGACTTCCGATATGTGATCTCAAATTTTTATCCAGAATGAATCTGGCCATTTTGTTTTGGTGAGTTTGCAGTTTTGTTTTATATTTTTGGGATACTGAAGAATACCATATAGAACAAGCATAATCACAATGGCACTGTATCAATGCCGAACATAATAGCTTTTTTGTGTGCATATCCAAACAGTGACCATTTCTATATAAACATTTTAATCTGTTGTTGCATTTGGCAATGACATCTTTGCAATGTTATCCCCTGATAAGGTATTGTCGAGGCGAAGACCCAGATATTTAACATGGTCTTTTTGGTCAATGTTTGTACCATTACACATGACAGTTAGCAATTTCCCTTATAATTTACGAGGTGGTCCAAATAATATGGATTCGGTTTTCCCAAAGTGTAATGACAACTTATTGCCAATTAAACAGCCACTCACATAATCCATATCTCTACTCAGTGTAGTTTCTATTTCGTTTACATTTTTTCCACTCGATAGAAGAATTGAGTCATCTGCATATAGAAGTAGATTACAATCTACTGCCTGGGACATATCATTCACATAGATCTGGAACAACGTCGGTCCCAAGATCGACCCCTGAGGGACGCCACAGGAAACATATTTTAGGTCTGACATTGTTCCATTTACAGCTACTGTTTGCAATCTATCACAAAGATAAGATTCAAACTTTCTGACTGCTGATGAATCAAGACCAATTGCTGACAATTTTTGAGACAATATCTGATGGTTCGCCGTGTCAAAAGCTTTTTGGAGATCCAGCACAATTACATCAGTATAGTTACCTTTTTCTGTTTCCCTTATTATATAATCTGTCAAATAAATCAAGCAGGTGTCAGTTGAGAACATAGGTCGAACGCCTGACTGGTATTTGTAAAGAATACCCTTGTGTCGTAGATAATTTTCACACTGATCACAAATTGTTCTCTCTAAAACTTTAGAAAGAATACATAAAGTTGACACTGGTGTGTAGTTACTTTGCCTCAAGTGTACTTTGTTTTTTATGTAGAGGAATCACAATAGCCATTTTTAGCTCTTTTGGAACTTGAGCCTTTGAAATTGACAGGTTTATGATGTAAGTTATCAGATTGTTTATGATATCTGCACTATCTTTTATAAATTTGGCAGGTAATTCGTCCAGAACAGTGCTTATATTTCTGTCAATATTCTTTCAGAGTTTAAGAATATAATCTTCTGATACCTGTTAAGATTTTAATTCACCCTCTATTATGCCTTGGTCACTATAAAACTGTTTCACCTTGGCAATGTAAAAAATACCTAATGCAGTAGGGAGTTGGTTCACTAGGGTATCAGCTATAGTTGTAAAACAGGAATTGAATTTGTGAGCCACGTGTTTTCCATCGTGACAAATTTCACCATTTTCCATCTTTAATCCTATTTTTTTGTTGTTATTACTTCTTTTATTTTCGTAGCCCAAGTATTTTGAAGTTGTCCAGAGCTTTTTACTGTCATGTCTATTTTCAGCAATTTTTTTCTGAAAATATTCTGACTTTGCAGTTTTTACCAAGCGCTAGATATGATTTCTTATCTTACAGTATTTTTTGTAGAGCTCAGCATCTGCATGCTTCCTGGATCGGTATAGTATTTCGTCTCTTTTCTTTTATGTTTGATAATATCTCTTCAGTTATCCATGGTTCGGTTCTGCTCTTAATCCTAACATGGATGACTGGAGCTACCTTGTCGACAACGTCAGTAAAAAGCTTTTTAAAATTTGACCATGATGAATCAACATCATGATTTTTCATCTGTTCCAATCAACTTCTTGCAGTTTATTGCAAAAAACATACTTTTAAGTTTTACTGGCTCTGATTGGCCAAAACTCTGTCTGTTTACCATTCGTGTACAATATATCATTGAATGATCAGATAAGCCAATGGGTATAACTCCACTTTGATATATAGTGTGGTTGTTGGATACCAGGATTAGATCTAAAATCGATGCCATCCTGGTAGGTTCTTCAATAAGTTGTTTAAGATCGAATACACGACTAAAATCTTTAAGGTTACTTAACAGACCAGATTTGCTATCTTGGCATACGTTGACGTTAAAATCGCCTAAGAGTATACATTTCTGTTCACTAAAACGATCAAAGTTAATAATGTTCTCTTCCAAGACATCAAAGAAAGTTGTTTTGTTTTGTAGGTCTATAAAAATTCTTTACGAATAACTGAATAATTAAGTATTGCTATTTCGCTGGAAATACTGGTAGAAACGTCGGATTTCATTGTGCACAAGTATCAAATTTCAGGCTGGTATGCAGATGCCAGAAAATTAAATGAACTATCGAAATTCCCATGGATGCGATACGAGGGTTTATTTCTCTTAGTCTCCTCCATCCACCCACCACCCACCACCCCCCATAAAAAGGAGACAAGCGAGACCTGCCAAGTAATAGGTGCAGTGATGCAATGGCGGAACCATGTGACGGGCCATGCTCCAGAACGTGACGTTTACCTACCGAAGGAAAGGGATTACGTTATCTATCTATCTATCTATCTATCTATCTATCTATCTATCTATCTATCTATCTATCTATCTA